>VZTD01004799.1:5313461-5598184 GCA_013397725.1 Rhagologus leucostigma
CCATGTACAGCTACATGTTTAGGGCCGCTCGGGTTAATATATGTCGTCAGAAGCGGCGGCCGCCAATGGCCGGGGCGGGGGCGGAGCCCGCCGCCCTCCGCAATAAAACTTTTTGATGTTCGCTCTGCTAATTGCCGAGCTCCTCTTTTAGGATTGGCTGCCCCTCAGCATCCCTAATGTAATTAAAACAAGGGGGGAAAAATTATCATGGAGGCAGAGGTTAATGCAAGTGTTTAGCAGATGCCTTACAGTAAAATCTGCATAAAAAAAATGAAAAAAACCCAAACAACAAAAACTCCCCTACAAACTCATTAAAAATTAAATATCGGATAATCTCAAACCAGGTACAGTATGAATCCAAGAAGTTTCTTGGCAAAAGTCTATGTGAGAGCTTGATAGGCTCGGAGGTTGCTTTGGCAAAGTGCTTTGTGCCGGTCCGGTAGAGGAACAAATAAAACCGGCGTCGGAGGGCACTTCATCGATGCCCGATTGCGACAGGCATGCCCCAGCAGCGCTCCGGCTTATACTCGTATTGCTGGTTAATACACACCACCAGATCACTAGTTTCCGTGAGGAGGGAGGCGAAGCTGCTCTGCCTTGCCTGTCACCCGGCTTGGGACTCGGGTTAGCATGGGCTGGCTCCGGCTGCGCGCCTGCTGACTGACCGAGGGAGCGGAGCGCTCGGGGCTTGGACGGGGACGGTATTTTCTTCCAGAAAGAATTGTTTTGAGACATTAACAATAAGATTGACTCTAACTGATTCTTTTCCAGCTTACTGCCTGCGCCTATGCACCTCCGCCGGCGTTCACCCGAGTGACTTAAGCGCCTGAAATCGGTTTCATGCTTCTTTAACTGGTACGATCGGTAAGTAAGCGAATATTTTTTACAGCATGTTCCGAGCTAATTTCCTGGCTTTTACTAACAAATACATAAATATTTCTCAGCATTCCTGCTTCTGCAATAAAAAAGACCAGCATCTGCAGAAAGGAGATTTAGTTATCGAAAGGGAGTAGTTAAACGTTTGCTTAACGGCCAGGCCAAGGACGAAATCTCCTGTAGCTATTTAGGTGCTTTGCTTTGGTAAGCTTGAAGATATTACAAAAGAAAAGTGGATCTCAAGCTGTAACTCATGGATAGCTGGGAGGCGAGGTGCATTTGTTGTCATCCTCAAATGGAGCCGAGCATTACTAAATAACTGCGAAATACCAAATGCCCACCCTTATTTGTGCTGGCTGACGCCTAGGCTGATTCGGCGTATGTTACAATGCAGTCCTACAATATAGGCAGTGTGGAAAACTGTGTCAACAGGAGCTGAGAGGTCATAAATTAAAGAAAGGGAAAGATAGAGATGGAGAGGTCTGCAAAAGAAGGCAGCAAGAACTGCGGTTCAATTTCTGCAGCAGCCTAATGCGCTCTCTGGCCCCTCTGCAGAGGCGATGGGTGTACCTCAGGGGCAGCGCTGGGTGGTGGGAAGAGGACGAAAATCAACTCAGTGCCCGTGGAGAGGAGGCAGGCTGAGCTCGGGCAGTTCCGGCGTGGAGAGGGGTGCCGACGGTACACTGCGGCTTTTTGGGGCCCGGGGGCTTTGAGAGTGGGTCTGCGGTCTCTCGGGAGGGAATGCCCTGCAGGGAGTGGACGGTCTCCGCGGATGAGGCCGTCCGCCAAGGAGCAGCCTGCTGGGCTACCAGGGAGCTGGCTTTGTCGGGGAAATACTAGAGGCGAAGCAGAGTGCCGGCCCCGTGGTTCGGCAGGACGGGGTGTGTAGAGTCGGACCTAGAGAGGAGACGTGCACGGAGCGCAGACACGCAGGCGTACGTTTTTATAAGCATATACACATATGCCTGAGCGTCTGGGTGTAAACTGAGTAGGAAAGTGAAAAACTAGTCCAGATGTAGAATTGATGTATATACACATATATCTTACATGTACACACACATGCTTGTAACCAACTGATGGATATCTGTACCTATATATGCACAAGCACACACGTATATATTGTGTTATCCCAAGGAAATAATGTGTCTGCAGTGTCGATTTTTAAACGTAAGGAAGGCCGTGGGCAGACCGTGCAGGCAGAGCCCTGGAGCGGCCAGGCAGCGTGCCCTGGCTGCTCGGGATGAGATGTCTGCAGGGCGCAGCCTGGAAATCCACCCAGTTTCTGCAGCGGTTCTCCAGTTTTGTTTCGCTGCGATATATTCTTGATGAGAAGAAGAAGTGGGCATTGTCAAGGCCGGAAAGTTATATAGGCTTGCAAACGGGCGTGTGTTTCTTTACACTCTCCCTGTTTGTGTTCGAGCTTTCCGATACACTGCAGGTTAGACTGCAGCTGTGACAGTCTCTGTGACAAGACATTAGGGCCACTCCGATAACATCTCCAATGATGAAGGAAACGGAAAACATGAGACAGAGAAAAAAGTAATAAAATATACAGGAGATATCGATCAGAACACCAGTCTCGAAAGCTAGCATCATGATTGCTTAATTAACTTTGGAGAAAGAGGGTCTCTAGATAAAGCACCCAGAAGGATCTTATATATGTATATTTTCCTCATATCCCTGCAGTTATTTATGAGTTTTACAAAGCGAGTTTTAGAGCAAATGCAACTCTTGTGTCCTCCCTCAGCTTTTAAATGCTCAGGATTTCCGACCATGGGTTGTAGCCTTTTCTGTTTGATCCACGCGTTGAAAAACACTGCGGCTTAAAGTACCTTTCCCAATACTATGCTCAAAGTCCGCTAAAAAGCACCAGCATTTTACCAATCTTACACTTACTGATTTGATTAGAGTTTTCTTTTGGAGCACAAATCATATGATGAAAAAAACCCAAGAAAAAAACCCAAAAAGAAAAAGAAACCCTAGTCTTATGTCACTTTATTTCCCTGCCAAAATAGTTGCATGTTAGGCGGCGATTTATCTGGACTCTGCTGCCAAACAGGGCTCTCCTAGCTTGCTATAATAAAGAAATTTTGGTGGAGACTGTGCCGAGGCTGATTTTCTCTTCCTCTACCCGCTTTTAAAAAATTTATTTTCTTTTACTTTTTCGGGAGTCGGCGTGTGGGGCTGTATCGTTAGGTTTTGCCCTGCGGTCGTTGCCTGTCCAGCCCCGCAGCCCTCCGCGGGGCCGAGCGGGAGGAACCCGCTGCCCTGCCCCGGCGCTCAGTCGCCGCCGGGCCGCTTATCGCCAGGTCACTTCTCTCCTCCGGGCCGAGAGCAGGGTGGGAGTTGGGATAGCAGAACAATAGAGCTGTGCTCCCCCCCTCCTCCCCCCGGGCTTCTGTGAATTAAGCTAAATTGCAAATTAAGCTAATTTCTCCGAATCAGTCCGGGAAAACCGTATGGAAACGGGGAAGAGATGCCGACGCTGGGTGGTCGGAAACCCACATCTGCTGGGGACTCCGGGGCTGGCTGACTGGGAACACTGCAGCCACACCGGGCCAGGCCCTGCGAGGAGCAGGCCAGGGGCAGAGAGGGGCCTCATGGGTGCCTGGGCAGCGAGCCCCCTCATTTGCTTCTTTACCGCACCTTCCTTTCGAGGAGAGTCCGAAATCGGTGGGACGATGACGGGGACAGGGCAGCGGAGGGAGCCGGAGTCACCACTCAGGTGCTTGGTACCGACGCCAGACCTACCCATCCCTGCTCCGTGCAGTAGCGCCGGGATGTCCCTTCATAATTTCATTAAAGCAAAGAAACAATCAGACAAACGAAAGCACCCCAAGGGCACCCCGTCCTTTGCTTTTGAGGCGCTGCCCTGGCCGGGCAGCCACCTAGGCGTCTCTCCTTCCCGCAGCTCCCTAAGTACCGGGGTGCCGATTCCCTCTCCTTTTGCTCGGCTGCCCAGCACATCGCTCAACAGCCCGGTGCACGGCTTGAAAACCCGAGACGGGTTTGAATTTATAGAGTGCATGATGTCATTGACCCGGGACCAAACGTATCAGAAAGGGGTATCATTCTCGGATGGATTTGGAGACGCCAGAGCATCCCGTGTCCCAGGGATGCGAAGCGTCCTATATCGGGGCCGTCGCTTAGGAGTTCGTGAAAGAACGAAGAAAAGGGATTTTTGAAAAGGGGCACGGAGAAATATGATTTGGAGGTCAACCTGTCAGTGGGGGTTAATGAAAAGGACTTGTGCCTAATGGGCCTGGCTTGCACCCTCTCTTGTGCTCGCACAACCTGGATTTCAATGCCCAGGGCAGAGGGCGGGATCGGGCCCAGCAGGCCCGAATTAATCGCTGCCCTTGGAGGTGGAGGAACCCTGGTTTACGTTACTATTATCGGTAATGAACGCCCACATATTTCAGGCATGATAATCTCGCAGCCGTTGTATATACAGAAAAAAAAAAAAAAAAAAAAAAAAAAAAAAGAAGGAGAAAAGATCAGGGATGAGAAAAACCCAAGACACTGACCATTTCGTGAGTCATTTCGTAAGACTGGCAGTAAACGCGGGACCCTACGCATTTTACCACTGCATGTGCAAGCAATTATTCGAGGATTGCTTATATTTGTGACTGAGGATCCAGAGTTGCATTTAGATTCTGGACAGGAATCAGGGAAAGAAAAGAAAAACATAACGAATTCCAACCAAGACCCTTTCTTTGTCGGAAGAATGGTAATAAAGACCTTACAAAATTCTGCAGTGAACACAGTGTGTCTCTGTTTACTGGAATTGTTATCTAGATCGCCTGTACATGCACATGTGTAAACACACACACGCATGCAGGCAAACACGCTGTTTTTCCACGTAATATTTGTTTGTATTCCCGGGAAAGAGCATCTTAAGCTGCTCTTGAGCTCGACGCTGATGAAATAGCTCTCGAAGGTAATTGCCTTCATTAACGAATATTTTGTGCTCCAGCATCTGAAGTTCAGAAGGTGGAGGAAGAAGGCTAGGCTGGCATCGTTTTGTGTTTAGGTTAACAAAAATCAACACTTCTATTGTCTATTTCTATTTCTATTCATGGAAAGTCTCTATTTAACGAGGCTGGAGTTTAAGAAGCCTTCATAGATCAAAGGTAACCTCGCTTGGCTTAAGAGAAAAATCCCTCTGGAGCAGTGAAAATTAGCTGCAATTTGGCCCTAACTATACGCCCCAAAATGTCGATGTGGTCCTGCCAGTGTCCCCCGTGCCGTATACCTGCTGCACTGCACCCAGCTCCCGCTTGCCCGGGATCGGCTGCAGCACACGAGCTTGTCCGAAAATTCAGTGGCTGAGTCCTGCAAATGTCGGCTGCACACTTGTTGCAAGCATCAGCCCGTACCGCAATTTCTATATGCGTATCTCGGTGTAATTGATCTGGCTGAGTGAGGTCTTTTTGGTAATTTGGATACACCAAGTCTCCAGTTAATGACATATAATCAGCCTTTAGGTCACTTGGTCATTCTCTTATTACAAACCCCTCCTGCTCTCTCTGATCTCCTTTCAAACTAAATTTCACACAAACAAATAAAGCAAGACAGGGACAAGTCCTTAAAATGCGAGAGTGAAATATTGGAGAATTGCTCGTGGGGAACTATAAACATTTTTAAAAAGAAAAAACCGAAAAGATAGGACAGAACATCTTATCGAGAAAGAGAGCATTGTGTACAAAACACGGAGGGAAAACCGGTCTGGCTTGTGTTAAAAGTGACATAAAATTAAAATAAAATAATTACAAACAGAAATGGCATAATGTAAACAGAATACAGGAGACTTTACTAGAAACGCACGGCCGCGTACCGTAATTTGTTCATGCAGATGATACAACCTATCTGTGGATACACAAAATGTTTATTTGCTGTGCTTTAGCTGGAAAATTTTTTTTTACTCTTCTTTTTAGGAAAGTTAAGAAGCCGGAAAATGGAGAAGTGAGTGTCATGTACCTCCCCTGACCTGCAGGGAAATGGAGCCACGGCCAAAAGGAGTGGGTGTAAATGCGACAACAAAAATAAATACTTTTTGTCACCATGCAGAACTTATTTTACTAAGTCAACACTTTGTTTTTGTGCAGCTCACCTTTTCTTTCCTGTAGGGAGAGACAATGATCACTTTTTATCAGGTATTCCCTAAAAGTTTGGTTTGATCCCAGTCCAGGTGTATATATACATACATACATACATATGTATGTATATATATACAATCAACAGGCTGAGGGTCATGTGTGAGCAGAGGCTGGTGTGATGACCGGGAAGAGGGGCGATGAGATGCTCTAGGTAAGATCCCAGGGCCCTACAGGCTGCAGGCAGCTCGTTGCAAAGCCAAGTCCCGTTGTTCGGAGCTAAAGCTGATTTATAAAATCGAGAGCAGGGAGATATCAAGGTCGTTCAAGTGTTAGCACTTTGAGAGAGCAGCCTGCAGAAGAGAACCGCGATCCACATTCCCCCACAGGCATTAGCGCCATTCGAAATATTACCGACATTTTTTACCAGAGGTCTCATTCGTGTGTAATACGGGGCTCAGACAGGCGCTAATTGAGCACGTAGCGTGTGCGAGGTTGCGAGAATGAGTGTTGGGGCAGGCTCACACAGCAACAGAAATGGGAGCGATGGATAGAAGGAAAGGAGTATCACAGGCCCGCTCGCAGTGCGTGTTGGTGTGACACATCTCGTTATTAGTTCAATACATTCCCGGTCTTTTCGGGATATCTAAAGCCTTGTGGGTTTTTTGGGGGGGTTTGTTTTTGTTTTTTTTTTTTTTTTTCCCCACCCGCCCTTGGGCTACTAGGTTGAAGCATCAGCTCGTACCCACACGGCGATCCGACCCAGTACATCAAAGGACGATGGGGGTCAGACCCGCGACGCTGCTCTCCTCTCGGGGCTCACGCTCGGGGACACGGGCCGCCCCCTCCGGGAGCCGCCGGGGATGCTCAGCCCTGACCCGGCACCGTCCGGGCGGGGCCGCCGGCACCCCTCTCGCCGCTGCTCGAAATGCCAAAGGCCGAGAGGAGGCGGAGGGCTGGCACCCCTGTCCATCGCACCTCACGGGGGCGAGCGGCCCCGGCGGCGCCCCGCGGGCGATGCCGCGCCCGGGAGGAGCCCCGCCGGGCTGGGGGCGGCTGGAAAGGGTTAAGCGCTTCCCCTCCTCCTGCTGTAGCCCCTTGAATGCCACTGCTTTCCTCTAGAGGTCTCATTAGGGAAACCCTAACTGCTATTTTCAACGTTTCCTCAATCAAGCGCCTTTAAATAGAGCTCCACAAACAAATTGGCGGCAAAAAGCGCAGATCTTGTCACGGGCGAGGCCGATTCAATATTTCACCCTTGTTTGCTTTGTAATTACAGCCTGGCTTGTGGCTACCTGCACGCTGGGGCGAGTTTCCCTTGCCACCCGCCCCGACCGGCCCTCCCTGGCCACCTCTGCCGTACAGCCCCGCAGACACCTTTCCCCGGGCTGGGAATTGAGCGGGACCGCCCGCGGTAGCCACTGAACGAGTGACCTCGAGTCGAAATTGAAAAATCGCACAGAATCTCCCCGGCTAAATGCTGAGGGGTTTTATTTTGGTTTGCTTTTTGTTTTGTTTTTTTTTTCCCCGTTTTTTTGCGACTTCTGCTCTGAAGCCACGAGCTTTCCAGCAGAAGGGATTTTCCCCCGAGCGCCTCCTTGCCCCCTCATGACGGGGTCAGGGACCAGGCAGGCGGCCCGCCTGTCCCCACGCAGGGCAGTCCGAGCGGTTGGTTTGATCTTCGGGCTTCGCTCCCTCTCTCTGTTAAACTGCTCTTATGATTTGTTACATTTTCCACAGCTGATTATTCTTGTTTGACTGTCGTACAGAGCCTCTTTAAATCTTCGTCAGGAAGAATAAAAGTTAAAACTGCTTGGACGGGTTCCTGCAGACTTGAGGGCTGGTGCGGATCCGCCTCGGTCACTGCACAACGACCCCTCTGCACACATCAGGTCTCGATAAGCCTCCTTACTGCGGCTCGGGGCAGCGGCATCAACACAGATCGGAGCTAATTCGATTATGTCTGAAAGCCGGAGTGTAAGAGAAGAATTTGGCGTTTATGAACTAAGCTGCTATTTTTGCTTTGCTATAAACCGATGAGAATATTTTATGATGGAGGGGAACAGTACAACACGAAAGGGAAATATGACAATAAATCTCTTTTTATGGATTCTCTTTAGCAGCAAAACACAAGGATTCAACAGTTTTATGACTCAGCTATTTTGCAGGTACATCTAAAGATACCTACATAGAAAAGAATAACCCGTATTCCCCCTTCCAGCCCCACCCCGGAACACAGAAATCCAACCCTGTGCCCCTCAGTTCAATGACGAAATTCACTGAGATTTTCATGGGAGCAATACTGGCTCAAGAGTTTACATCTGACCACTGCACAGATGTGCTTCGATTATTTATGGTGCCACTGGCATTACCCTTTCATAGTTTACTGATACACAAAACTTGTAGTCAGAATTAATGCTCCACCTTCCATCTCAGAATGAGCACTTTAAGCTGTTTTCTTTCTAGTTACCCCAATACTATTAAGATTTGAGATAATTTATGCATCCATAGACCTAAATTACAGCTTTAGTTTTGAAGGGACTTTTTTTTTTAGGAATGATTTGCATGCTAAAATAAAGATAGATACTTTAGGGGGAGGATTTCCTAGTGGCGAAGGGTCTAATGCTCCTTGAAGTAAGTGCAGGTTCTAGATATAAATCCCTTTGAGGACTTAAGCCCTGGATGTTTTTTCAGAGTCATGTTCCACTGTAAAAAAAACCAAAAAGATTCATACATCCTCAAACTGTTTTGTACAATGCAAACATATTTGCATCTAAGGTGCTAGAGCATATTTTTTTATGTCTCCATGCCTTCTTTTTGTCCTTTCTTAAGATCAAGTCCTGATATTGCTTGCCCTGAGAGCCTAGACCCAGGTTTAGGTCCCTTAGAGATCAAGGAATAGCTAGTAGGTCCAGTGGTCTGCTGCTCGGCTGCAGAGATCTGGAAGTGTAGATTTTGAAACACTTGCTTCACATATCGCATGGTGCCGAGGTTTCCTATCTCAGCAAGCACACATGCGCACAGCATGGCACTTTGACAGACTGGTCACTTGAAGCCTAGAAGCTATGAGAGCAGAATGCAGATACAGCATATGCAGTTAAACACATTCTTTTAAAATAAGTCCTTTTAGTTGAATTTTTTTCTCACATAGAGCTAAATGAAAGTCGCACTGCTTTTTTTCCTGCGTGTGTGTGTTTTGGTTTTTTTTTTTTAATAGAACAAGCAAGTGGATTCAGAGCCCTGATTTTATTAGGAAAGGTTGTAGAACAATAAGTTCGGATATGTCAATCCAAATCATGTGTGGAACAGCATCTACAAAAGACATCCATGGGAAAAAGAAAGGTCACAAAACCTCACAAATAGAAACCTCATCAGTACAAGTTGTTCTGCTTAAGCCAGCTTTTCATCAGAGTGACACCTATTTGTATGAATTGAAGTTTTGCATGTGCCTACTGCTGGTGGAAAAAATTTGTATGTAGTCAAGCTAGCTTGTCTACCATTACCAGTCTTGCCTACGGAGGCAGACCACGGTGCAGGCTGGTTTTACTGTTTTTCACTGAGCAAAGTAGCCTGGACTGAGCTCCATTCTGTTGCACTAAAAGACTGCAAGCACTGTTTTGCAGTCACTTCACGGACGTCTACGCTAGCCTGCAGTCTGCAACACGGACAGAATAGTGGGAAAAGTGAGTACTACATATGCATACACCTTTTTTTACCTGGAGCCCAGGAACTCTGCCCTGCATACCCCGGAGCCCACAGAGGGCTTCCCCTCGCTCCTTTTGTGTGCTATTCATAAAGATATATCCTAGCTTGTAAAAACAGTACATGCCCATTTTGTGTGATATGTGCATGCACACATCTGGGCTGCATGTGTGGAAAAGTAAAGGCACACGTTACAAAAAATTTTACATGTGCAATTTTCCAAGTATAGGTCTATGGGTCTATAATAAGGCATATCTACAGTGCAGAAAATGACATTCTTCTGCACAGAAGGGCATTTTAATTGGCTTTCAGAGAAAAAAAAATGCAGAATTGTTCTTGGTAGCACAGTTAGTAGTAGCAGTTTACTTCTCCTGGTTGCTCCTGATGTTTTCTGCAAACCCACTACGTTGGAGTGTTACTCCTAAACAGCAACATGCACTGAGTGATCAGAATATTTCAGATATTCATTTCTATAGGCTGATGTTATTAAAATTAAAAACATCTGTTTTGAGGAATGCAGATTTTCTAGATGTAAATACTTCTCTACTCCCACAGTAATTTCAGCTACTCAGGGAAACAAAATG
Organism: Rhagologus leucostigma; assembly: GCA_013397725.1. Lineage (NCBI taxonomy): Eukaryota > Metazoa > Chordata > Aves > Passeriformes > Rhagologus > Rhagologus leucostigma. Next base: position 5,323,720 of record VZTD01004799.1, read on the forward strand.
TAATGCTAAACAGTCGTGGTATTGTTTGACACAGTAGCAAATGGAACAATGTTGCTCTTAATGTTGTTGTTGTTCACTGGACAATTGAAATTGGATAAAGGCTTTCATCTGGGAACACTTTTCTAATACCTCTGTAGGTAATGGGAGTCCTATTGCTCTGCGTACTGGGCAAGGTTCACCCCCATCTCGCCAAGACAGCTCCTGAAGAGAGGAGTTTGTGCCAGCAATAGGCTTTTAAGTGCTTGTCTGTTATCAGTTCGCCGACACAGTTTTGCAGCTGAGGAGAGCAGAGAATGGAACCCCAGCTGCCTGTGTTTCAGATGCTATCGCCTAATCCTGACTAAAGGCACTGTGGGTTAGAAATTCCTCTGCAAAACCACGTGAGAGAAACCTACTCCCTTTTTCACGCCCCTTAAAAATCACTGGGAATATCTTCGATACTTGTGTCAGCCTCTCTTACACTGAAGCTAAACTGGGCATGCTTGCTCAAGAATGAGTGATGATGTGTACTGACTACCACAGAGCACACTGATTGCTGTGCTAACGACATAAGTGCAACCAGCATCAAGGGTGGAGTTGCACGGAATACTGCGGTATTTCCGTGAGATATTCCGTCGTTTATGCCAGTCAGGCTGACCCTAAATAGAGAAATACCGCCAAACAGGGGGCTGCAAATGGGAAGTCAATTCAGTTGACATGGAATAAAGAAAAATGGAAGATAATCCACGGCAGGACATTTCCCTAAACTACACGAAGGTGGTGCACGACTAAGAAAGCATTATGTGACATAGGAGTGTGCAAGGTGTTACCCAGAATAATAGCAGTTAATGTCCTTTTCTTACTCAGGTTCCTTAGAAATCTGCCACTGGGTAAATCTGGGTGTATCAGAAATTATGCGTAAGTGGAGACTTAGGCGAAACATCAGTTAGTGTAAACTAAATAAAAAACCACAAGTACCTCAATGCCTATCTATCTTTTAAAAAAAGAGTTCAAATACTTTTCTGCATTGTGAAGAATTGGTTCTTCCTTTGGATAGCATGTAAGAGAGTATGGAGACAGGTTCTCTTCTAGTGGTCTAGAAGACCTCCAGGCCATTTCAAATCCGGATTGTCACTACACCTTCCCATGGTTGTTGTCAAGAGGAAATCTGATATTTTTAGGGTGGACGCTATGAACTTATTTATAAGAAGAAACCAGGACTTTAAATTTTGTTTATATCATATACAAGCTGATAAACACAAAAACACATGCATGTATGCATATATATAGGAATCTGAAAAAACCCAAAACGGGATCTAGACAGTTCCTTTCAGTATTTACATCTTAACCAGTGTTCTAGTTCAAAAGACGTGTTAGGAACTGACAGGGTTAGCAATATTTGCAAACCATACAGCTCTTGAAAAACATCTGATGCTGCTTCCTTGGGGTTCTCATGGGTCACTGTCTTTGTGGAGGCAGGGGTCTTCATTCCATCTGGCCACATGGAGTTTCACTAAGTAACATTTGCATGGAGTATTTCAGATATCAGTCACTGTAGCAATCTAAACGATTTATGCCTTCAAAACTGTAGATTAAAATAATGAGAAAAAGAAAGTAAAATCCATACACTATATCTGACTTGAAGGAAATGCTTATAGAAGTGGAACAGTTGATTATGAGACAAATGTATTTCTTATATTTGTGTCTATGAACACTGGTTGCTTTTCTTGTCTGGAGTAAGAAGTGTTGCCAGTGGGCTGTAGGTTGGACACTTACTCTGAGGACAGGTGATCCACATTTTCTTCCTTGATATATGAAGAACAGAACAAGAGTTGCCAGGCAAAACTCCGCTGTTGAAATCTAGAGATAGGTCTGAAATAGCACACGGACACACAGATTCATTGCAGTCATGGAGATGCTACCTAGGAGGATAGATTCAATTAAAAAAAATAGACAAAATTTAAAAAAAAGTTATAAAAGTTTTTTCAGTGACTTAAAAATACTGCAATTAAAACTACTATTAAACTAGATTAAATGAAGCGGAAATTTACTTTCAGGCTTTAGAGCCAAGAATGTTCTTTGTGCCTCTATCCATTTTTGTGCTCTATGTACCCTGTGCTGTTTACACAAGGATTATCTTGTTTATTTTAAAGATAATATGCTTCATAGAAACTAATCAAGAGAATATTTCTTTTTTTTATGACAAAAAGTGGATGTCGAATTGCTCAAGTTGCTTTCATACAACATTCTTGGGTTTGTGATAGTGTGATATTTAATAAAGTGTTTATAAAGTCAGATATAATAGTTTATCAGATCTTGGGCAGTCATAATAACAAAACTGCCCTTACCCTGAGTGTTATGTACTGCACTTTGTAATTTACAGCACAGCACTTTCTAAATTACTTCATAAACTAAGAAAGTTGCCTATCAAAGAATCAATGTTATAAGAACTAAGAAATATTTTCCTAAATATTTTTTGTGTTACTTAGTCTCAACACAGATCTTTAGTAATAATTTGGACTCAGTCAAACACTGCACTCCCTGTAGCACGTAGCACATGCATGCTGTGAGATATTTTCCTGCAGTACAATCTATTTAAACTTCCAGTGGAAGAGACCTTTCAGTTTAAAATACTACATGCCTAAAATGCTATCCTGCACAAACAGTCGAATAAAGTGAAGGGAAAAGACCAAAAGAAAGCTGAAGATTTTACAGTGGGAATCTAATGTAACAATTCAAGTGGGAGTTAATAGTTTATGAGACCATGAATAGACAATAGAGCCTTTCATTTCTGTGTTGCTAGTCCAAGTCCCCACCAACTTATGTCAAGTCTGTTTGGTGGATTCGCTGTAACAGCATGTGTATGGGCTTCTTGAGCAGGAAACAGTCTGTGCCAATGAGTCCAGTCTTCCTCTCTGCTGAAGGACCTACCCTGAGAAATCCATCTGGCAAACAGCACAAGACCTGGGTGTGCATCCCAACCTAATACTAGCCTCTCCCCACTCTTCCTCAAATTTTGCAGTCTTGTTATTCCCTATGCACAGTCTGTCTGCTCTTGCATGGAAAAGAAAGACAAGATAGACATTTACAAGCAGAGAACTGTTATTTGTAACTCATGACTGATTTTTGGTCTGCAAATAGGCAACTACCTTCTTGATAGTCTAGCATTTGCTTAATCCTCATACTGTAAGCAGCTTCTACAGTTATCCCTGACATGCATTTCTAGATAAAAAACGTCCTTACGGTCACCATGAAATGATCATCCAATTACACTTTCATCTCCCGTATAGTTTACACTTTACCCTCTATATAGTTAAGCCAGAAAAGCATCATTCATGCCTACTTACTTTGCTCATTTTGCCATTTTTAAGGAGCATAAATGAGCATCAAATTCACATTCCCCTGGAAGCAGGTGTATCTGGGCAAATCTAGTCCTTGTATTTCTAACAAGCAGTCTGGATGCACAAAACTGACATCACTCTTTTCAAAGAGAAATTTGAATTTTAATTCTTGATTGGGCTTTGATCTGAGAGAAGTGCAGAAATTACACTTTGCTGGAGTGTTCTCTCACAAAAAACCAACCAAAAACTGATAGTGTACAAGGATCAAGGATTTCTTACACATTTAAGAATTTCTTGTCAGATTGCAAGAAGTCTAGGAAGGATGAGTGATTTGTCTCCTTATTTCTAGTTTTAGAGAAGACGTATGTCAGTCCAAGGTAATTATTTGATATCAGAGAGAAGCAGCAGAGAAAGGATAAGGTTTTGTGGTTGAACATGATATAGGTAGATAAACATTTTTCACCCACAAGGCTTGATAAAGCATGTTCCTAAAGGGTTTTGTGTGAGACCATCAAATACATCTGATCTACTTAATGTTTTTTCAGAAAGTAAGGATTGCATTCAAGGATCTGTCAGGATGAGGAGCCAGCTACTTGGTTTGTTGCAATCATATTTCCATGGATTCATGTCTCTTTGTTACCAGCACATAGACTGAAGTATAAGAATCAACGCTTTACACGGCTTCTCTGAGGAGGGACTCCAAACCACCAAGTGTATGAACAGGTGTTTTTCTTATCCTCCACAGAAAAATACACACTTGAAAAGCTGCAGAGTTGGAATATGTTCATAGATAATTTCTTGCAAGCACATTTATACTTCAAAGTTTTGCTTTCCCAAGTTTATATAATCTTGTCAGAATAACATCGGTATTTCTCCGTTCTACATCTACAGTTAATGTTGCAACAGAATGATTATTCCAGAACATTTCTAGCGGAAAATACCTGTGATAATCAAAACCCTTCAATTCTAGATAGAAAATGGATAGGATTCCTGATGAATTTCAGGACAAAACTGCATTTGTCTTAGACTTCTTAAGCAGTAAGAGTTCTTACCTACCAGCAGGTTAAAAAATGTAGGCAACTAGCAAGATATATTTTTCCTGATGGGGAAGGTTGAGAAGAAAACTGCAGAGGACTTGGTAACAACTTTGAAGTTTTGTGTGGAAATTTATCATGGTGTGCTATTTCCTTTATTTTAAGAACTGAAGGGATGGAGTAGCAGAGCAGGTTGTGAGTGAGACATCATCAGGTGAACAGATACTGTGATGGTAGAGAAGAAGGTGACATTTGGAACTGGGTAGAGTGTGACAATTTAGAATTAAAAAAATGTGACTTGAGGCTGTGAAAGAGAGAAATTAAGAATTTTGGTGAAAGCTAAACTTATAATTAAAATGTAACCTAAAAGGAGCAGAAAAAAATAGATTTATTGAGTGGTAGTGAGATTACAGACTTTGAAGAGAGAGTCGGAGATAGAAACCGAGTCAAAAAAAGGAACAGGAAATAAGAATAAAGAGAGAAAAGAGCAAAGACAGAAGACTGAAGAAAGAGGTAAAAGTACTACAGTGAGAGTACAGGAAAAAAATTAGTTAAGATCTGAAACACGGGAAGAGGATATGGTGTTAAAACTGGAAGAAGCAGGGGAAGTGACTGAAGAGCTGGAGGTAAGGCTTAAGCTGCTCCTGCCTGGGATGTGCCCAGTAGGAGTGGATTGATTGAGCAAGCCTGCTCACATCAGTGCCTGCTGTGGGGCACTGAGACCCCGGTCTCTGTATCCACCTGACTACGTGTGTTCCAGCTCAGTGGCACCTACTTTGCAGCATTTCCTAGTTGAAGTCTTGCTGGCCCTTGCTGTAAGTTCTATCAGTTCTATGGTTGCTCTAATAAGGGCTCCACTGTGGACACCAAAAACCATTCCCAACTTGAGAACCACACATCCACAGACTGGCTTCTGTTTTTTGATGATGCTCTGAAACCGGTATTAGTGATGAAATAAAAAAATCACGACTGCTACTCCTTCTGTGGGCCACCTTTCCAATCCCAGTGGTATAACTCCTCAGTCCTTGGACAGTCCACCACAGCTGGTGATGCTGGCTCAGAGAAGTCCCAGAGCTGTTAAAAATGTGCCCAATATAAACATTTAATACTTCTTGTGGCTGCCTGATCTCATGGAAGGTGGTCCTTCTTCAACTACACACAGCTTTGCTATCTCCCGCATGAAATTGAACAGTACCATCAGGTCTCTCCACCTCCTACTCACCATGCACCGTCTTTGCTGGCTTCCTAGGGAGCGGCACAAAGATGTTCAATGACCTCTGGACACTGCAGATAAAATCACCAACTGTAACTCCAGCACAGGCAGCCTGCCAGGAAAGTTCAGTCCTTCACCTAAGATGCTAATTTTTTGTCAAGATGAGAAAGTTAGTCTGTGGAAGAGGCAGAGTTTTCTTGGTGGAGACACCTGTGAGAGTTTTTGTGGGGTCAAGCTTTTTCAGTTTTATAACTGTTTCCACAGTTACGAAGTCCATCAGAAAGGTGAACCTGCCACCTCCAACATACAAAATTTTCTTCCTTTTTTCTCCTTCAGTTCTAACGCCTTAATACATGTAGCCTTAGAAACAAAAATAGCTTTAAAAATCTCCTGGTGAAAAGTTTAATGCACACAGGAGACAGGGTGAAAATGACTTGGTCTCTTGGGCAACACAATTGTTAGCTTGGGACACTCCAGTTCTGCTCCAGAGGTTCTCTGCCACTTTGGGCAAGACAAAATACAAGTGCCTAAATCCTCAAGCCAATATTTATCAGCCTGGAAATCATTCTTAGTTTATAATTAGTCAGAGCTCTGAACAAGTGCTAAGTATTTATTTGAATGTAATGGTTGCCAATCCTTCTACTGACATTATAAATTCACATATTTTTCAGAAATGCCATTCAGACCAGGAAAAAACCAGCCTCCTTCACTACCTGAGGCGGCATTTTGACCGCGGAGATGGGGGTAGAGGGTCACTTATCCCAGGGTGAGGAAAGACGTGCAAGTGCAAGCGCTCAAGAGGAGACTGAACTTCAGGGACGACTTCGTAAACTTAGGCTTTGTAGTCTAAAGACTACCAAACAGTTGGATTTCCTGAACACATTCTCTTTTTCAGCCCAGAAACATTGCCTGGGCAGATGTTGATAAATTTATACATTTGTTACAATTTCAAGCTGTTTGGAAGCCACGGCAGGTCAGATTCTCTGCCCAGGATGCTCTACAACAGGTTGTATACAGCCTGGTGATAACCACAAGACTGCAAGAACCCTCATAGTCAGGCCAACACTTTAAGAGAGCGTCATATTTATTATGCACATGTGATGAAGTCACCGCATGCCTGCACAGTAAGACTTACACTTCTGTGGATTGTCTAATGGACCTACTGCCCATGTGCTGCCCAGTCCCTGGGAACACGCACAGATTTACTGTGAATACGCAGAGCAATGAAATGCTGCATGTGCAACAGGACGTGTTGCTTCCTGAAGTGTGGGGTGGAGTGCACATACGCTGCACAGATTTCTCAGGCTGAAGTATGGGATTCCTATACTGGCCAAACACTCAAGTCTTGATGAGGGGCAAAATTTTAAGATCTGTTATGCACAAGTGCCACAAGGAATTTGCTGCTTGGCATGGTGCTTCTGTCGACCTTGTTCCAAGGTGCTTCATGTGCACTGAGAAAAAGATGTTCAAGTGCCTGACTCATACTGCCAGATTCCTCTATCAGGCACGCATTGCAGCTATAGGAGATGCAGAGTTTGTGCTGCTCTGTGGCATTAATCCATTTATGACTGAATTTCCCATCTGAATAGGAATATATGGGTTCATGATAACAAGGATGCCTAATAAAAATGCTGTTAACTTAAATAAAGATTATGAGTGTTTCAGATTTTATACTGAGTAGGCACTATGCAAATTATTTTTATTCCAAAAACAGCCACAACCTCTGAAAAGCTGAGAACACCTTTATGGTAATCCTCAACCGCTTTTAAGGTAGCATTTGGTTACAATTAAAGAGAAAGTCTCAAACTGCTAATTCTTACCTTCCTGAACTTCAGACAAAAAGGAATCCTGATGTGAGCCACCTTGGGGCATTCATTTTACAAAAGCAAAATAAAATTAATGAAATTTTTAAAACCCAAACCATCCCAACTTTTGATCACTTTCAGTTTCAATACAATTTACTATTTCTGTTTTAGTATTTTTGTCCCCACACAAGAAAAATGTGAGCAGACTACAAGTTAGGTTGATTTTTTGAGGTTGAGCTGAGGTCAGTGAAAAATTGATAGCAACTTTTGAGAAGAAAAAAATCATCAAAGCTAAAGGAAGTTTCTCAAAGTGGGATTTAATAGCAGCTATCATATTGCCTTCAATGGCTTGACCATTTCTTCTGCAGCTGTTTTATTTTAAAAGATTTCACCCCCATCCCACATGTATAGGCCTATACACTGACCTAAGTACACACATCCAAGTACTTTGGTCACTCATGATAACTATAAACCCTTCAGTGAACTACCAGAAAGGTAGTTCAAATGGAAATGGTGAAATTCAATATAGCGTTTAACTAAGTCACTGTCTAAGGTTAAGCCCAAGGAACAATTAGCAACACTGGAAGGGGAGACAAATATATTAATTAGTATGCAGACACCAGATACGTGACTTTTCTGGAAGCTGAAAAATAACCACAGTGGTATTTCACTGTGAGTGGAGCAGATGAGTCTGTTCAAATACCCAGTTTAACTCATTTCTACCTCTGTGCGTGTGTGTGTGTGTGTTTGTGTGTGCAAAAAGCCCTCGATTTAGATTTAGGTACAAAAGAAAAGTTAAAAGACAAGAGGGTAAGTTTAGCTGGTAGTCCTGCTGCTTTTCTGCATGTCTAATCACAGATAGAGTCAAGTTCTTAAAAAATCCTGTGTAGCAGGTGACGAAGCTCCATTGACTCTCGGGGTGGACTAGATTTGTGACTTAATATGGACTTTTTGAAAATGGATTTTGTGTGTTATGCAAGTCATGACTGAGGTTCTTATCTGTATCTCATACAAAAGTATCACCTTTTATAACAGTAAACATGGTTTAAGTAAGACAGAGAGAGATTATCAAGGTGATAAAATGATGGGAAGGGTATGTGTGTACAAATGGACAACAATGGGTCCATGTAGGTATCTATTATGGAATATTTCCATTGCTATATATTTTGAACTTCCTCAAAAGACTGTCAAGCAGCATTCCCTAATCTCAGTGGAGGATAAGCAAGATTTAAAATTCACATTGGATTAACTAGAAAGATGTTACTATTTACTATTTATTTATTCTCCCCCCTTGATATGAAAAACTTAACAATAGTTTTGATGCAGTCTTGCACATGGAAATAGGATGTCACAATGTCTACCATAAAGCTGAGGCTGAAAGAAGAGCTGAGAAATGACCTCTTCACTACAGACTGGCAGATCTCTGAAATTATTTTTCATTGTGCAGTGCCTCCTTTTACAGCCAAACATTTATCAGTAGCAACAATGAAAAATTAATTTCTAACTAGTCTTTTCTCATCTCTTGCTTATTCTCCGCTTCAGACTGCACTCCTACAAAGCCAGCCATTAGTTTATGCTTTGAAAATGGCAATTTTAGTGTTCTATGAAAAGTAAACAAATTGTAGAGTCATTGTAGAGAGAATAGTATGCCAGCAAATAGACAGATAACTCTCAAGGCTAAATTTTTTTCAGTGCATTATTGTTTCTTCCTGCACATACAAGTGAGCTGCTGGGATGTGATGCAAAATCTGTGAAACATCTGAACTGTTTCCTAGCTTTCCATGTAAGTGAGTTTATAAATTGTCTGAAACGACTTGAGATTTCTTCATTATCACTGTATATTCGAGACGCCACTGATTGTTACAGTCTGCAGTCATCTGCAACCACTGAATAGTCAAGACTGGAAAAACTTGTGGAGGTTTGTAGCCCAAATTATGTGTCAAAGCAGAGTGAACTATGGGGGCAGAACAGGATGCTCAGGGCTTTGTCCACTTGGGCCTGAAAACTCTTGAGAAGAGACTGCACATCCTCTTTGCTCAACATATCCCTCTGCTTAACTCTCTTCATGTCATCTTTTTTTCCCCACAGTGTCCAGAACATCCTGTGCTTCAATCCTGTTCAAGAAACTGTTTTGATGGCCTTTTGCTGGACAGATATGTGTTCATTGGCTGTGCTATTTCTCTGTGTGCTGCTTTCTCCTATTCATTTCTGAATGGTCACTGGTGAGATCTACCAGCTGAACTTGAATTCACTGATCAGTCTAAGCTAATTTGAGAGATGTTTTTTCTTCTTTCACCTGCCTTGTGCTTCTGCCAATTGCTCAGCTGCTGATCTAGCCAGCTTACTCTCACTCAGAAGACAGGATCTAACAACTTAGAGGGTACCAGGAAACACCATCATCATTCAGTTTGTTTAATGATAATTGTGACCGAGGTAAACGAAATCGTTTATTTCCATCATGCCAGGTTTTCAATTCTTATAACATAAGAAGAGGAATATATAAGAAAGTGGTGGAAGTGTTGTATTTTTGTTCACTTTTTATTCTGCTTTACAGCTAGTGGAAAGGTACTTTACTGCAGCTGAACATTTCCTTCACGCTTAATGGAAGCAGACTCAACTTGCTGCTTGGTATTTTGTGGAGTACCAGACATTATAGAAGAGACCACTGAGTCTTCATTACTGTTGTCAGAAAGGACACCTAGATCTAGGTAGTGTAGACATCTCTCACAGTCTGCAAGTACAGTAGATATATTCCCCAAACTAAACTGTCATCTGAGACAATCTTTATCAGAATTGGTGTATTTGGCCTTATTTGTAACAGGATGAATGATTAATGATGTTAGGGAAAATATGAGCTTAACCCTGTTTAATTGGAACTGAATCTCTTCATTCACAGAAGCGATTTTTAAAAAGCTCAGAACAAAAGATGTCAGTTGATAAAATAATAAACTTTTTTTTCTTTGTGCCATGGAATGCTTTTAAAAAATATGAAAGGGCTTTGCACAAGGCACTGAATGTGGGGAAACCACATTGAGCAGAATCTTCCAACCTGTAATTTAGCACCTAAGCTTTGATTTATCTTTCTTTTTCAATTCTTATGCTTTTGAGGAGTGCGTTAATGCCAGAAAACCTTAAGTAGTAAGCCCTCAGTTCCCTCTTTGTGAAATCCTGTCTCCAGTATAAGACTACTGGTGCTTCATCTTCACTCAGTAGTTTACTCATAACCTCTCTAACTTGGTTTCTATAAAATAAACCATTCAAGTTAACGTTTAATGCTTCATTATTTTAAAATTACCTTGCTATATGTTAGTTCTTCTGTTCAGATATTTTTTTACTGTTTGTAAAGAGATTTACAGGTCAAGTTGCTTTTAGAAGTCATATATATAAATACCAGAGGGACCTAATTTGTCACTTGAAGTCTGACTAATAAAATCTGAGATTTGAATGCACAAGAAATGCAGAGTTATTTAAAAGCTGAGACATTATGAAGTAATGATATTTTCTTTGATATCTGGTTTTGAAATAATAAAAGATGTCTCACCTTGGTTTATCAGTCTATTTTACAATCACAGTGATAGCCACTAGTATTATCCTTTTAGTGCTTTCAGCTATTTGCAGGGCTTTTACGAAGTTTTAAAAATAGTATCTTGTGGTTGTTCACAACTGAACAGCAAACTGCCTGTGTGATAGTTATCTGTGCTTAAAGATAAAACTGTGAAGTTATTAAGCTACATTTATCTAAACAGCCTGAGAAGATGACATAGATTTAAAGGTGCAGCCCAAGATCAAAGAACACAATAAATGATGCAGGAAATAACAATTTAAATGGGAAAATTTCTGTAAAGCAAACGCTCATTTGTTAATATGAAGACTGTTTTTAAGGCTAAGAAGAGACATGATTTGTAATATGATTTTTAAAAAGAAAACTTTTTCTGTGAAAGTTGTTCTATATTAGACTTGTACTTTTGTAGAAGTAGGATTCTGTCATAGTTTTTCACTTCAGTTTCTAAGGCACTGCGAACCTGCTCCAACAGCCACTGATAACCAGAAGGTGACAGTGAGCCTTTTGAATGGGTTCCCTTGGAAGTTCAAGGCTGTTTTCCCTTTGCTTTGCTAAAGGATGGGGAGCTGCCCCGCTTTTCTGATGTCCTGGCTACTGGTTTCTAGGGATGAGAGCATGCAAGCATGGTGGAGGGCTATCTAAAAGCTTGGTAGTGTCAGACTGACCAGCATCTTTTTGCTGGAGAAATAACAGCATTGAGAGAGCAAGAAGAGATATGATATGCTACAGGATTAGTCTATTCTCGGGCAAGATGACCTACCATCCCTCCAGTGAAAGGGAAATGAACACTTCTTAGAGTCTAGATGGAAAGTATTTTCTTCAAAATATTTTAAGATCTTGGAGAATCTGTACTGTCTTTTTTCATGTGGCCTGATGAAAATTCTTTCACTTCTTCAGCTTTTAGAAATGTGATGCATTTGTGTCTATACATATTTCCCATTTTTTGCCATATATTAGTGGCATTTCAGGCATGTTATGAGACTTGAGCACAAAAAAAGATATGCAAATGCTTATGTTTACTTCTCCTAGGTTAGTTATAAGCTTGACTTCTCTCCATTGTTCTTCACCTCTTGGGAACCCAACGATGAAAATCCAATGAGAAGTTATTAGGCTGTGCTTATCTACCAACAAATAGAAACACTGGTTATTTACTTTTCCTGAGTTTTAATCACTGTCTGAATTACCCTGGTTTGTTGGAGATGCTGCTGATGTCCTTAATGTACTCAAAGGAATCTCTTTTCAGCATTCATTTTAGCTCAGGATTTGTTAATCCACTGCTCAGTCTATTGCCAGTTTTGTGTCTGTTGTTATGCTGTCCTTGGGCCTAGGTAATTTTCTTTTCTTTTTCCCTAACAAAAGATATTTTTCTGCTTCTCTACAGCTGGAACAGTTTTGGGACAATAACTGCTTTTCTTCATATATCTGTAAAATGCAATGCAAGTTTGGCACTGGCTGTAATAAATGTATGACGTTCTACTGGCAAGAGATAGGATGATTTTTCCTGGAACCACTATTCTCCTATGACAGATCAAATGTACTGAGGTTCTTCCATGTCTTTGAACCTGCCATTCTGATGTATATCAGTACTATTCGGGAACTCTTTATCTGTGCAAGTAATTGTTTAATGTTTCACTGACTGACTGAGATTTACAATGTTTTAATATTAGAAAACAGTAAAATATTTGCAGAAATAAATTGGCAATTCTGTTAAAATCCAGATGGCTCATCAGGCCAGCTGGGTGAAGGCATGTCAGTTTGGTAGGAAGTGACACAGACGGGATTGCTGTATGTAGCACAGTGTCCTTTAATCGTAGAATCACAGAATCATTAAGGTTGGAAAAGACCTCCAAGATCATGGAGCCCAACCTTTGACTGATCACCAGCATGTCAACTAAACCATGGCAGTAAGTGTCACATCCAGTCATTTCTTGGACGCTTTCCGGGATGGTAACTCCACCACTCCCTTGAGCAGCCTGTTCCAATGTAACAGTGAAGAAATTCTTCCTGATGTCCAACCTGAACCTCCTCTGGCACAGCTTGAGGCCATTTCATCTTGTCCTGTCGCTTGTTTCTTGGGAGAAGAGTCCAATGCCCACCTGGCTAAACCTCCTTTCGGACAGTTGTAGAGTCTCCCCTGAGCTTCCTTTTCTCCAGGCTAAATAACCCCAGCTCCCTCAGCTACTCCTCTCTAGACCCTTCTCCAGCTCATTTGGTGCTTCTCTGGACACACTCCAGCCCCTCAATGTCTTTCTTGCAGTGGTGGGCCCAGAAGTGGATACAGGATTCGAGGCTTCACCAGTGGCTTCACCAGTTGTGGCTTCACCAGTGCCAAGTATAGGGGAACAATCACTGCCCTGGTCCTGCTGGCCACACTATTGCTGATACAGGCCACTGGCCTTCTTGGCCCCCCGGGCACACACTGGCTCATGTTCAGACAGCTGTTGGCCAGCACGCCCACATTCTTTTCTGCTGTGCTACTCTCCCCCAGTCTGTAGCTCGGTCTGGGGTTGTTGCGACTGAAGTGCAGGATTCAGCACTTTGCCTTACTGAACCTCAGACAATTTGCCTCAGCCCATCAGTCCAGCTTGTCCAGATCCCTTTGCAGCAGATCAGCACCCCTGCTCAGCTCAGGGTGAACTTAATGAGGGTGCACTTGATCCCCTTGTCCAGATCAATGCTAAAGATATTTAACAGGACGCTTGTGACTGGCCACCAAGTGGATGTAACTCCATTCATCACCATTCTCTGGGCCTCGCCATCCAGCCAGTTTTTAACCCAGCGATGACTGTACCTGTCTAGTGTTTGACTGCATGATCATGATTGATGATCAAGAATCAATTTATTCATGTAATACCTGAAAGGGTCTTCTGCAGAAATTTGGAGACTAACTTTGGTACATGCTTCAGCATCCATAGAAAGAGTCATTAAGAACAAGAGCATACGTTTAGATCAAGAACATACATATGGTAATGGGCATAGGAAAAGAAACAAAAAATACAAGTTTAACTTAAATGTGGATACAACATATCTAAAAGATACTAGAGCTTCCAGTTGTTTTTCAGAGGTGGCAGTGAACTCTCTTTTTGCAAGAGCGATCTCCCAGTTCTTATTGTGATTTATTGTGACTTATTGTAATTTCACCTGCTTAGAAGTCAACAGTATGAAGTTGCTGCTGCTGTAACTTTCTTCTCCATAATTGGGTAAGTCTGCCATTTGTTTCAGTATTAATCTAAATATTCTGGGCTTTATTTTTTCGCAGTTATCAGAAGAACTACATAAAATACAATTGAAGTCCCATTCTTCTTGTACTTTTGTTTTCCTTTTGTAGAATTATCTTCTTTCTTAGCCTAACGTGGATATTATTTGCAGTTAGTTGCCCCAAAAGTTTAATATGTAGCCTAATTTTTTATTAGAAGATCTACTTTTGAAACACAAATAACCAACTCCCCATCTCAAAATACACCACCTCCTTTGACTTCTATTGTCCGTTTAATCTGTTTTTCTTCAAAATAATTTTGCTTCACACATTCTGTAGGTAAGTTTTAATTTGCATTATGTAAAGGCTGTTTGTAATAACTCCAGTTGCCTTAGCACGTGGGTTTATTATTACACCACTTCAAGCAGAAAATGTTTTTGTCTTCCTCCAGACTACTACAGAAGTTAATAATGCATCCCCATTTTCTGTTTTAAAATAATGGCTTAATAAGGTTGGATAAAAGACCTGATAAAACAGATGGTCTTGGATGAGATCCTAAGTGTGTCAAATCTGATCTGTTTGACTATACGAAGGAGTACAATGTACAGCCATAATGAATTCACTGAGAGCGCTTAGTGGGAGGAACAGAGGTCTTGGATATTTAATAGCAATAAGAACAAAAGTAATTGTGTAGGAGAAGTTTTTTTTTAAAATACAGTCATTTTCTACATGATTATAAAGGAAGAGTAAAGGACCTAAGGCAGGTTTGATGACAGTTGGTGTCTTGGGGTGACTCCTTTAAACTGAGCTTTTTTCTGCTTTGGAAAGTTCGTCTGGTTGTTTTTTCAAGCTCAGTTTAAAGGCACAGAAAAGGCACAATATTACTTTTGGGGCATAGAGCATGATAGGGGATACACATGATAGAGTCACCCCAAGACAGTTGGTAAGGGCTAAAAGGGGAACTGGGAGTATACTTGTGAGTATAGGTAAACAAAGCGATGTAAACAAAGAGTTACATTGTCAGTGAAGAACCTTGGTACACATAAATACGAATGACTGTTGAATGCAAAAACCAAAACAAGAGCAATTCCTGATTAAGAGGAAGGAACAATGTGTGCGATAAGGAAGAGAATATTTTAGGGGAGAAAATGAAGAAGAAAGAGAAATATTCCTTCTACTAAATATTTGTTTCCTGTTAGGGAATAACCTCCTCTAGGCCTAGTTCAATGAAATTCTGAGCAACAAAAAACATTTTTCTAATGTCACAAACAGTCTGCAAAGCTATTACTACAGAATGCACACTCAGGCTTCTCATGCGAGTTTTAGAGCTCCATTGCATAAAAGTTACTGAGATGTAGGTATGGCTGTATGCAGCAATGGGTGTATTTATTTGTCATTCAATTTTTACTATTAGAGACTTGAAATATACTACACCTAAGCAATATTTTATAGTGCTCCTACAATTAACTTTCGTTGAATGTGATATATCAGATTTATTTTCTTGTTTTACACCAAACATGGCAGAACCACAACTACCATGAAATGGAAAAAAACTTTGTTGAAACTGATTTTATAAGTAAAACAAGATCTTTTAAATGCAGGTATTATTGCAGGACTAAGCAAGCTGCAAGTGTGAGGCGAAAATTAGTAGAGTGCTTCATGAGAAAGGTAAAGGCTGTAGCCTGCAAAATATTTTCCTCTAGTACCATGCTAAGGGAAATTAGTAACAATCTTCATACAACTTATTTGGAAGAAATGCTGGTCTTAAGGAAAATGCATAGGAACCCAATTTTCCAAAAGACATTTTGTGCGAGGTGTCTTTAAAACATCTGATATTTCACCTCTTGCATATGAATGAAAGAGCTGAGATGAACTTGCAAGCAATGAGATACACTGTAAGAGCTGTCCACTATTAGACCTATACAATTTATGAAGTTTTTCTCTATTAAATGAATAACCAGTATATTTCTTGCTGCTTTGATAATAAAGAAATAATTTGTCTCTTCCTTTCATAAAGTGCTGTCTTTTTTTCCTCCCTGTACAACAAATCTTGAAGAGGTAGTTAAAGCATCAACACCTGTTAGAGAAAATGGAAAGAATACATCACTTGAAATCTTGGAAACATTTCAGCAGTATGTTTGTTTCAGAATAAATTAAGACCTCTGAGCTAATCTTCAGATGAAAAGAGATTCATATACGTCTTTAATTAGATCATGTTATTGGAACATGATATTGTGATAAAGAAGATTTAATAAAGCATTTTGTCTTTTTATTACTTTTGTTTCATGCAACATATCTCCTTATCCAAGCAAGATGTTTGACTTCAAAGGAAGTGCTATCCACCCTCCCTCTGCTCAATAAATAACTCCCAGAGGAGTAAAAACAATATATGTTTGTAACTTTGCTGATGCTGCTGAGCAGTGAGAAGATCAATCATTGTCGTTCTTTTCTGTAGCTGTTGGTCTAAGATGAATCTCTTCCTTAAAGAAATTTCTGTATAATTTGGTCTGTGTCATTAACCCTTCACCTTTGAGAGAGCGCCTTAATAATAAAATGAAATCAAATGATTTCTATTGCTGGAGAACTTTCATCTGAGTGGAGGATGACCCTGTGCAGAGAGCCTGTTCAAAATTCATACTAATAAAGAGACTGAGAGGTACCAGAAGAAGTGTGTTGGATGTATGGTCAGAAAATGACTACCAGCTTATTTTTCTTCACTATGAATATGTTGACTATGCTATCGATGTGAAAAAATAGCCTTTCTCTTCTATTTTCAGAGAAACAAAGCCAAAGAGTTTTCAGAAAGAAAGATTAGACTCCAAAGTTGCCAATGCTAAAGTTAATTTGACAAGATATCTCAGCTTCCACTGTAAAGACTAAAAGAAGCCAGAGAAAACAGAAGGTTGAATGGCGTCTGAAGAGGCAAGTATTTCACCTTTTGCTGCAAGGTGTTTTCATCTATCAAAAACAGCATTCCTGGCAGGGGCTTGTATTTTCACAGATTTCCAGAGATTATTCCTTTCTTCTACAGGACATTTATTTCAGTATTTAAGGACATTCATTTCAGTATTTATTTCTTTCTTGTTGTTCCCAAATCTTCTCTGAGTCTTCTACCACTGCAAGCTCATTTTGTGTTCTAGTTACTGCCAAGAAGGAAAATGGTTTATTCTCTTCTTCTTTGTGTCTGTCTTCTACATATTTGATTAGCATGTTTCTGCTTAGCATTCTTTTCTCTACACCAGTACACAAGAAAACTAAATTTTTTATAAAAATTATCATTGTTACACTTCTTAAGTGTCTAATGTGTTTTTCTGGCACTTTAATTAAGCTGTACTTGTGTTTCTTGAAATAGTGTAGCTAAGACTAGACACGATAGGGCAACTAGACCTCTCCTGCACTGAGCAGAATTGAAGGTTTACCTCACCTATCTTAGAGCCTGCATGTTTGCTAATATCTACCAGCTCTTTTCTTTTCTTTTCTTTAATGGTAATTTGATAATGATGGTTTATGTTCAATCTGTGTTCTACAATAACTAGTAAAGCATTCCGTAAAAGGTTATCCCAATCTTAGATATTGCCTTCTTATTATGCAATTGATTACTCCGAAAAGTGTAATAACTATTTTTCCCCCAACCACATCTTCATTTTATCACGATAATTTTGAATTCCAGTCTTGCCCTTTCATCTACATTGAGTTCTTGGTAGCTTGATGTCACCTTCTATGTATAAAATATATGCATGAAGTGTATGTATATTCTTTAGTTTATAATTTGGATAATTTGTGAAGGATTGACAAGAACCAATTCCTGGATGGACCTCTTCAGAATTCTACTTGATCCACCTTTCTGTTTGCAAAACAAAGTATTGATAACTATTCTGTGGTTACCATTTCCCAGCCACTGAAACCTAAAAGTCAGGGAATGAACATCCATCTCCCACATGATTAGTGAAAACTTCCAGATAAAGTGGTTTGAAAATGTACTCTGTAAAAAGCTCTAACTGAAGAAGATTTTTTGTACTCAGATTTTATTCCTCAGCCCTGCAGTTTCCCAGGACTTGCGTGCAACTTGGAAGATTTGGCTAGTTATTTATATGTAACGTCATTTGTGGAATGCAAAAATGTGCAGTAGGTATAAACCTGTGGTTACCATTGGGGGTTTTTCAGTCTAAGTTAGGTGCAAGATTGCATCTGAGAGAGATACAAGATCTCAGACAAACAAGAGTGAAAGAGGATTATGAGCTAATTGTTTCGAGATTGTGATTTTCCATTCTTTCTTTTACAGTTTGCTTTTAAATGACGTAGAATTTGGCAGGGTTCTTTCTGAGGGAATGTGTGTTTTGGCAGTGGATTTCAAGGCAGAAACAGGATGGAAGAATGAAATTACCATTTACAATTGAACTAGAATTAGAGGAAGAAGAGGCAAATTCCGCTTTTAGTTGTTTTAGTGGGAATTTTAGACCTTGTACAGGTATGCAACAACCTTTTATTTTAAACTCCTGTGTCACTTCATGTTGCTTAAATTAAAACTCCTATTGAATTTTAATTTACCTGTAATCCTCAGAATCTATTGCAATAAGAAAAACCTTTTTAAAGGCATCCTTGTGTGTTATTTTTCCTCGTTTATTCAGCTTGTTTTAATATTGTTTGCTTTTCACTTTGCATTTTAACAAGCTTGCTCTTCAGTTTTAAAGTAATTTGTGATCACCCCGAAATGGAAGTTTATTTTATTTTAGTGTTTCTTTCACAACTAATCTGAGCTTACATCTGGCTTTAAAGAAATATTTACATAGAAATAACACGAAATTGCATGGTGTAAATGTAGTGCCATTCAACTATGTAAATAGCAGCAAAGATGTTTAATTGATTATAAAACTCTGGCAAAATGTAAACATTGCTTGGTTTTTTTTCTCCAGTTGCTTTATCCTTGAACTTTATGATACAAGTGAAGAGCACTAATTGATATTGGAAGTTACAGTCGAAGTGTGTTCTCGAAACTATGATTCACAGGTAGAAATATACTCTGCAAATGTCTGTTCTCCTGTTTCCACTGTCTTCAAGATGGTCAGTGCTCTATTTATAACTAGTCATCACAGTGCAAAGTCATGCACTGCTGTACATAAAACCAAACAGGTAGAGCCCCCTTATCCAGCCCTGTCAAGGTCGTGTGCTGAAATAGCAAAAGCTTCAAGATACAGATGATTCTGTGACCATTTTTAAAATAACTTGTTTGCATCTACCAAATTTAAAGAAGGATAAAGCCCCAAGATTATAGCTGAAGGGAAAGTTGGCCAAACAAATCAGTGAAGTCTGGGCTTCTGTCAGGGAGTGAAGGCTGTCACCTTCTGCTGAGGTCACTTTAGGCACCAAAGCCTAAGTTTTTGAAGACAGCGAGGCCAGTATTGTGAGAGCTGATTACTACCCTAAGCACTGTGATCCAGAGGACTATCTCTGCTTTTAATTGAAGGTTCCACCCATTAGTTTTACCTTGGTGAAAAGCATATCCACCTTTTTGACCTGGGAGAATCTTTTGTTGCACAGGACCGGCAATCAGACTTCTTTTTCTGTCTGTCTGCACTCATGTCTCATCACTGCTGTGATTCATGGCATGATTTTCACAGCTTCAAAGGAAAGTTTAGAGACATCTGAAGGCAGTGAAGTGTGGAGCTGTCACGTTAGGCAGCTCCATTATGGAAGAGGAAGAAAAAAAACGAGGGAAGGAGAAGACCAAGGGCAAAGTGTATCAGTCCGTACTCGTTCCTCTTCCCACTCCTCTTCTTAGGTGGATGCTGCCACCACCTTTCCCAGCAGGCTCTACCAATGACACTGGCAGGCATGTCAAGGCATTCTGTCTGCCTCTGTTATAAATTAAACATGAAGTAGGATCAGAACACCAAACACAACTACAAATGAAAAGCTCACGGGGCAGGACAGGGCACCCATCCTTGCCAGGGCTTAAGGATTTCCAGCCCAACCAGCTTCTGGTGACACTGATTAGCCCAAGGGCAGGACCCCAGCAGAATAACTGTCGAGACACTTACATACTTTCCTATTTATGCTCAAATTTTGTGCCTAAACCTCTTCACATTCTTACCTCGCAATCCCCTTATTTTTGTCAATAAATAGAATTTGCTGATTAAAAAATTATTTCAGAAATATTGCTTCACTTCTAAACCTTTCTTTTTTCTTCAATTCATGGTCCTGTTATATTCAGCTTTACACTATTCTGTCATCTTCATACTGCTGTCTTCACTGCACATTGGAAAGCTGTTTGTCAGGCTTTCAGCTGCTACCATACTAAGCGGCACAACTCAGTGTGGTAGGCACAGAATTACTGCAGGAAAGAAAATGCCAATGTGTACTGTCTTTTGTCCAGTTGATTTAGAGCAGGGGAAAAGACACTGGGTAGGGCAGTGCAGCACCATAATTATTAGCAAAGTTTAACAACTATTGCATTTGTTTTAGCTCGTGATTATTTGCCTTGATGTTTACGTGAATAAACATCATACGGTTAATTGTCCTTCAATTAAACCTACATGGAAGCTGTGTCCAGAGAGATACACAGACCCATTACACAGTCGCCACACTGAGCTGTCATTTTCCAGGGGACGTTCTAACAAAGAACGTTCCCTGAAAGATGGCTTTTTAAAGTGAAAATTATTCAATATTCACAACTTTTTAGAACTGAGTGCTAAATTTTGTCAGGATAAACTAATTCTGAAAATCATAATCACCTTATCAGGTCACATTACTACTATTTAACAAATAAAACATGGTAGTGCTACTAAGTGAAGCCTTTTCTGCTGTATAAAATATGGAAAATTCATGCCTCCACACCATAAGAATAGTGTAAGACAAAACTTAAGATTTGGATGGGGATGGGGAGATGAAGCAAAGACAAATAGATGTCTTAAGCGGAAAAATAGGATAAACCAGAAAGGAAAGATATGTTAATCTTATCAAATCATACAGCTTGGTCATAAAAATGTGGTTGGTGCCTAACCATACTAGCTTCCAGTTTTGTCTTTTACATGCCACATGTGCAAAACCTGCTAATTAATTGGTAAAGAAAATGAATTATGAATTTTAACTAATATTAATCAAGTAATTTTGAGCAATTAATATAGTTTAAATCAATCACATCTGTTTTGTGGATTAATTGTAAAGACAAAATTAAATTGAATAGTGTAAAATTATTTTCACCTATTACTTACTCATATCTAGTTAAAATTTATCAGCTATGACATTCTTTCAAAGTAGAAGTTATACAAACACTTAAAAATTATTAAAACTCTAAGATGCTTGCAGATGTTCTGATTCTGAACATCTCTGCCCAATTGTTTCCGCCTTTACTTTTCTACAAGGTGTTTCTTTTATGTTTTTTTTCTTTTCTGGTATTTTATATAGCTAGACACCCAGAAAAAAATGTGTTCAGGGAAATTAAAATGTTGTTTTTATTAAGATTATTGATTTTAGCCCAGAGAAGCAAGCCCATTCAAAATTAAGACTATAACTTGATGTTTGACCAGTGCAATTGCACATTAATAGAACAGAAACTATAAAAAAGAGTGATTTCCCAAGTCTTATTAATCTTTCAGCAAATGGAATTCAAACAGGGTGAATCAAGGATAAAGTTGCATATTTTCCTTAATTTCTTTCAGCTTTTCTAGGATTTGTCAATCTTTGCATTATTTGAAGAGTAATTAAATTTATAGATGATTTTAAACCATGTGTTTAAAAAATAGCATGTCTATGGTGATGTTATTAGTTTGGGTAAATGCAGATAATTCTGCTTGTCAAAGACAATTAACACGTATCCTGTGGTCTTAATTACCAGGTTCAAGGAAATTCTGAAGAAATTTTAGTAAAACCTCATGGAAAGTTAAAGGCCTCTGCCCTACAATTAAAAGTGGAAGGTAATGGACCCCCCACTTTTTTTGGTGGTTGACTATAAACCTTGGTTTAAGAGGCTGTTCTCAGAGGATAGGTTTAAAACAGTCAAGGATAAAAAGAGTTTGTTTTAGTTGTGAGTGTGTCTACATCCCTCAGTTGCTCTTACAAAAATCCCCAAAACCTTAAAAATAAAAGTAGGTGATGCCACACTAAGTCTAACACAGGAAGAACAGGCAGGAGAGGCACCAAATGTACGTCAGGCACATTTGTACTTGGACTGTATGAAAAGTCTTTTCTTTCTGTGTGTTACCCAGGTAGGTAAATAGCTTTATATACCTCTTCCAGGATAAGCAGTCCGTTTCTCACAAACCCTTGAAAAAATTAAATCATTAACTGACATCAAAAGAAAACAATCTAGAATACCTCTTCTGTGGCTAATATTTTTTTAGCCCATTGGCAATAATTAACCCTTAAGTGTGCAGAGAAGACATCTTAACAACTGAATCTTAACCTTGGAAGTCCGGAGCCAACTGGGCTGTTACCAGGCCTTTTTCCTGTTGTTGAGAAACTGTGCTTTAATCTGTAGTAGGATGATGTCAGTTGCAGGAGTTCAGCTTCACTCCTGCACAGGGTTATGCTCTGCTTATTTTGCCTGATGTTAGAAACCTGACCCAGAAAATGCCATGCTGGTGACCTCGGCCAGCCTGGAAGACCTGAATATCAGACAGGGCAATGACGATAATTTTCAGCCTGAATTGCTCTACAGTGAAGGGAGATGAGGTCAGGAGGTTTGGAGAAAGCTTTAGGTAGACACATGGAAAGATGGAGGGATTGGACTTGAGTTTTGGGCTGCGATTTGCCAGAGACAGCCATACAAGAGGAAGAATATAAGGGAAAAATCACTGGGAATGTAATGGAATAAGCAAGAAAAACGACAAAGCTAAGGGGAGAATGTAGAGATGGAACATTTCTGTTTTTGCTGGAAGCAAGGGAAGGGTATCCCATGGCACACGCATCAAACTCTATCCTATGAACTGCTCTGCCCACGATTAGCTCCTATTGCTTTTCCAGCAGCCATCTAGCAGCCTGGTCAACTTCATGCTGTCTAGGTGCGTGCAGACCCATCCCATCTCCCGTGGGATATCTCTGTGTCATTGCCAGACTGGTCAATGCAAGTATGCAGGGGTCAGGGGGAACAGCACAGTCTGATCAGCGTTACCAAGCCTGAAAGTGCAGGGTAGGACAGGGACTTTGGAGAGGTCAGGAGCAGAGTGGCTCGGAGCTATCGGTCTCATTCAGATGTCTCTTCAACTCCTGTACATATGCTGATGGTTTCCTGAGAGGGAAAAGGCTGGTGCCTGGTTCCTGAACAGCTGCCACTGGTTGCTCTGCCCAGAAGGCCAGGCAGAGGGCAAACAGCCACTCAGCTAAAGTTGGGCTGCATTCAAGTGGGGAACTTCTGTCTGAGAAGAAACTCTGTGATCAACAGTGGAGTTAGTGCTGGCTGACTTCAGAATTAGGCTGTGCTCAAAAGTAGGATTGCTCAGTCTCTGACTGAGAGGTGAGATATCTAAAATCCTCCTGATTTCTGTCCTGAGGAAAAAAAAACAACCTTGGTCTTGATATTCACTGAGTCCCATTGAGGATTTTTCTTTTTGCAAGAAAAGAGGAGAAACTGAGGAAAGCATTATTATTCAGCCGTGAGGGATAAGAGTGAAGGAAGTTTCAAGCCCAAAGTTTCAAGAATTAGAATTTGTTCCCACATCTTGAAGGTAGCAGAGATTTCAGTAAAAAAGCATGGGATCTGTTGAAGGAAAGGTTTTTAGTCATTTTAATGAGGGCAGTAGAGAGGACAGAAGCCAGATCAACATATTATCAATGTTAATGCCTAGTGCAAGTTTAAGGTCCTCTCAGGAACACATTTCTACCCCGTAGGTTTTTTCTTTGGACACAGCCCAAAGGTGAGCTCAGGTCCTCATACCATACAAGGATAAAGCCTTCACTGGATGATTAGTTTTACATCTACACCCTCAGACAAAAAAAAAGGAAAATCTGGTGGTTTCAGTGGAATGAATTACAGGCTTTGATAACATTGAAAGTAAAGCAGTAGCCTTTCCATTATACTTAAATAAGGAAATAAAACAAACAAAAAGAAAGGCAACATCAGCCTTCATTGATGGTTAGGTGTATTTCACTTCTGGTTAATTTTTTCTATAAGCTAATTGCATGTGTTATGCCTATGTGCCCAATTTATTGGTGTGAATCTCCCTGTTGAAAAATTTGTTACTTGTATGAGCGCCATAGGTGTTTGTACTTCCCAGTTTGGCCCCACGGCACTGTATGCACACAGTTGCCTAAGGCTCACTTTACAAATCTAGCCTGCCAGCTGCCTGCCTGCTTCTACGGGTTTTCTGCAATGTCAGTGGCACTTACCAGTAAAAATTGTCAGGAGGAAAAAAAATGGTGCTATCAACCAGCTATACCATTGCCTACAAAACAATGGCAACAAATGTCATGAGCAAAGCACTGGAAATATATTTATGGTTTATTTCATATAGGCTCACTTTTTACTTCAAGTGAATGCATATAGCTGTGAAATCTCTGTGTAGAGGTGTTAGAGGAGTGAACTGAAAGCATGGCAAGTAGCAAATCTGCTGGGCTATGCAGACTCTCTTTCAAATGCACTCTTTTTAAGAGCTCTGCTTGCACATACTTTATCATCAGGATTTGTGCTAAGGATGTGTACTCTTTAAAGACTAGTTGCTAGTGAAGGCATAAAGTCACTCTTAAAATCTATTAGTTTTGTTTGTGCTGAAAGCATATATTTGCCATTCAGGTACAATGCTCCATTTGTATAGCTTTCAGCAAATGTGCTGTCACACAGTAAGCATGATGATTAAGGGCACTTTGAGAAGCTTACCACCTTTGCTTGTAGAGGCGGGGTACCTTGACCTGTAAAAACCCCAAGTGGTACACTTAATAAATATATCATTTGCTAGATGAGTCCATCCATGGTTGTTTTATTTATAATTCATTGTTATTAGAACATTTCTAAAATGAATGCTTGAGTTAACTCTTAGCTCTCCCTTAACTCTATTTTGAAGTACTCATTGGTGAAATAAGAGAGAGTACAGCGCCCTGTACTCTGTTCTGTGAGAGGAAAATGTTTGAATGGAGAGTGCAATTTTGAAAATCAAGACCTCGATATGAAAGGCACAGTATTACACGATCTCAGGTGATTTGAAAACCACTTTCTTCCAACAGAACTGAATGAGAAATGAAACGCTTGCTCTGAACCTTGTAGGTTGTAATGGTCAGTTCCACACAAGCTAATCTCTCATTTCCTATATTTAAAGTGAACACTGGTGTATTAATTTCCAAATAATTATAAATATTCTGGCAATAAAGAGACCAGAATCTTTGAAGCAGCGATTTCTGTGGTAACATTTACTATAGAAAAAGATTACGTGCAAAAGAATAGAGAAGCATCTTTTTCAAGGAGACTTGAAAGCTGGGATACAATAAAGAACTCGTGAGTTTGAAATGGTTTATCTTTGAGACTCAATGAGATTTGGTCAATTACCAATTGAATGATACCTCATTTTTACTGATTGGAAAACACTTCCCTCTTGAATACCCAAAGTAGCTATAGAAACTTCTGGGATTCAGGCATGGTCAAAATTTAAAGGCTGATTTTCTTCCTAATTTTTTATTATGTGTCAAGGTTTCAAATAGAAGGCAACATGCTACACATGTGATGACAACCAAACAACGCATTTTTCGCAGAAATAGATGGCTGGTAGTCTCCATGTGTCTAAACATCAGTCAGAGCAAAGGCAGGCTAAGTAATGGTAGCACTGGTAATGACTGTGGGTGTCTTGTGCATATCTCAAATCAACAATGACAGAGGCAGTATAAAATCAATTTATGAACCACATTCCTCTTGGGAACTACATTTCAAGCCATAATTTCATCTAAACTGTTTATCGGCTGCTTTTATTTAATGTATGAAGTGTCAAAAATTTTCTTTGACATTAGGCTTGTTATTGTCTTTTGATTTATGTACTAACAGAAAACATAATAAATACAAAGATTGTTTAGTGTATTTGTGTTTGAAAAAATATTGGAAACATTTGCTACAGTGGTAAAGTTATTCATACAGTAGTTAAAAATGAAGAAATTAGTAATGAACTTTTAAATCTTAAATAGCTTAGGACAGAGAAGATGTGAGCTATAAAATTTTTTACTCTCCAAGGCCCCTTTTGCAAATAGAAATGTTTATGTTGTGGAGCCATTCATGACCATATCTATGCAAAAAAATAGCTGGGCAAGGCTTTCAGAGTTGGGAATGCAAAACATTCCTTGGTAGGTGTGCATGAAGGCATAAATACAAGTACCCAGAAATGCCTGCACAGATCTCTGCATTTGGCATTTATTTAACTTGACTGGTGGCTATGTACATTCTCTTATCTGTGAGGTTTTGATTTTAACAGCCTCTGAAATATACTTACAATGTGAAAAAGACTTGGGATGAAATTTCTTGAAACCACACAGAAATCCATCAGTGCGTATCTGAGCTGCACCCATCTCCCATCCCAGGGAAGTGTGGATGACAGAGCCATCGGAGAGGTGCCCCCGTATTCTGGTTGGGGATAGACAGGGGGAAAGCTGTCCCCATGTCACCAGATGACTATTGCATGAAAAGTGCAAGTGGCAGCCTTGGATGGCAAAGTGTGGCGGGATCCAGCAGCTACACAACCCCCAGGGAGGCAGAATGCCTCACCGGCACAAAACCTTTTAGACATTCTAACTCCTCCAAACAAAACATGTCAAAACTGCAGGTAATCCCAGCTATAAGCCAAACTCCTATGGATGATATTTCCCATATAGCTGCATTTGTATTAGGCATTTGCTGTGATTGCCCTTGAAGGCTGGCACATAAAGAAGTGTATAAACAGCTTTAGATTTCAGCAATTGAGTATGTGAAATATCAAATATGGATCTGGAGGGGGAAACTCTCTCAGTGCCCCTCTCCTTTCACAATGCTTAGCAGGAACTTTTCCTAGATCAGATGCATTTCTCTGAAGATGGAGGACGCTCACCCTGAAGATATGAAGGGAACAGCCTGCTACAGATCTCCATGAGCAGAGACAAAAGACCGTATCATTTTGAGATGACGGGGTAAACGTGTGGAAGGAGGTGACTGTTGTCGAGTCTATCATCATGTGGTATGGGCAATTTGGGCAGTGATTCGCTAAGAGCTTTCCTGGAACTGGCTGGAGAGCTGCTGCGCTTGAAAAGACTGGATGTAGGACAATGGATTCATACAGCACAGAAAAGTCAGGCTGAAACAGGGGAGGACAGCTTGAGCATTCAGGAGCATCTTGTACTATGTGTTCAGCTCATCCTCGGCATATTGAAGCACCTGTTTTCTATGATTTTTTTGGCTAAGAGTTTTTTACGTTGGCATGTTTTTCACCTTGGCATGTTTTTCCTACAAATGTATAACCCAAAAGTACAAGTAAAGGAGTGTAAAGAACAGCCAAACAGTGGACTTGGTTTTAGTACCATCTGCAATTTTTATGAGAAAAGTTCATAAAAAACCAGCAGGATTTATATTTAACACTTGCGCAAACTGGGATGTAAGGGAAAATTATAGTGAGCTGTCTGATATTAGTGATTACACAAATTTTACCTGGTTTTTATTTTCACATTCTGGCCTCAAGCTGTATCTTACAGATATCAATTGAAGGACATCTGTGCTTAGCAGCCTGTTTTGCTTATCTTGGTTTTCAAACCTCCTGCATGAAAAAGAATGTCATTGTTGATCCATAGAGTATACGTATTATGCAACTATCATATGCAAATGATTCAGTTAACATAATAGCTTCTAAGTTGACACGTTTTGTCACTTCATTCTGTAGGTTTACTGGTCTTCAGCCTACATGGAATTACATCTGAATATCTGCTCATTGTCAGCCTTTGAAACAAGAGTGATTTCAGGCTCAGACCCCCTGTGACTGGATCTCTGAGATGACTCGTAGATGGAAGAACTGCTAATCAGTAAGGTTAGCAGCTGCAATAGATGGCAAATGAAAGCATGTTTTAATTACATTTTATGCTCACCTTGCGTGTCTTTCAGCTTATCTCTGCTCTTTTTATTTGTGAAGGAAGGTTCTCTGGGAACTGGGAGATATTCACTTGCACCCTGTGAATAGACCTGGTCTGAAAACTCATAAAGTCTGATGGGTTTGTGCAGCTCCTAAAGCCCTCTATCCTGTAAAAGCACATTTTTAATGAATTTGCTGGATCCAGCAGGTTGTGTTCATTTAGCAGAGGAGAAACCACTAAACCACTAAACACCAATTCAATTTCATTTACTTAATAGGAAATGAGAGTTTTGACAAATAGGTGTTGAGCTTTTTTTTTAAAGATGCATAAAGTCTACCATTCCACATGGCTTTTAGGATCTTTTGAAATGTTTCAATTATTTTTCAGGAGTAGGCACTAAATGCAAGAGTCTTTTGCAGGGCAAAGAGGCTTAGAGTGTAAAAGAGAGAGGTTCTGGCTGTTTTTGGGAAATTCCTCTCTTCCCTTTTCTATAGATTTCCCAGTTCTATGCCGTACTTGCAGAGAGACTTCTCATGAGGCATTTATTACCGATATTATCTTAACCCAAGCCTGTCAGAAAAAGCCCCAGCAACCCCCAAAACAAATAGAAGACAGAGAAGTGACTTGCCAGGTGAAGGCACAGGTTTCTTTTTCTCTGTAAAGAATAAGATGTTTCACACTAAAATTTCTTTATTCTGAGCAATACCATATATAAACAGACATTAGTGCCCTTTATACAGTACTCTAGCTGACTGCGTGCTTTAAGGGTATGTAAATACCTAGAAAATATGTATGAGCCCTAACTTTTTATGTAGATTTTCAGGAGAATATTATCTTGCAAACATGACAAAGAGTCTAAGGCTGGTCTCATAACAGCTGTACAAAGCATTCATCTTTGACCACACTGGATATGACTCCTCACCTTTCAGGCCTCCATATTTTAAAAATAGATTTGTTAAAACTGATCACATATGTAAAACCAGACTAAACTGAGTCAGTACTTCTAGGCCTTAGAAGTCTGGTACGACTGCAATTGTGAAGTGTTGCTGATGACTGCACACACACATAATTGTATTTAGTACATGTTATGAATGGCAGAAGTGAGAAAAACCACTCAGTGCTTTTCAATTTTTAATGGGCTCTGATGTAATGTAATTTTTTTAAAAAATCAGAGATCTGTGAATGTCTTTGGCAAGCATGGTGTTTCGGCAAGAGCCTGCAGTACAAACAGAAAAGGATGGCATCAGGCTTTCACCAGCAAACTAAAGGCACAGCACTAAGTGTCTAGGTCACAAGTATGTATTGTCTTTAACAGGAAGGTATATGACACGGAATATCCCTTCAGGTCATTTGGAAAAAATATTCTTTTCAGCTGAGGAAGTACATTTTATAACATTTTAAAAATCACAGCTATTGAATACAAATCGAAACAGTGAGCTCAAATTAGAACAGCAAATTCTTTGGGGAAATTAATCAGAACACCATTAAATAGAGGTATTAAGTTATAAACAACTCACAAGTCAAAATTTTTATAGCTGAAAAATTTTACTTTGTAAAATGTTGACCTGGCAGTTTGACAAGTTTAATGGAAAAATAAATGTTTTGCTGACTTTTTGTAAAAAGGTAGGAAAATATGTTGTAAAAAACCAAAACCTTTATAAGCTATTTCATGAAAAAGTCCTGTATTCACTTTGTTTTTTTCTTCTTCAAGCTTTCAAATCCATGCAAATCCACAGGCTAGAAATATAGTCTGTTACTAAATTCAGAATTAATGAAATGCATTCATTAATTCCTTAATTTTGCTGTGGGTTTCATCAACTCCTTGTATTTAGGTAGTCTCAAAGCTGTGCCTTTTCCATCTTAGTGCTATGAAACAGCAAAAGGACCAGAAAGCTGAACTGCTGCAGCTCAGTGTGTGATCTTAATGTGTCTGCAACAACAAGAAGAGAAACACAGTTTTCTCCAGAGTACTATTTGGTGTTGAAGTGATTTAGGTCTGGAAAATCAATCTGTTCATCCTTCTGGACAATTTCTGAAACAAATATTTAGCAAGATTTATAGTGTTGTACATATGCAGGCCAAAGGATTCCACTGGAAGGCAGATTTTTGTAATACCATATAATCAACTGCTCAATAAGATGTTTTATTGTTTTGGTTTTTTTTTTTTCTGTGTAATAAATGCAATTCTGCAACATGTTTTAAGGTCATATAAATATAACGAATCATTCAACTTTTCATTTCTTCTGTAACTAGATGATTTTATATTATCCTGTTTATAGAATAGATACGAAAACACTGGAGGCCTATAGATGAAAGCAAACAAACAAAAAACTAAATGAAACACCTCCCCTTACATGAACTTTAATTACTGAAATTTCATTTTCATCTTAGTCATTTGAACCCATTAAAGTGTAGACTTTTCAGAAATACCTAAATAACCTAAGTTCAGCTGAAACCTTAGCACATAAATATTGTGGGAAAAGAAGGTTTAAGAATGAAAATCATTAAGGTTGTTTTCAACATGTTAAGGCTATTTGCTTGTTGTTAATAGTACTCATAGTTTACTCCAAATACATTGTCTAGGAGTATTGTTGCACAGTGGAATGCCCTAGCACACTTCCTCTCAAGTATCATCTGAAAGCCTTTACACTTGTGCAGGAGATGAGAGAAAATTGATAAATGCACTTGTGTGTAGCCAGGAGAGCCTGGAACTGGAGGGCAGTGAAGTTTGCAATCGCCATTGTGAGGACTGAGAACATAGGTGGAGACTCGGACAGGGAAATCCTGCCACATGTGAGGAGCTGCACAAGAAAGGCTTCAAGGCTTTAATTTTAAAACGCAAGTGGTTAATGAGGCTCAGGGCAACCTTAGCGTCTTGGGCAAGCAGGAGCCCCAAGGGCTTACATGAGCTTACACAAACACAGAAACGAAGGCCCAAGAAGCTCATTGTCCACCACTGAGGGCAGTGAGGATTTGGTCTTTTTTAGTTTGGCTTATGCTGGTCACTTGCAGTCTCCTCAGGTAAGTATTTTAGCTGCTGCAAAGTGGAGAGGAGGAAAGAGGTGAGCTAGGCTGAGCCCATGCACAGCCCTAAGCAGGGACCCCCAACCTGCTGATGGCACCATTTGCAGCAACAGAAGCTACAGCAAATCCGTGTATGTAGCAGTCGGACATTATTTTTCAAAGCACAAACCCAGGACACTTTTGTATCAGTAATTTTTAGGGCTGTGGAGTACTCAGGTGTTCTGCGCTCAGCTTACTCTGATCAGCTTTGTGGGGACTGGGAATATCCCGCGCATGGGATCTGGTTTTGAAAGCCCTCGAAGCTATCCCCATCCCTGCTGTGATCATGCCTGTCTCGCCCTGAAGTGGCAAACTGCAAGACTCCTCCGTCACCCCTGACTTTGACGCCAAAGCCTTGTTGCCTCGCAAGGGATGGTGCACCTCAGCTCAGGTTAGGTTGAAGCATGGGCTCATAATGTCTAACGGGGGAAATCTACAGGGGGAGAAGGGAGAGCAAATACTTTATAGCTAGGCAGCTGTGAAAAAATGTTTAATTGCTATGAGTTCCTCTTAATTTATAGAAAAATTTTCACGTAGCTATAAATTGGAATATACTCAGAATTTCAAAGGTAAAATGTGCAGCATTATAATGAATAGAAGAGAGAATCCTGGCAAAATTAAGATATGTCTGCATCCAAGCTTCTCCATTCTCTGTATATTGATAACAGTAAAGAAGTCAGTCAGGGGCCAAGACACCAGTGTACAGAAGAAGCATGAAAATGTCTGCTATAGGTATAGCTGACCAGAAGTTTGTTTTGAAGCCAGGGAAAATAATTATTGCATCTGATCAACTCTTTAAAATGGTTATAACAAGCCACATTGGAGAAAGTTTATTCTCCCTGCTCTGAACCTAGTGCTTTAGTTTAGAAAAATAAGATAAAAGAAAAAAGAATGCAGAATTTCTTTGAAAAACAATGGGCTTTATGAACAATTCTTGAAACTCTTGTTAACCATAGAAGAGACCAAATGATTTTTGAGTCTTAGAATCACTTCTCAGTCTTAAGCTTGGGGTGAATAAAAGAACAATCCCTTCCTCAGTTTTGAATTTGCTACTTTTTGTTTTCACTGAACCTCCTCTAGCTATTATATCGTATGAACTAGACCAAAAGATCATTTTAGTTAATCTTATTGATGTTTTTTCCAGCATCTTTCTATGATCTTTTAATAACATAAAAAATCTTGCCATATATAAGTTTTCCCGCAAACAGCAGCACTTAGAATCATTAATGAACCCATTCTAGTTCTTCAATAGCCTTTAAAAATGTTTTGAACATGTTGCTCGTGTTACTACATGAGCACCATACTACTGAACATCATAATCATAATCATGAATATTGTTATCTCAGAAAGTCCATGTTCTCTTCTAAGCTGTTGTGCATCGGTACAAACAAGGTATTCACCCTTTCGGCCACGTTGGCTCAGTTGGAACAACTTTTATGCAACAGTATCCTTTTCTCTTTTAATTATGATGAGCTAATAATCCTAAAAAGTAGAAGAATCAGCTGAATTTTTCACTTTATAATCAATAGAAAAGTTTTTCCTCTGTTTTGTGTCCTCAACTTAAGGTAATTAATAGCAGAATCAACTAGATGCAGTGAGAAAACACAGCTCTTTGCCATTAAGCAAATAGATCTATTTATCCATGTCTGAATAGCAACATTTTGAAAACTTCTCTTGGTGTATCTCTGTCTTAGAACAGCTGTCTCCCTGTAGCTGCTCATATCCCAAGCAATAGATCTTCTTGGTGGTTTTTCTTATTTATTGTGACTAACCACAATCTTTTTTCTGCAACTATTTCAGCAAGAGTACAACTGAACTGAATAAATTGAGTCTGCAATTTTGATAATGGTGGTTATTCTTCTTTAACATGCACCTGAGATATAATTATGTCTTCCTTCGTCACCACGAGAAACTCTGGAGATTCACCAGAGCCATTTGGTAAACACTTCTATTGCTTACTATTCAGCTGCATCTGTTTCTCCTGATCTATGGCTGCAAATTGCTCTGGGGAACTTCTTTACCAGGTGAACCTTTCTATCTTTTGAAATACTACACCCATCCCACAATTTTTTTAACTTAGACGTCCCTAGGTGGTACATGGAGATATGGCAAGTTAGTGTTAATTTTTATACAAACTGTGTTATTGTTTTCTTTATTTGTCAATTTTGAAAGTAAAGTTTTGCTTTTTCACGAAGAATTGGTATTTTTCTGTTGCACTGATATTTGTTGTGCCTCTGTTTCTCTTTGTGTCACTTTCTCTGAATTAATGCAGCTATTGGAAGCATGAAATGAAGTGTGCAGGTTTTCCTTTGCCATTCGGTTTCCCTGAATAGTCACTTGTCAGTTATTTTCTGCTCCCAGCATTGCTTATTTTCAGTTATACACACGTCAGTAGGCCAAGCCCTGCTGGCTGGATAGCTCGCCACTGAGTAATGCCACTCGCTACCCTGCAAGTGCACACTGTCATCCTTGGTAGCACAGAGATGGCCATGCGGGTGCAGAGCTATTTGTACAAACTGAAGTTACAACGAAAGGCATTCAAATACATTCTGGAGGTGAAAAGACAGATGTAAATTCAGGCTCTTTTCCAACAGACTGCATAAGCAGGTACTCAAGTTTAAGCCAACGGGTTGTAAGTGTGTGCTTCTCCCCTAGGGGTATCAAAACCTCAGTAGTGTTTTGATAGGGTTAATAGCTAATTTTCAAATATGCCGAACCTCCATTAAATTTGTTGAAGTAAACAGAAGCTGCATATGATCAGAGAGTATTAAGGCATAACAAGTCCCACCAAGTGGAGAGAAACATTCTGCTCTGCTTGCCAGAATGTCAGGATTTTGAGAAAATAGGTTTGTTTTTAACCCGGAACATTCTTTTCTGAAGATAATGTAACCAGTTCATGCTGGCAGCAGACAAGCATCCTAAATTGTAGATGAGCTCCAGTGTCATGCACACATATTGCTATATTTATGGATTGTTTTAAAAATGCTTATATTAGGAGAACTGAGAAGCAAATCTATGCATGTAGATTGCAGCAGTTGGTCAGAAAGCAACCATATGATTGGCAATTTTCCAGGGAGACCTGAACGGGGCAAGTTGCATTTATGTGATCTAAATCCACTGGTCGCATTCAGGAGGGATTAACATCTGTTAAAAGTATTATGTTTATCATGCAGGTGTTTCAATATTTGTATTTATTACGTGTTGCAGCAACAGTCTCTGAGAAAACATTCGTATAACAATCTGGTTGTTTTATTGTCTGAATCTGTCAGGACAGTCATTTTCTTACTCCAACATTGTGATCCCCTTGCAAGCTGTAAACTATTTAATGAAGTGAGTATATGGAGAAAGATGACAGACTTTCAAACTTTTAGAAGACAGTTTTACATCAGTGACATTAGGTTTTACACTTGGGATTGTTCCTAATACATGTATGGCAAAAATGTTAAATTAGTTTGAAAATTTCCAGAATTCCAATATATTCCCCTGCGCAGTTCTATATTTGACATTGCATTCATTTTTTCGATAAACAATACACAAAGATTCCAATATTAAAGGAAATAAATATTGCATAAAGTGCCTCACAGAAGGAGTAATTACACCTGACTTTGAAGAACTTTGCTTCATGTGTCTATAATCCTTTTATTACTTGAAAAGTAACTCTGCAGATATTGTGACTTGCAGGAAAGGCTGTTGCCTGTTAAAAAAAAAAAAAAGAAAAAAAGAAGATAAAATCCAAAAGCTAGACATCTGCTGATTTGCATTGCAGTGTAATGTGACGCCACCAGTAACACACTAAAAACAGCTATGTCAAAAATTTTAAGGGAGCAAAATCAAGTGCTCAAACACATGAGGAAATACAACAGTTTAGGTAATCTGTGTGATCTTAATTTGGTCCCCTTGAGTGATGGAGTCTTTATTATATTATCATGGATGTTTTTGTTCACAGGACCTCTTGAATCTGATCCAGCTCATACTGGAGCTAATGGAAATATTTTCATTGAGTTCAGTGAGTTTCAGGCTGGGTTCCAAATGGCCACTTTTTTTTTCTTATTTAACCCATATTTCTTGAAATAACATAGGTGTACATAATGACAAAGTTTATCCGGTGAATAAGACACGATCCTTGTCCTGAAAAATTTACAAAGGCCCTGTTCGTATAATGAAAAGGAAGTGATGTGTTCCTGTTGCCTAAATGGATTGCTATTTTCCTTTGATTAATCCACAAAATGTAAGTTCATTTCTATACGGAGTTCGTTGCTTTACCAAAACAACAAAAAAAAACAAACTAAAAAGAAAAAAAGGGCACCAAACTAGGTTTTTTTTTGAGCAAATAATTTGTACCAAGGACACAGACAACACAGTTCAGCTGTAGAATGGTCTATAGTGGTGATTGATTAAGAAAAAGGTATGACGTAGAGCTGAAGGAACAGGTGCTTTTTTTTTCCCTTTAAACATTTGTAGATCAATAGATTACATAAATTGTAACGACACTTTGGAAAGATAATTTTCAATAACAAATGTCCACCTGAAAATGGCATTTAAGAGGGGTATGATCCACCAGGAAATGACAGAATTACTGTCAAAGATTGAGATGGGATGAGATTTGTACCAGTCATTTCTGTTAGAGAAGTTCTCCCGGGCATGCGTGCCATTTTGCATGGATGGACTATCAGTCAATTTATGAGCATATTGGTCCTAAAATTGGCCAAGCATTAGTTGCAATTAAATTACTTGCCTTAAATTATTAGAATTGCATTGAAATCACTGTCCCCAGGAAGACACTTCCATTTCCCACCCTGTATGCTGAGAACTAAGATGATTTAATGTGCCACCACCTCACCATAACACATCCCCTTAAATATTCTTTCAGGTGATTTACATTTATTTCTATTGAGGCCTTCAGAAGAGCACAATCACAATTTATTTTCTATTTTCCATCAGCAATTTAACTTACTGCATTCAGTTGTCATTCAGTAGGACTCTTTCCTGACCATCCAGGTCTTCCAAAAATATCAACAGCAGCAGCATTCATTTCTTTTTAACTTTTGCATTTATTGGTCCTATAGTCAAAAGCATATGACTGCGATGTTTACATGTATTATGTGATATAATTTTATTATTTCTTTTGGCCTTCCGAATTAGTAACATCTGTTACCACTGATGGAAAATATCCTCTGGGCCACAGAGGAATCACAGTCACATGTTGCTGCTGGAACAGCCGGTGTGAATCAGCAGTAAGATAGACTCATCACTCTGCACCTAACAGATATAACATCAAAATGGAGCCAAGACATTCCTGTCCAAAGTGGGAGGTAACGGCCTATTCTCTAACTTGAAAAGAGAAGCCTCAAACCATTTCCCAAGTGCTTGCAGCCTACGAGGCAGCGCTTACTTAGTATGATTCACTGTAAACTTCACATTTTCATCGGCATTATCCTCCCTGATTAATATAAGGAGTAATGTGGTCCATAAACTAACCATAATAACAACAAAGACAGATTCAGGAATACAGAGTACACAGCACGAGAGACCCCTGAGTCCACATGTTTTTTGGATCTAAAGGGTGGCTTTGGAGTACATCTCAACATTTTTCATTCATGGCAGGTCTAAAATTTCAAAGATTTGTAAAATAGCATGCAATGTATTGGTCATTGTTCAAGCGGGCTTCAACAAGCAGTCAGCTAAATACTATCTTGTAGGATGCTGATGTTGGAGAAACAAAACGAAAATTTTGGTTTGCAAAGAGGCAAAATTTCTCCATTTTTGGAAAAATGACCCAGGATCTTTCATATATGGTATCCAGAATCACTCTCTTGAATACAAAATAAGTGACAGTCTCTTACTCAGAGCTGTGTTGTTCTAAATGTACTAATTGCACTCAATGCTCACTAGTGAATAAGATAGTAACCAGATGTTTTGTTTTATGTTTGTACAATGTCCAGCACACTCACAGCTGGAGCACGTGACCGGGTC
The DNA here is from genome assembly GCA_013397725.1 of Rhagologus leucostigma. Taxonomy (NCBI): domain Eukaryota; kingdom Metazoa; phylum Chordata; class Aves; order Passeriformes; genus Rhagologus; species Rhagologus leucostigma. The sequence goes on from VZTD01004799.1 coordinate 5,360,887, forward strand.
AAGTTCCTCAGGTAAGCCAAGTATACTCGAAGCCTCTTAGTCAGGTAGTAACTGGAGCATAAGTTATTATTTTGGTTTCAGAAAAGCTTTTTGAAAGACCCATGGTGAAACGCTGTTTCGAGGGAGTGTATATGAGATTGGATCTTTGAGTCTTACATTTGCAGAGAAGACAGCTATTTGTGCAGACTCATTCATGTAGATCACAGATGACCAATAAGAGAAGATCATATATACATAAATATCTATATGTCGGATATAATTCATAGAGAGTCTCTATTTCTGTGTAAAGCTTTAGGTGCTTTATATTACTTAACAAAATCTGTGAAATATTATGGTATCCAAACAGAATGATGAACAATTTATCTAGTGTATTCCAAGTCTATAAATGCAGCAACCCCTTCTGTGCCATTTGTATGCGCTTGTGCAAACAGATTTCTTCATTTCACTCGGTATAGATAATAATCTTTCATTAATTTATGTCATTTATGTTTTATATTTTTCTTCTACCTCTCTTTCTTTCTACCTCTCTTCTGTATTTATCTCAAATGTAACCATTTGGGTGAAGAACATCCCGAGTGTATGAAGTAAAAATGAACAAACAAATTTGAATTTGGTTAAGCCGAATTTAATCACCAAGTGCCATAAGTCATTTTACCTGACCCTTTCTAATATCATTTATATTGCAGAGAAACAAAGGCTTAAAGAATATTAAAAAAAAAAAATCTCAGCACTGAGTCAGTGTAGGAAACCTAGGTTGTTTCACCAGAAGTGTTTGGCCCTGGTTGTTACATACTTGTACTAATTTTCCCTTGCTATTATCTCATGAGCAATATCGTAGCAGCATATTTTGCATGGTAGTAAATTATCACAAATGGAGAGATGCAATGTATGGCTAAAAATAATGCCCCTATTTTGCACAGCTGTTGAGTTTTAACTGAAAAGCTTAAGCAGCTCTTCAGAGAGTCACAACATCTGATCTGTAAGGTGCTATCCACCTTTGCTTTCAGTGGGAGTTGAGGACGTACAGTTCTCCAGAGACCTGACACCTATAGAGGATATTATAGAAGTCAAGTAACTGCCATGCGATAGTGTGGCTCCTCCAATAAGGAATGGATTGTTTAACACCGACAAAGTGGAGTGAGTAACCAGCTATCAGAGACATTTTTGACATAGAGCCATGAAGTGGGAAGCGGCATGCCATTTTAGCAGGCATTAATGCAGCAGGCAGACTGCTCTAATGATCTATAGATAAAGTAGAAAAAATGTCTTCCTGGCTTAAGTGAATTATTGTTGCCATTACAGACGATAGCATGACATGGGAGGAAAGGTAGTGCTACTTTAAAATGGAGTATTCCTCCCGCACACTCATCATTAGCTCCAGCTAGAAACTGGAGTAACACAAACACAACCTTCTTCTGTCCACGTTTGACATTACATCCATGCAAAAAGAAAAGATAACTTTTTTACCCGGAAAAAAATCCAGGCAGCCTCTATAATACCTGTAGCTGTTCTTTCCCTGAAACCAAATGCAAATAGGAAAACTTTCATGCAAATATCTACCTGTATTTTATCTACTTTCTAGCAGAAATTGTGGTTCCATTGTGTTGGGAACAGCACAACGAGAAGCTTTCATAATTTATTACTCTTTAACAATCAAATGGCTGGCTGTTTGTTTTCTTGTTTTGTCTTCGAAATGCATCTTTTAAGTCATTTCATCTCAGTTGAAATAAGGAATTTAATGATATGATCGTAGGTTAGGCAGCAATGTCATGAGGTATCCAGTGTAGTCTCCTGCAGAAAGGAGGGGGAAAAAAACCAGGGTTATCCATGAGATCAGACCAGGTTACTCTGGGTTTATCCAGCTGAGTCTTTAAAACACTCAAGGATGCCGCCCCTGCAATCTCTTTGGAAACACTTTCCTGTCACATGACTGCCTGTGGCCAATGGGGTTATTTTGAGTGGGGTTTGGTTTTTTTTTTTGACTATGGGTTAGGAGATAGGAGTGATCTCTTTGCCTTCCCTATTGCTAACCAGAGTGATGAGATTGTCATGAAAAAATAGTTTTACAGGACTGAGGAAAACGTTGAAGCAACATGGCTTGGTCATACATGGCTGAGAGAAGACTGAGCTGACTTTGCTTTTGCTGACATTCCTTTTTTGATGGAGTTGTTAGCACTGTAAAATCTACCAAAAATTTTGTCTCTACTCCAAGCCTTTCTGCCCTCCTGTGTTTTCTCTATGCTTTGTCTTTTCTAAAGAGCATATTTGCCATTTAGAAATAGCGAAGGGGAAGGTGGGCTTAGTGGGTTTCTTATACATGGATCATCTATTCAAAGTCCCTCTCTTAGGACTTGCCATTCACTTAGATTTGGTTTTCACATTCTCAGTTGTAAGCCAGAAGAACACACAAAGGATAGAATTTTTTTCCATTTGATGTGTAGATGCTCCCTTCAGTACTTAAATATTTGAATAATAAGCCTACTCCTCTATCCAGGGGTGTTCTGAGGGTGCAACTACATGATGTTCTGGGTGACGGCAGATGTACCCCTAGGCACCAGCTCATGTCCTCTGCTGGCTATATTCTCCTGTTTCATTGCTTCACGTGGTTGTTGAGGTTTCTCCCCGGTACAGAACATCTGTGTTGCTTGTCTAGTTTGAAAAAAATCTGTTTTCCCAGTGTTTGTGGGTGTAAATTTCTCTTTTAGTTGTAATCGAATGCAGAAAGTTTGAAGTGTTGTATTTAAATAGCTTAAAACTCAAGGTCTTGGACTGGGTATTTAAGATTGTTAAAATACCTCAATCATTTTCATGTTTGTGTCTCTAAAATTTAATTTTATAATTCAAAAGGCTATGGATTTTCTTAATTTGAAAAATATGGATGAAAAGAGTAATTCCCTTGTCTTCGGCCTGCTTTCTTAACCTAGAGATCAGTTCAGTAAATCATATGAAGTGCCCCTCAGCACTTTTCCAACATTTTACAGTGCTTCATTACTGCAGATAAATGTAGTTATAGTTCACATAATATGAACACAGAATTCTTGTGCAGGTACTTAATTGAAGCGGATAAATTTTTATGCAGCAGTACTTTGTTCCTCCTAAATCTTTAGTAGTCTATGGGTAATAATATAAGTGGTAGTAGTGTTAGGTAAACTTTTTTAATGAAAAGAAAAAATACTCCACTTTGTTTTGTGTTTTCACTCTCTGACAACAAATGAAATGAAGGAGGCTTATATTCCAAGGAATTATAAAGGGCTAAAAAAACATAGATCTCCATAAAGAAACAACATTTGTGAGTTTTATGGTTAAATCAGCCATTGCTTTGCTGACCAATAAAATGGAAAATGTGTGCTTTTATAGGTTTATAAAAAAGGCAAACTCCAGTTGCATGAAAAATAACTTGCACCGATTGAGTACAGGTGGTGACTTGTTTAAACTCTGAAGATGTAAAGGCTTAGTTTGCATGACTGAAAAAGGGAACATGGCACAATAAAAAGTCTTCCTTTCTTTACTCATCAATCCTTTGGGTATTCCATGTCAAATAAATGTTACAACAATTTACAGTAAAAGTATACAGTGGAAGTGCCAACGTTAACACTTCTTAGGATTGGACAAGGTCCAAATTTTTCACACCAATATTTAATGTGAAGTAAAATGTCTTTTCCATTGGAAGTGTCAGCTGTAACATGCTTTCCTATATTTGGCAACATGCTCATGTGAAGTATAAAGTCAAATGCACATGATGTTCCTTTTATTTCAACCATGATAAATTGTGTTCATTTGTTTAAGTGCAAGTGGCAGTTTTAGTGTTCCTACTATAAATTTTGGTTAGCTTCTATTGACATGCTGTATTAAACTTAAGAAAAACAAATTACACTTCACCCATTTTAATTGACTAAATGTGTCAAAAACACAATAAGTATAACATGAAGGGTCAGAGTCTCAGACTTCACCATAATGGGTGTCATGGCAAGGATCCAGCTTTTTGTGCATTTCATTTTTCATAAAGTTTTAGTATGAGGCGTACGTTTAACATTCACTTCCACTTCAGATTTGTGGCTTAAAAAAAAAAACCCGTGTTCTGTTCTTATTTCACTCACTGGTAATATTGTTAAAAGTTTCTGTTTTTTTTTTTTAAGGTGATAGTACTGATGAATATAGATGAACCGTTATAAACATAAGATTTCAAAATTGACTTTGGTATTTGAAGGAATGAATTCATGATTTATGTGGTATAAATGGATTTGTGTCAAAACCCATGCTTGAGACCATGGTTAGGAATCCCTGAGACCAGTTTACTAAACAGACAAGTGTGGTTGAGTGCCAGATGAAACTTGGCATGCCCCATTCCCAAAGGGTTTGAATGGAGCCTGCCACTTTTAATGCATGAATCTATTTTCGTCTTCTGGAAATCTTTACCTGTTTTCTGGATTTTAACAATTGAAAATTAAGGAAACCACTAATAGATTGTATGAGTATTGGCAGAATGCCCCTAAGCGCTGAAATACCTTCATGGAGTTTAAGCCATTTGAATGTGTCAGTGTGGAGTCATTCTTATGAATTGTGAACAAGGGATCAGCACTTGTTGCGAGTGCCAGAATACTTTTTTCTTTTGCTCTCATTGATGCATAAGCCTGCACCCACTGGAAGAGTTTTGTTCTCAGCCTGAATCTCTGCCTGGTTAGCTGCAGCAAGGTGGAATGGTCAGAGAGCAGACAGGCTCAGACAGCATGTAGGACTTTCAGCAGGGTTTATCAGCTTTCTTGGGTTTCCAGCAAAACCTTTCAACTACATTCATCTTCTGGTGAGCAGCATGAACAGGATGTAATGTGCTGCCAGATACCGACAGGCTGGACTCACATGAACAGCACCATCTTTCTGCTTTGTACATTTACATCTGGTGAACTCCTGACGCGGCTATGCAATGGCAGGCAAGACCTTTTCCTGCTCCTGCTTGCTCTTGTTCGTTGTGTGGCTGGTGGTGTAAAGACATTTCTCTGACCTGGGCAGCAGCAGAGCCTGACTCTAATGCCAGTGGTAAAAAAGATGGGTAGAGATATACACTGGCATTATCCAAAAATAAAAAGCAAAATTTTCAGCTGCAATGCGTGTGTTTTTAGCCTTCAGTGTTTCCTACCTTCTGGAAATTTGATAGGATGTATAAACCCCATAAACATTAAGAAAGAATTAAGACGTACCAGAGGAGCTGGGAACTACTTGGACGCAGTTTATTTCTACTTCCCTAAAGAAGGGGAAGCAGCTGGGAGCAGATCTCTCACCCTGAGGGTGGTTCTGGTCTTAGTCTCTCTGTGGAACAAGAATGAGGAGGAACGCCAGGCTGACAGCCTGACTGCTGCCAGCGTGGTTGCACACTTATGCACAGAGAGCAAAGGGCTTGAAGAGTGTCCAGGAGCAACCTGAGCCTTCAGCCTCTGCTAGAAAACCAAGTCCAAACTGTGCTAGAAGGAGCCCAATGAGACAACTGGGCCTTATCTCTCTGAAAAGGTGATCTATTCTCATATTTGAAGCCTTCTGCACTTGTGCTGAACAATGTTCCTTTAGCCACAGTTTTGCAGTTGTATCCTTTTGTAGGCACTTCCACAGTAAGTCAGCTCCTAACATGCAGCATGTAGAACACTTCTTTATTTTTGAATTTTTGATGCAGAAGAGTGCTTTTTTATTCAGAGGCACCTGGCTGTATCCATCCAACTAGAAAGTGTTAACGTGGGTGTCTTTTGTTTCAAGGTAAATTTTATTTGCTTTTGGGGGTTTTATGATCCTGTCACAACTTAAACAACTCATTTCATAAAGGTATTTTTAGCTACCAGAAAAGGCTATGCATTCCTCAAGACTGAAAATACATCAGCTGGGATCATATATATACACTATCCCAAAGGGAACTTAAAACTTTCTTCATGAGCGACTGGACGACAAAAACTCTCCAAAAGTTATAGTTCAGGAGGTAGGAAACCTAACTAACTCCATGAATATTGTCAACAGAACAGGCAGTGCTGTCTGTAGCTCCATTTTCACGCCACTTTTACTGGAGAATCACAGAATATTCTGTTTTCAATATGACTTTCCCAAGCTAACCACAGAATTCTTCTTTGTTGCTGGTTTGTATTTTTGGGGGTTTTTTTGCCTCTGGTGGAATATACTTCTTTAGAGAGTTTGCTCCATCTGGAAAGAAAAAAAAAGAAAAATGAAAAAAAGAAAAAAGTTTGTTGAAAATCTCTCCTGTAAGCAACCCACATAGCCTTAAAATTTGGAAAAGAAAAACATTGCATCTGCTGCTCAGAAAGTGCCTTTTACTGGATTTCTAATGATATGCCTAACCTTGGCCAAGCTAAGCACATTCAACACCTTCCACTGCAGCAACAGCATCAAAGAAACACTATCTGCTTGGATTCCCCCTTAGAGTTTAGCAGTTAATTTGCTGAGTATTTCGTTGGAGCTGAGTATGCTCCAGGCTAGAGCTGGCAGTTTTCCCTGGAACTGCAAAACCTGTCTATCGTGGGACAATGTGAGTATGGGGACTGGAAGCGGAGACTACCTCACTAGTTTTCTTTCCGTTCATACTTAGGCAGTATAAAGAAAAGAAGAAGAAATTCACTGTAATGAAAAGGAGAACCCATCTGGGTGTAATAGACTGCAGAGGTACAGAGGACAAGACTGAGAGCTGATACTGTAAAGAAAACCTTTATTTTTACTATATAGGTAAAAATATTCAATAATGCACAAGCCCAAAAAAAGGCAAAATAAAAATTTGTACAGGGCGATTGAATTGTGGTGATTCCTCTCTTCTGCTGCTTCATTTTCCTTGAATTGTTTCTTTAAAGTTTCTTGTGTACGTGTTTTATATTTTGCTTTTTTGTGGATGTTTACTAATAGAATTTGTCATTTATTGCTATAAGAAGATATAATATTAATATTATACTATCACACAATTATAACATCACAATAAACAATATGGCAATTGAGCTTTTGACAGGTATAGGATGCATGAGCTGCAGCAGACATTCATAAATTTGACCAGAAGATTTCTATATGTGTCAGAATTGGGTCAGAAAGATACAGTTACCTGGAAGATGTTTCTCATATTACAGTAGGAAAACAATGACTAAAACACGTAATTATGTCTTTCAAAAGCACCAGCTGAAGGATACTTGTCTCAAATATTGCTTTGTAAAATATTTGCTGTATTTCTGCCTCTTGAATTGAAAATAGTATATGTATCCAATTTTTGATAGTAATGATTTTTTATTATCTTGACCTTTGAAAATCTTGGCCTAGGACTATAAATGAGATATCTTAATAGTTTTGAAAATCTTAAGAATAGTTTTATTTTTTCGTTGGCCCATTACCAATTTTGTGGGGAATTGATATATCCATAACTATTTCCTTTGAAACAGTCCTGGCTTTATGGTACTCTTAGTGCCAACACTACACTGCAGAAGTCTCTGCCCTCCAATAAAGCACAGTACTACGAGAAACTGTGTTATCAGATTACAGCAACCAAGTGCCAGGGAGATAAACAGGTTCACAATCCAACTCTTGCAGAGAAACACTGGTGTCCAAATGCTTGAAAAATTATTTTGACAATCCAGAGTGAAAGAAGCATGACAAATATTCAGTGCCACTGGAGCACTCTCTGACACTGATAGTACAGACTTCCACATTTCTCTTTCACCTCAAGGTTAAAGGCAAAACCCATCTGGATTTGACTGAAGTCAAGGTCCTGCTGTTTTTAATATAGCATCACCGCTATAAAATTCTTGAAAATATTCTGCGTTGTAATCTAGGTGTTTCTAGGGGGTGTGTCTCCTGAGTTTTCTCTAACAGATACTATGAGAAACACTCATCTGTATTTCACCGCTACTTATCAAGACTGTGAATCCATATCATACGTACTCCCCTTGTAATTCTCTGCATTGTCTGTTAGAGCACAGTGTTTTTCTGTTATTTAATAAATAATGTCAATCAGCCTTGACATTCTTGGCAGTGCTCCATATCAATCCTTACTGCTAAAGCTTGTTCATCATGGGAAGGTAAATTTTTCTGGTTCCTCATACAATTATCAACTGACTTCCACAGAGTTTTTCATCCTACAGCGTCCTTTTTTTTTCTACATACAGTCTAGCAAAACATCTAAAGTGCCCTCACTTACTCACACATGTATAAAAACACTGCTCTGTCTCTAATTGAGAAGTAGCATCTTCATATACATTTTGGTGTGAGTATAGAAATTATTTCTTATCATATTTATCTGTTATTTCCTCTGCTTTGGATGTTACTATAGGTCCAGAACTCACCTAGCTGTAAAAATGTACATACTTCTTTCCCTGCCAATAACATTCAGTTATAAAACTGTAGTCCTCAGAAAATAAACAAAGCTTTCCATTAATCTAAAAAATATTCTTCCAAGTAACTGGTAGAAAACTCCATAGATTTCTTATAGTCAGATGTAGTAACTGGTGATCTATACAATAGTCTTCTGTTAGATCAACAGTGTCTGTATTTCAGCATTGATTTTCTTTTCTCCTTTTATACATGAAATCAAAAGGCATCTTTAGATTTTATATTTAAATACAGTGAACCCTGTGTGTAAACACAGGATAAACCGTACAAAATAATGTTTTTCTCCTTCCTTAATATCTGCATAAAATATTTTAAAACTTAGAAAAATTAGTAACTCTTGTGTTCTCCGTAGAATAAGTATCACAAAAGTACTAAAAACTAACTAGATGACAAACTTATCAAAGAGGCATGTAGGAAGAAATATGAAAATTTCTTCAACTACAAGCTTTGAAGCAAGTAAATGGAGGTTGCATATGGCATCACTGCACAGCAGAAACAGCTACACTCCTTCTGGCTGCCCAAGAGATGCGATCCACATCTCTATTTAAAGCTGTTGATGCACTGAGGAATTTGGACAGGGAAATGCAAGAATGCTGCTTATGGCAGTATGGGCTCCAGCCCCTCTGGAAATTTGTCAATAAAATATTATTGCAGTGCACCTGCATGAACTTACCTGGATGTGCCTGAGATATAGCAGGGATTGGTAGATAGAAAGAGGCTACTCCAGATCTACAAACTTCTTCCACATTTCTGGAGGACCCATTTTTCTAACAAGCTTACACCACTAAAATCCCAAACACACATCAACAGGAATGAATGACCTTCATTCACTCAAATAGTTATCCTACAGTGGGAGCCACTTAAAGATTTTTGAGGTATGAGAAGCTTTCATGAGTATTTATATTAAATTGCTAAGTGTTTTATTATAGAAAGAAGACTCAAGTTTTTTCTTATTATGTGTATTATTAATTTATGGTGTGCTGCTGTTGTTGGCAGTGCTGGACATCATGGATAATTCTTGCTCCAAAGAATTAACTAGAAGGATCTGAAAATATGTTCCTGCTTGGAACACTGGCCACATCAGGGAAATAAATGAAGTTTGTAGGTACTTATTACTGAAAGCAGGCCAGGGTGAACTCAACAGATTTGATAAGCTGTGATTATAGGAGAACTGTAGGTGTGCCTAACTCACAGATGTGCCTTGTGGCAGTGTTCACATCAGACAGCCCCCACAAGATTGCCTCGAAAGTGCTCCTCAGACTTTGCAGGTTGGAAGCATAGATGCGGATGACGGACCCATTAGTTAGTCTCAGATATCCAGATATGTTTTTCAGTCCATCCAACTGTGGTTGCTTTGCTCTGGGAAGAATGATATAGTTTAATAGAACAATGTATAGAGATGCAAAAGCCAGCTAGTTTGGGTATAGCTACTAGACACTGCCATGGGTAACTGGGCATCACAAATTTCTGTGGGAATGCTTTGGTGGAAATCTGTATTCAAGCAGTTCATTTGTTCATATATAGTGGTCATTTGCTCACAATTTTCATATGTTCAACAGCCCAGCTGAGTTATTTAGGCTTTTTTTTAGTGTACCAGATGTCTAGACTGTACAAAGAAACAGACAAACTCTTTTTCAATTAAATAAAATTTCTAGACTAAAAAGGAGGATTTGTCCACCAAATAAAAGTAGTATGATAATCCAGTTTACAGTAGGTATGGTGACATGGACTAGGTGTTCAGGTCTGCAGGTTCTTTATCTCACTCAAAGCTATCAAGGACCTGAAAGCTTTTTGACAAAATCTGGCACAGTGCCAAAAAATTTCAGTTTTGATAAACTGCTGTCTTTCTAGTAAAACAAGGTTACATTGGAAAATTCCTGACTCACTAGATTAATCTAAACAGATGCTGACAATATGGTTCAAACATACAGGTTACGGAGGAAGACAGAGCAAATTTCAATTTGTATTTGGACTCTAATCCCGCACTAAGAAATGTGTAGCCTCACTCCTGAGCAGTGGTAGAGCCTTGATGTGGGATTCAGGTCATGGCCATGGTCAGTTATGATTGAAATTCTTCCCAGAAGAAATTTGTAGCGACCTCGGTATAATTCTGCCATCACATTCTCACCTCTGCAGGGTGAGCGAAGGCATTCAGTGTGTGCCTTTTACCATATCTGCCCTGGCCGCAGACATGACAGTGTATCTGGCAAAGTTGCAGGCCAGATGTATGACTCTTTAGCTTTCCTTTTGGGATATTTGGCAGGGCTTCAGTGATGTAACAGTGTACTGCCTTCTAAACCTTGATGCACATGACAGACCAAGACTAATGGTTTCCTTTAAATCTGGGGCTGAATACCATTGTTGGCTTTGAAAATGCCAAGAAATATAATTTCACTTTAGATCACTATAAATTTATAAGCTGTTGTACAGTGAAGGAGTAGTCTCACAGGAAATGAGCATAAACCTATTATATTTTCATTAACAATCTGTTTTCACCATTGACTTAATCCACATTTATTGTTGTGGAATTTGATTATGCATTATAAAAAACCATAAAACAAAATTAGGTATGTATCAAAGTATCCATTTTCCTGGTCTTGTTGAATTACTCATTTCCTTTGTTAAAATCTTGGGTCCTTTCTATCTAACTCAAAGAAAGACATTCTGTGTGTTTACTGTCATCCACCTGAAAAACAACATAGTAATTTCTTTTATTTTCTTTTTACTTTTCATTAATGTCTCTTTTCTACAAGAAAAGAAAAGATAATAGAAGAAATGAAGAATAGAAAGGAAAATGGAAAGAAATATTTAAATAAATTTAGTATATTAATCTGATTTGAAGGTGGTTTTTTTATGCTCTGCACCTTTCTTTTTATTTGATTGTGTAATACTTAAACATGAAGACTCCTCACCAGAGCTCAAGTCTACAAAACACACCAAAAAAATACTGACCTATACAGCGTAACCCAGTTCCTTGAACCTGTCTCAGAGGTGTGGAACAATCAGGGGTTTGGGAAGAGGCAGTTAGGAAAGCTTTAAATTTGGCGTGCATGTGGTTTTGGAGTAAACATATTTTAGAGTATGATGTGGATTTTTGTGTCACTGCTGCATGGATGGTTATTCTGAAAACTGGAATTCCTTACTGTCACACAGTGATAGCTTCTGTGTTTCGTGAATTAGAGAAAATAGTCTATAGAAATGTCAGGCTACTTTTTATTTACTTCTCTACCTAGTGATCAAATAGTTTTTCTGCATTTAAAAAATAAAATTTTTTAAAAATTATTATGGCTGGTAGACCATTAACCCCGGAAGTCAGCTTCTTGAAAATGAGCTCATTGATCAGCATAAGGTAAATTAAATATGTTATGTTTCACATAGTCCTCAGATAGTTGGCTGGTATTTCATAGCAGCTGCAGTTGCAAAGGACTGACAAGAATTTAATGTTAGTGTTATGGTTTTGCAAACAGCATTTCAGCTTGGTCAGCTGCACCAGTTTTATAGCAAAAATCATATCTGATGGTATTTATCACTATTTAAAAAGATTGCTGAAGAGCCTGTGCAACATAGAATGACATGACTGTACAGAATATTTTGTACCAGGAGAGAAGTAAAGGATAAAGAGAAGAGCATAATTGCAAGGAAGAGATTTTATGCATGAAAAGCATTGTTCCTTCTTTGTGACTGTTTAAAATGGATATAAAAGATTAAAAAAGGGAAACAAAATGCTAGCAAGTTTTCTTTTAGCAACTTGCCTTTACCTACTTTGATAATAACACAATGTTCAAGCACAGGAAAAAAGGCGAAAGGTCTTGGAAGTTATACTGATAAACTATGTGTGGATCCCACAGCTGGCATAAAATATCTTGTTTGGGCTGTAAAAATATATTAGTATGTCATGTTATCTTCATAAATTCTTCCAACACATAAGGTGGGTAGTGTCCCCCCGAATCCCAGGACTCATTACCATTTCTGCCCGCTCTCACCATTCATCAGCCTCTTTGTCATACAGAGCAGGCGCGCGGTTGGGGCCAGAGCATTACGGTTCTGGAGGGGTAGATACTGAGTGAGTTATTAGCTGTGGCAGACAGCTCTGCTCCCAAACACTCCTGAGAAGGTTCTTCACTTAGGCAAGCAACAATTACGATGGCATTCCCAACCTGGGGAATGCCAGAAAGTTCTGAATAGAGCCTGTGGGTTTCAGTTTTCCCTTTACAATGACTCTGATTAGACATTAATCATGATTTCCAGAGCTTTCCAAAGTTCACCAAAGAAGTTCAAGCATTTAGGACATTCACAAGTATTTGTATTCCACTAAAGCAATCCAGTTTACATGTTATTCTTGTTTGTTAGAAAGCTATAAATCCTATTTCTGTGTGAAAAGTTGTAATATGAAACCCTAAGCAACTGAGAATTTGTGTCTCCGGCTCAATGTGAGACAGGAAGGAAACCTGTAAATTAACACATGAATTATATTGCTTTTCACAGTTGTATGAGCTCAGGAGCACCAGACCATTTTCCTTTTCATCTTTTCAAATTTTGTGTTTCTCAAATTTACACGTTTAAAAATAGATCTATTTAAGATGACTGTCTGTTTGCTCCAATGTTTATTGTCTGTTTGCTCTAATGATGAACGTTCAATTTATTTAAAATAAAACTGTTACTTTTTCTTACTATTTGGAGGCAGGGAAAATGGAACTCTTTTCCAGACAGCTAATGCCAGATTAAAAATTAATTAGGTATTATTTAAAAGTGATATTGATTGATTTTGATAGATAAAGCCTGAGTGGTGTAGGTATGTGCCTATCTTATTTTCAAATGACTTAGGAACTAAATCAGTTTTAGCAGGAAATTAAATAACTTGGGCCTGTAATAATATTAAGATTTAAACCCACTATTTTTTGTTTAGGATTTCGCTGACCTGATATGATGAAGTGACATTTGCTTTCAGTCAAATCAGCTTTGCTGTTTGTTTCACTGTAGCACTAAATCTTGTGGAACTAACACTGGTGGCAACTTTCCGTTTTCTGTTTAATACGCTACACATTGTCAACAGCAAGGACTTGAAGCAAGAGCACCACAGAGGAATTTTTAGTTAAAATATCTTTGCTTTTGTATTTTCAGAGAAGTGCTTAAATTATGCATTACTTCCTATGTTCTGTTCTTATAAACGAAGTTTTTATTTAAACTACTTATATTGGTCTGCTGTTTAAATTATCAGTATAAGATATATATAGATGGGAAAATACCCAAGAAATATGATAAAATTAAGAACAGCAGTTTAAAAAGAAAGCATAAGTAAGTTTATGAGATTGTATTCTAAATGGCATTCCCTTTGACAGTAAAGGAAATTTCCACATCAACTTTGATGCATAACTCTCAGTAGAGCACATATAAATATTGGTCATTTTCAACACACATCATACATCACGCAACTGCAGTTTTCATATCCATTTTTACATATTTCAGTTCTAATTTGGTCGCCTTCCACTTCCAAACAAAGACAAAAGAAATACCTACATTTAAATCTGTTTCCCACATCATGCTCCTGAGCTATGAACTTTGAGAGCAGAAGGGAGTAGAAATGAGTTCAGATGCTTATGAAAAATATTGCTAATTGCACAACAACTGGGGAAAGCCTCACACTGATGCTTTTGCTTAATATGAAGAATTTTTGCATGAAAACAGCATGATCTGCCTGGAAAAATGCAAGCCCAGATTTGTCTCAAAAGCCAGTGTGGGTCTTGTAATTGCTCTCTCCCAATGGTTTTCTTGCCTTTTCCAGTAAGCACCATGGGCAGTATGCTGTACTTGACTCTCTTTTCCCTGGTGACAAGTAGTTTTGGAGAGAGGGCACAGTATCTTGTACTTATTCCTACTCCTGTCCTGGCAGTGGCAACTTGGAAAGCCATGATGTCAGCCTTTCTGCTGATGCTGCACCCCAGGCTACAGGTAATTGTCTCTACAGAATTTTAAATAATTTTCCGCATTAAGTGATGGTCTAAATCTTTAGTGATAACTGGTGTTCTTAGACCTCAAACACTGCAGATAGCAGATATTATGGGCTCTTGCTTCTTAGGAGGTAGCTTTTCAATCATACCAATTTTCTTAACCATAACAATTGTTACATATTATTTAATTGTTTTTTCCCTGTCACTTTTTTTTTCCATCAAAGTACTTTACTGTGACTTACAAAATATTTGGAAATTATCTCTTTCAAAGCTAGACTCTATAATCACATTGGAAGGAAACAAATCTTTCTCACTCTCTTCATATTGGATTATGTCAAAGATTAGCTTCGATTTAAGCAACGTTGTACGAAGTTTTGCAAAGGATTTTCTTTTTAAACTACAACCATATGTTTTACTCCATTGAAACAGCTTACATATTGAGTATATGAGATTGATTGATGACGTTTGCTCCAGTCATTTCACTAGTCATTTATTCATTTAAGGTTAGGTTAAGGATGTTTATTAAATGATTAGCAAACAACTCATTGATCATTGTTCAGTGTTTCTGGCTAGAAGCAACTGAGGAGCAATGATTTTAAACAAAAAATATACTATTTTTTTATAACATAAATATACAGGGGTATTAATTATCATTCTGCAACTTCTTTATCGTAAATACTTATAACAAATACATTACAGTTTCCCCTAAAAAAAGATCCCAAACAAGGCTATAGAATGAACAGTCACTGGCCCAACAGCAGCCTAATCCCATGCCTCCCTCTTTCCTCTGTTTCCCACTCACCAAAACAGATTGTAGTACACATCACCCTGGTTTTCAGTTTTCTTCACTGGCACACAGTTGAATATTTAAAGTTGCCCTCTTTCTATATAATTTTGAGGAAATGGATCCACAATGCTAAAGAGGCGACCTTGCCTCATGAAGCTGCAGCCTCCCTCTTGATGATCTCCCTCTCAGTTTCTCCACAACTGAGCTTTCTCTGTCCTTAGTGATGTTTTCAACAGCATGGAACTTGGTCTTTCCTGGCAGACCGCCTGAGACAACAAAATTCCTATTTCCAGGGAGGAAGAGCAACATGGTGAGTTATTTTCATGTTATATGTAGATACTGCTTTCTCTGATTCTGGTCTTCCACAAAGCAAAAGTAGTTGAGAAAAGTGGAAGGGAAGGAAAGGTGAAGAGAAAAAGGAAGGGAAAGAGGAAGGGGAAGGGGAAGGGGAAGGGAAAGAGGAAGGGGAAGGGCAAGAGGAAGAGGAAAGGGAAGGGGAAGGGGAACGGAAGGGGAAGGGGAAAGGCAGGAAAAAACCCCAAAATAAAAATAAGTCCTGTAAAGCAGGATGGAAACTTTACAATGGCTTCAACCATCCTACATAAATGTTCTGTGAAACAGATTTAAAGTAATTTCTGAGTAGGGCTTCAAAAAGGGGAGGGAGCAGACATGCACAGGGAGTGTCTGCATGGCTGAATGGTGGGGGGTGAGGAGAAAAGCCTGGGTTTTGATGACACCAGTGAGTTATGGTTTCAGGACTATGTGTCCATCTCAAGTCTTCATGGATACTGAAGCTCACTGAAATGGCTGGACTAAAGTCCACAGATGCTAGGTATATTTCTGAGCATGAGGCTTTATGCACTTATAGACCAATCAACCTGACTTCCATTTCCTGAAAATACCAGAATCAATAATGTCTGTAAGCAGAAATAAAAGTATAAGATTATAAGAAGCAGCTTGTAAGGATTTGTCAAGAATAAATACTGTCAAGAAATATTAATCAGATTCTTTCTGCTAATGGCGTTGAATTAGAAGGAACACTAGATATTATACAGATTTACTGTAGTAAAGTTTTTGGCATGGTCTCAAGTGGTGTTCTAAAAGCAGTGAAACATGGAGGAACTGAAACTGTTATCAGGTGGGTGAACAGTGGGTGAGCTATCGTGTGGGAATACTTATCAGAGCAGTCCTCTTTTGTTCAAAGAGTTTAGAGTCGCAGCTTCATGAAAAAGTTTGAGAGCCAGGGACCAGTTTTGAAGTCTACCTTGCCCAGTGCTTTGGGTGGTTGTAGGCTGACCTAGGCAAAGAGTTAGGAAAGTCCCATCCTATTGTTAGAAGGTAATGGCAAAAATATCTTGAGACAGGCCATGCTCCTTGTATATAACTGTGGGTTGTGTTTGATGGGACCACCAAAACACTTGCCTTTCAGGGTGTTTCAAGGACTTTTAGAATAAATAGAGGAATCTTTATGTAGTGTCCCTGTGGGTATGTGGAAGTTGAAAGTTGGCACACAGGGCTGCTAGACGAGACCTGAGTGCACTTCAGCAGGAGAGGCAGGTACTCAGGTGGCCCTCAGCAGTGCATTTGTGGCCTAAAGCTCAGCCTCTGCAGAGGGCAGACTTTCACAGAATGGGCCTCAAATGTGAGGGAAATAATATTATAATGGAAATTATTCCTTTAGTTTCACAAGCATCTTATCCACCTCAAAATAGTGTTTGTGTGAAACACCATATGAAGAGCACATACACTCTCTACAAACATAAAGACCAGATTCATTTGCATCAGAGGAATTTTGTGGTTTTTTTTCAGAATAAATAGAATTTTATTATAAATGATATTTGGACTCTAAATTGTTTCTATAGGAGTAGCTTTCACCAAATAGAAAATAAATTTGAGGGAAAAATTCTTTATCCATGTCTATTCAAAATCGTTTAATACATGCTTATTCATGTAGAAGCTATGTTGATAGTTAATGCGTGTAAATAATGCTGAAAATAAGGAAAGAACAGTCCAGTGAAGGACTGTCAAATATTTAGTCTGCCCCAAAAAAGCAAGTGTAGCTGCCATATTTTCATACGTATTAATGTACATTTTGATGTTCTCATTTACAGTGTTTATAAAATTTGGGATTTTGTCATCAGAAAGAAAACTAAGGTATAGCAGCTTCCCGTGCACTGAAGGGAGTGTACAAATTTTACATTTTAAGTTACTACTAATAAGTAGTTTTTTAGTTTATTGAGGAACATTTAAGGATAGAGGAAATGAATAAGCATGAAGTACAGCTGGTGTATTAAAAGGGAACTTACATGACAACTGCCAAATACCCTGCAGCAAAGAGGTTTAATAAAACAAATAGAAAAAGCACCAGGATGCTTTCTTTATTGCAGCATTACCAAAGTCTAATAAAGAAATCAAACACACAACAAACAAAGTAAACTAAAATGCTGATCCTACATTACTGAACTGTTAATAAATCCTACTGATTGTTCTATGTTAAATGCAAATCTGTGAGCAGTAAGTAACAAATCTGAAAACTCATCTAAAATAGTGTAGGTCCTATTGAAGATAATGCCTTCCAGGAAGTAAACACTGTAAAATGATGGGGAAAAAAATCAAACTAATTTGATGGCCTATTTGATGCAGCTGCTGGGGAACCTAAACAGCACACTAGACTTTGGGTTTACTACTCTATGAGGACTTCACCACCACCAATAAAGTGGGTGTGAATTCTGGGTGATGGCTTCTAATCAATCCAGTACTACTCCCTGCATCATTAAGGGCTTGACCCAGGTGAATGTAGCCTCCATGGCTGCCAGACCACACTAAATTAAAAAAAAAATAAACTCCATGAGCCACAGGGGACCTGCAGCTACAGAAGCTTCTTGTGACTCCAAGAGCAATATTTCCCCTGGTGACCACAGAATGCTGGATGGAGAATGAACCAGCTCGGCTGCAGAGCCTGAATCTGCTGATTAGATTGCTGGGCTGTACCCGGAGCATAGGCTTTTCAGAGTGCTACTATGGGTCTACACCAAATGCAGCTAGAGAAAGCTGAGACTTGCTAACATGGCTGTGGCTTGTGCAGTCACACAGTAAATGAGCAGCAGATCTGAAAATAGAATTCACTAAATCCTGCCTCCTAATCCCATCCTTCAATCAGTAAAATAAAGTGAAAAAAGCCTTCTCCCTGTAGATACTGGCCAAATCCATTTGTGCTTCGTTATAACTCCATTGTTCCATGGTATCAGGAAATCTTATAATCCATGGGCACATGGGTAGTTTATAAATTTAAAAATTTGGTTGACATTCAATCCTTTCCAGGATTTGAACTTAATTCAGGCTCATTTCCATGAATGTCTTTGCCTGAAACTTTTACAGAAGGCTCACAGTTACAGGTTTGGCCATTAAAGATACCTTTCTGTGTTAAACAAAGTTGTCGTCCCTATTAAAATTGACAGCCAGGTCCATATGTTCCATAAAATAATGGAAAGGGTCGTTGTGAACAATGCTGCAATGGATCCCAAAGTTCTCATAACCCTTTGGAGTCTGCTTTCATAGTAAATTCACAGGAACCTTTCAAAGAACACTGCCTTGCAGTTCAGTCTTACCTCTCACTTACACAGAGCAGAAAACCCAGCCAAACCCAAATTTTGACCACATTTTCTTATACAGGATTCCAAATATGTGTGATGGATTTCTTGCCACTTTGAGAAGGCAGAAAACAACTTTTCTGTCAGGTTGGGTTAGGAGTTTGCCTTCAGCCTAACCCAGTATTTCTTGATAGTCCATGTAGTATCTGTCCTCTGCCTTCTACCTTGCTGTTTCTCCTTTTCTCAGCAGCTAAGCTCAAATTCTACCTCATTCTCATCTAATGTGGAAGGTCACCTAATGCTGTTAATAGAGATTTTGAGAAAACATTGGAGCATTTTTTACTTGTAAGGAAAGCTAGTTGCTGTCAATCTGATTTAGAAATCTCTGATTCTTGCCCTTGCCCTTTTTTTCGCCTGGACATTATGCAACCTTGGTAAATTGAGTAGTCACAGTGTTATCCGACTGGCTTTTCAGGCATTTAATTAGCAGTAGAACGTGTCAAAGATTTCAATAAAGAATACCGTTTGTGTACGGTTTGCTGCACTGGAAATTATATTATTCCTTTTCATTTGAAGATCTAGGATTCATTATACATATTCACATGCAAGGGCATTGCTGTCAGAGGTTCTGACAAAAAATATAAGATGTTAGAAGAACATACTTGAGTAATCAGTGATGGTGTCCTGCATTTTTCCAAATCGGAGCAATCAGTACAGCAGCCAGTCTAAAGCTGACATCTCAGTAGTTCATTTAACCATGCACATATCTAATCTAATTAAAATATCTTAGAACTTTAACACTTTGGGTAACAACATTTTTGCTATCTGCACCGACAACTTAATATGCTGCACCTCGTATCAGTCTTGCGGGCAAGGTGAAAGTAGCTTCCAGCATCAACTGGAACTGCAGCTGCTGCACAAAGTTGTACTTTTACTCTTTCGTAACTTCTGAAAACAAGCTCCAAGATGATACAAAAACTATACACCAATACAGTTCAAATACTCTAAAAGGAGTAAAGATGTATCTAAAAGGTGTATCTAAAAGGACAAACATGTTTTGTCAGGAATGCAAATCAAATTATTTTCATGTTTCCATGTATATTTGGATTTTTTTTTCTGAGGGCTCATGTAGTTCTTTCTTGTGATTAGTGGTACCATTTTACTATGAGCTTCTCACTAGCCTAATGCCCTTTTAATCAAATTTCTTCCAATGCAGTGTTTCTCCAGGCTTGGCTAAGCAGAGAGAAGCTGCTTTGCGAAGAATACTCTTTGTGCTTATTGCTTTTCCGAGCAAAGGCAGTCAGGTGCAGAATGTGGCACTGTCAGCTACTGCTTCCACCACGCTGCTCGTTCTCCCAGTGCCACTTCTCTTACACTGGAAATGGTGCTATGGTCTTCTTCTGCTTCTCTGCCTTTTCAAGAAGAGAGGTATGGATGATTCTTCTTCTCACCAGTATGGGAAGAATGCAGCCTAGGCTTGTCCTCATCTTGTGCTATTGAATGCTAACAAGCACAGAAACCCCTGCAAGTTCTCTATTCTAGATCCACTCCTAAACTGTTGGATTAACTGCCATGTATTTACTGTCATACATGACCTGTTGTACGTCTTAATTCAGTCTACTTGCTTTTTGTCATTGCTTTGCCATTTTTATTTGGTGGAAGTTTTTTTTTGCTGCCCGTATCGAAACATTTGAGATAATTCTGTTTTCTCAAGTGCCAGTGACTCATTTTCTTCTCTGTAACCTCTCAGCAGCTTTCCACACAAAAAAAGCTGCTAGGTTGCCTACTCTCTTCTTCCAGGAAATTATCCTCCACCTTCTGAGATAATCGGGAGCCTGTAGAAGTCCAGACATATCAAAAATTAGCTATTTACTGTAGCCAATGCTATGTGATTATAGTATTTTAGCAGCTAGCGCATTTCTTTTCTGTATTAAATGTAACAAAGGCCTATTGTGTTCAATGTGGGAAAGCATATAATTTTTAAAATGTGATTAATTGTGTAAGTATGGACCTTTTAAGTACATGTGGCAAGCCCTATGCTATGGGAATGGCACTTACTGCTCCCTCAGCATGAGTCTGACGAAGTAAACAAAAAGTTAAAATACAGCCGATAGTCTCCCTGGCATTCATTAACATAGCATAGAAAGCAGAAACTAGCCGCATTTTATATAAAAAGACTCTAGAAATCTGTGTCTACTTACATTAACATTAGCCAATTGGTGGGTGCCAGCTATGCACATAGCGTGTTTTATTTATAGGTCTATATAGTAGTCAAAAACATTCTATCATGGAAATGTGTTATTCATTAATTCATATTTTGGTCAGCCTTACTTTACTTTTTGAACCCATCCAGGTGTTTTTTAAATGATGAGGGTAATTTAATAGCAGACAGCATTCGCATTCACCCTATTTTTCAATTCCATATAACTAAATATTCCTCCTAATTTTGTCTATTATTTACCTAATTAGCTCACATATACTGCAAACTAGAGTTTTGCTGTGTTTTTATGACAAAATTCCACACAATGGTAAAAAATAAAGGTGGAATAAGTGGTCAACTTACTGAACAGAGTGTTTGACTTTAACTTTTTCTCAAATATCCGTTCTTTATATCAACTGGAATGGCAAAGATTGCAATAGATATATGCTTCTGGAACCTAATTTGTTTGAAAGTGTTCATTTAAAATGTTTAAAATGTTCATTTTAGCCTACTGTTTAAAAGCTTCATAAGAGATCTAGTCACACATTGCAGAACATAGATCATATCAAATGACCTCAACAAATCCAGCAACATGCAATGTGTATATGTTTTCACTAAAAGTGCTTTATAGGTTTTCATGACTTAACCTATGAGGTTTAAGGGAGTTTAAGGAGGAAAAACAAAACCCTTTTCTTGTTGGTTCCTTTTATCTTAAATGGGAATGTGAGCTTGGCATAATCTAATTTTAATCATGAGGAAAAATTAAAACAAAGTTGAACCAGGAACAATATATCAACACTAAAATGCTGTCAATTATTGCTTGTCACATACATCAGTCATATAGGTCCTTTATGAATAGCCATAAAGCAACTTCTTCCATTTGCAAGGCACACAACCTTTGCCATTCAGTGATGTATGTAAATACTGGTGTCAGAGCTCCTTCTGAAACACCACCACTGGGGAGAGAGAGAGAAATCTCACTGCCATTAAGACACGCAATCTTTCAGCCTCTGAAGAAAAATAACAGTTAAGCCAGCAGCAACTTTTTATAATTAGACTTGATAATAGAGAAAATGTCAACATTACAAATAATTTCTGCTGGAGAGCAGAGTGTTAAAATGAGGTCAAAGGCTTTTGAAGAAAATTCACAAGTTTTTGCTTATCTCCTTGAAACACAGAACTATTTTTAAGCCTTGCAGGACAAGTAAATTGTTTCCTGTTAGATGGTTTTATTTTCTTTAAATTTATATTTGGATTTAATTTATTCTCATTTATTTATTTTGGCTTTTTTTTTTTNGACTGTCTGTCATGTCTTCTACATGCTTCATTCCTGAGATAGACCAAAAAATGATGTTTTTCATCTTCTGTGGAAACTATAAATTTTCAACCACTCACAATATCCTTCCTGAGGTTCACAGCCCCAGAAATATGTGTTCTATTTAGTGGAATAGTACAGTATTTTAGAAGGTTTTCAGATATAGCCAATATTTCCTGATATTCTCTACAGGCTTTCCAGAAAGATTTCAGAGGATACAACTAGGCACTTGGAAGGATAAACAGAACAAGTTCAGTTCTGCAACACCCTGTTTAAAAACTTGAATGTTGTGTTTCACAGTCCAGCTTTTAGAAGTCTCCAAGAATGGTATCACCTGTCTTGTTTCTTGTATGATTCTTAAGGTAAAAATATTTAAAAAACCCCAGGCTGATTTCAGCACTTTCTATTTCCTCGGGTTGTATGTGTTTTAAAGACTCATCTTCTCAGACTTCCCCAGCTGTAGCAGCAGTTGTTATAATGATTCTGTTCCTTAGCTCAGAGTTTCTAGATGTGAAGGCTGCAGCTGCTCATTTATTTGGAAAAGACAAAATCAGGGTCATATTCTACAAAATGAGCCTAGGTTAAGCCTGAAGTTATCGATCAGTTATCGATCAGACTGAGGCACAGCTGAAGAAAGCCAGAGGGTTTAGATAGAAACAATGTCTTGGGTGAAACCTTCTTATTAGAAACTTTACCCTTGGCTTTGTCAGCTGCCTGAAGTCTTGAATGAAGGACTCTCTGCTACTCCAGTGAAAAACAGACTTTCTTTAGCAGTGTTTCCCTATAAATAATAGTGGTTATAGCCATTTGCCAAACACTCGCTTTACGAGTCATGAAAAGCATTTGAGTCTAGCATGCAATCTAGGCAGAGATTAGGTTTCCATGTCCAAAACAACCAACCTTAATCATTACACATCCTACGTTTTCCTATTATTCATGTCTACATGGATCGTAACCTTAGTCAAACTGAGCCTATCTCTAAAACAGTTCAGGACATCTGGAAGTCCCTTGAGAGCCCTGGTGTCTCACACACTGGCAGAGGAATCCCAAAACACTTTGTCAGCAGCAGGCTTAGCAGAAAGCAGAGCACCAGAGCCACTTGCACTAAGTAAAATAATTTCAGAAAGAGTAACCCTTCACTGTTTGCATGATTAGTGACTCTTAGTTAGTGATTAAAGCACTTTCCCAGGAAGAGGGAGGCTTGATTTCAGCTCCGTTGTCCAGTCCAAGACATCCAGACTTCCTTCTGTCAGGAGAAAGAGAAAGTCATGCCTGCAGTGTCAAAAAAAAAGCGCATAATCCTGGTGCAGAATTGTGCCAAATTTGCAACAAGTTAGAAAGAAAACCAAGAGCAAATACTTCCCTGTTAGCGCACGTTACTGAAGTGGGAGCTACCTGATGATAGTGGTCCTTGTCTTTAAACAGTGTTACTGCTCAAGACAATTTTTGAAAGGGAAAATAGTTCTAAATGCTGCTGAGGCTATTGCTGTTCAAAGTCTGCCATGTTTAGTCTATTTAACAACAAACACTGAGGATATACCCAGAATTTGCATCAGTGTTTCCTCTTCCAGTAGGAGGGTGGTCCTAGATATATGCAGAAGGGCAAAATAGTCTTTTTGCACAGAAAGAGGTGAGAAAAAGGTAATACTTTTCCTGTCTCTGGTTATCTGCTGTGTATAATTTTGAGCTTGATACACCGAGAGGGATGAGCCTTGTATAATACATATATCCAGTATTGTTCCAGCAGGTGTTTGATACAGAATTAGCAAGTGGGAGTCCTTCAAGACACATATGTAATCACTGAATTTTAGATCCAATCAGAGTTTGATTTCCCCTATAGCCTGAAGATATCCTTTTGTGAAGTCAGCCATACCAAATAAAGATGATAATAAAGAAGTGGATGAATCTTCTCGGAGCTGGTAAAACCCTGTCTTCAGTAATGGTGATTCATGTACACAGACAACATCCATATAAGATGGTTACACTGCTCTCTGTGTTTTGCCTGATGTTCCTCAGAAACATCTACTGGCAATGCTGAATCATTCATAATATACATGCAAACAGTTAAGCTGCAGGTGTTTCTCAGGTTCCACCACACTGAGATTCTGAGGACTCCCCTCAATTCAGTTTCTGATTGTTTACAATCTCCTGCTGTGCCTGCAATATGCTTGAATTGTACTTAAAACACATAAATCTGCCTTCAAAGGCAGCTTGGGAGGCAAAAGCGTGGCTAGGGAATTTTAAATGGAAGGGACAAGCAATGGCTACAAAGAGCTCAGTTTTTAGTAGTAGGTGTTGCAGTTTGTTCCAATTACAGCACGCATTAGAGTGTGAAATGTTCATGCCAATCTAGTAAAAGGAAAAAGTACACGCAATGCTGAAATTAACACCTTTGTAATTACAGACAAGCTTCTTTACTACTACCCAGCAAGTGCAGCTGAGGCAGGTTTAGAGAAAAGCAAACATAAGGGGTTGTGGGAGAGAAAATGTGACTTTTTCAATCTGACTTGATAATTGGATCCTTCCTTGGCATCCAGATAAAATAATTTGCATTTCTGAGGAGAAGGATTTGAGAGTGTACTACCTCTAAGAGTGTACTACATCTATACTTCCCTCACCGAAAGCAAGACAAAAAGGGCTTTTTTTTACAGTTCTCTTTCTTTCCCTCATATACCATTGAAATCACAGAGCTATACATTTGGCAAACTTCAGTGTAATTTATAGTTCTTTTTGCAAGTCAAGCCAGTATCAGACCATCACAGAGGCAAACATGCCTTTCATTTGCATTAAGTGAGTTGCCTCAGATTCATGGCAAAATGAATAGCTGGATATCCCCCAATAATCCCAGTCTCTTACTATTCACACACATTCTCAGTGACTCATCCAGGAAAATATCACTGAGTGTATCTTTTAATTTTATTCATGTTTCCACTATAACCCTGCAGAGGCTCCTTAGTGATTGTAAGATTATTTTAGTTAGCTTCACTTGCCAAACAGATCTTTCCCCACTTTATTATATCATCATTATTATTTCTACTATATAGGAAGTATATAGCTACATATCATATATCAAAACATTACTAATACCATTAAGACAATGCCAAGACTAATCATGTGATATGCATGAAAAGGCAACTCAGTTCTTCAGGGAGCCTTGAACATTAGGTGACCAATTTCTGTGCAACAAGTTTTGCATGCGCATGTCAAAGCCGGAAACAGACATCCTGCCCAGGACAGAAGAAGGAACCTGAGAAGCAGAGACATCACCTTGTATTGAGAATCTTTTGAAAAAGCAGCATGTTCTCATCCAAATGCTTTTTAGACATTGTCAGTGTCAGATGCTTCCATGGAAGATATCATTTGACAAGGTTTATGCAGAGAAAACTTTTGAAACAGCTGTAAACTTTTGCTTGCATAGATTTTGTTGGTTTTTTTTAATGAAGGGGAGAAAAACAGTGTCATTCATTTATATTTCAAAGGACAGAAATAAGGTCGCTGTCAGCTATAATTCTGACATTTTCTGACCTCTTAAACCTTGCCTCTGCAACCTTATGATCCATTTGACAATGTATCTTCCTGCAATTTAATGAGAAATCTCTTAACAACATGTCCTCTCCCTCTCTAGGTCTCTTCAGTCCGGGATATTTCCATCTGCTTGTGTAGGTAACTGAGGGCATTACAGTTCTGATTTTTACTGCTGATTCTTTTTTTTTTGTGGTGCATCTGAAAGCAAAATACTAAACCAAAATGCTTTAATTTTTACTCTTTCTTTTCTCTAGTTCATATTTTCTGACAATCATAATATACTACATAATATACAAGAAATGGATGTGTAGCTTTTAATATTGACTATCACTACTAGGAGCACCCCAACTATAATTATAACCTAGGAAGAATTAGTGTTTGGTCTTCCCTTACTGCAGTTCATGTTACTTTTCATTTGTATATCTTAGTAGAAAATATAGTGTATCTAGTCGCCATAGGAACACATTCCCCATCTGCTCTATTATCACATTTTTTCCCCTTGACTTCTGTAGATTGCAGCCCTCTCTACTATGTTGTCAAGATATGTAGGGGCCAATTTCCTCCCCATCTAAAAGGAGTTATAACAGACATGAAAGGAGTCCTGTTTCTTAACTCTTGGAATTCCATGTCTTTTCATGTACACTAGATTTTCAGCAGCATACCTGTAAACCAATTCCTCCTTTTCTAGCCTTTCTAGCAGTATGGCTTTTGAAGAAAGTGGGCTGGGAATTGTGTCAAATGCTTTTTAAGGCAAAATGCAGAGTCTTTTTGCTGAAGTTTATGTCCTGTTATGCACCATAAGCTCCCCTCTGTCCGAGCCATATGGCTCATCATTAGAGTCACATGCTGTGGCGAATGGGAGAGAGTTTGCCAAGAAGCCTAGCCCGTATGAAAGCCTGGGAACTGGGGGGCACTGCTCAGATTCCCATGAGGCACAATAGGCCGAAACAGCTTAATGTTGAACTGACTTGAAACACAGCGTTTGGGTTCAGTTCAAGAAAATAAAACATTTTGATTTAGTAAGTCAGAAATAAACATAAATATTTCCAAACTGAATTATTTTGCAACATTTCATTAAAAAAAATGGTGATATTTCAACTTTTTGTTCCTTTTCTAAGGAAAATTATATTGAAATACTGGTTTTGCCTGTGGGATATTTTCTGTTCCCAGTGAGGAAAAAATAGCTTATACAAAACAACAAAATAATTCACAGTCAATCATATCTGTGTATTGTATCCAGTGCTTTTGCTGTTAATTTTTTTCAATTTAAAATATAATGAGACTTAGTGCACATGTATAAGGAGAAGGGGATAAAAACAGTTTTCTGAGTTACTGGAACGTGAAAAAGCCTTATGCTACATCCACAAAAGTCAATTAGATAATTTGAATTTAAAAATGAAAAAGTTTTTATAGAGAGACACAATATAACCACAGGAATAAATTCACTCATTTAAAATTTGGGTTTTAGTTTACACAAGTTCTAGTCTGCTTTTGTAAAGGAAGCTAAGATAATTTTAATTGTTTATTAGGTTCAGGAATATGGAAATACTAGCCTGAATTTTCATTTCAGGCTGATTGAAAATCAGCCTCTGCTATCACAGTAATCATACTGTATTTTTTTCTTGCGTGAGTTAATGTGGCTTGATCTTACAACTATTTAGTTTTTGCTCCTACTAATCCTAATTGGACAGTAATCTTTTTCTGCTACAAGCCACTTAGCAGAAAGCCACAATTTATTAATGATTAATATTCACAAAATATTATTGCAATTATATACCTTCAGCAAAATAATTTTTTGCCTCTGGCATTCCCCTTCCTGATAAAATGAAGTTTCCAGCACTTGTTTTCTCCAAGTTTTTTTCCCATCTGCTACATATTTACTTCTACTTTCATGCCCTCATTCACATTCAAGGATTTTCCTCTGGCTCCCACGTTCACCCTCAGGGTGAAACCTTGAAGAACCAGTTGGTTGGTTCTACACCAGCCAACACCAGTTCTTCATTATATTTGTTTCCTCTGCTCTATCTTGTTGCCTCTTTTCTTTCTTGCTGCTGAACAACACTTTACTGCATGACAGTCAGGACCAGGATCTGGTGAAATGAGGGCTGGTCCCTTCCAGGCTTAGATTTCTTAAGTGTTCCTCAGCGACCTTCACAATTTGCTCTGACTCCAAGACTACACGTCTGCTCTTGAGGCCTGGCTTTACTGAGAAAGCTCATGGTATAAAGCTCATCTTTATACTTTCCTCAGAGCTGGCTGTCTTTCAGATTTGTATCTCACACTCCCCCAAATGCATGCCAGAGTCTCTCTTATTTATTCCATGTCCAGGTGAGATGGAGAGTTGCTTTCACCAGCAAAGAACATTTAAATTTTTCTCAGTTTAAGCAATTTTAATATTATTAATCAGATTAACTCCTGGCAGGCTTTTCTTCCAAACACAGTGCATCTCTATGGAAACACAAAACTGCATGGAAAACTGAATTTTGAACACACATAGTAAAAAGTCATTTAAAATGCTATTGAGGCACATTTACTATTCTTATACAGAGAAGTTATTCATGGGTAAATCCATATAATTTACAAAGCTAACACTTGCAAGACCACTCTAAAGACTTGGATAGTTTTGTTTTCCTAACTTTTAACAGAATTTAACTATTTTGGCACACTATTCAAAAGTGCCTGTCACCCAGCTTGGATCAGGAGTGTACTTTTGAAGCAAATTTATCCCCACTCAACAGGACTTCAGTTCACACCATAGAGTAGTCTGGAAGTGAACAGAACTAGACCAGACCAGAACTGAAACTGGAAACAGGAAGATGTGCCCTAGGAGTCCTCATGACTGACCTTCAGCAGCTGGCAGGGATTTGGCCCCAAGATCAGGCTAACATGAACCAGAGTGACACATATTGAGCAGCATCTCTGTCTCCCTCCACTTCTGCTCCTATCAGGGCACAGTAGTTCTTACTGAAGACAGAGCCTCGGCATCTCATGTTGTGTGCTTCGCTATCTTAGACGCTTTGCACTCTCAATTATAATCAAATAAAGCTCTAACACCAGGTATAACCACTTTCCCCTTTTGGAATCTTGGGCAGGAACTAGTACTTTCTTTTTTGGCCCAGTTTTTCCAACAAAGAACAGATGTGGCTGACTATTTGAATTACTTGATATGCAGCCCTAGAAGAGTGGATAAAGCTCTTTCAAGACCATGGATATTTAACTTATTCATACATATTTGTTCATACAACATTTTGTTCTAATCATAACATTGAGACTTTTTGTATTTATGTGCCTGTTCAAATCATAACATATTCCTTACTTGGAGTAGAGGCTGAGTTGAAAAAACAGGACATCAAGTGATACGTGGAAGCAAAATTATTTGGTTGTCAAATGTATTGGATCATCTCACCTGTCCAAATTTCTGCTTGTTGAAAGGTTTATCCTAAAAGTTGCTGTTCAGTTTTAACCCGTTTTGAAATCAATTAAGGGCTGAATCAGCAGGATCATCATGCTCAGGCCCTTATTTGTGAATAGCAGATTCCCTAGTGCGTATGTATATTGCAATTATCCTTGTTTCTATAATTATACTATGCAATCATCAGCTGTCCAGGACAAGATCCTTATTAGGTTAATATCAGAACTTAAAGAGGTCAGGATGCCCTTTTTGGCATGTTTCACACATCCCTGCTTTTGCAGAAAAATGAATTCACTAAGGAAAAGTTATACATTGATCATAATTAAACAGCCACCCCAAATTTTCCCATGTTTAGTTTATAGTTACAGTCTAGAGATCACTTGTAATCCTGGTTTTTCTTCCTTTGTGTGCTTGCTTGCTACTGAGAGAAATGTTATTGCTGTTAGCCGTAATTTGGAATAAGCTATTAAACTTCTGCAACTTTGGTGCAGAACTCTCCCAAATAAAGTGAATAGAAGCAGCTCATCGAACAAAAAGCTCTCGAACACTTCTGTCTATAACATTTTAAATAGTTAAATTAAGCAAATGTTGGCTCTACTCCAGTTGGTGCTAATAGTGGAGATAAACTATGCTTCACGCCATGTGAAGAGTCTAGTTTTTTTCTGCTCCAAATCTTCACCATTCTTACATCAGGTATCTGAGATAGAAAACTGAGGATTTAAAATTCTTTTTAGACTTTCTACATTGCTTTTATATAACAGAGCAATTAGAAATATGAGGGATTGGAAAGCAGGAGTAGGTTGTGATAACTTTCAGTGAATTGCAGTGTTTTTTCATTTCTGACTCTTTACAACAGAAGTGTCAAAAATTGTTAAGTGAAGCTTGTCCTGGTGTTACAAAATGCTTATTTCCTATCAAGTCTAAAAATGCAAAATCAAAAGGATAAATATGTGCATTCCAACAAAGGCAGTCTAAATAATTTAGTCAGTGGAAAAACACATTATTGTCTATATTTTTTCTTTTTATCTTTTTCTTTTTTCCCCTGCAGGTTTATTTATCTTTTTTCACACTATTTCTCTTAATTATTCCACTCACTCCGGATTGGCATAGTTCAAGAAAGAATGCTATCTGCAAATTTTGGACATTTCAGCACTGCTCTTTGGCCCATGTCTTAGTCTCGTAGTTGCAGGGAGTTTTGCAGTTGGATTACACTGTGGCCACTTTTCTGGTTGCCCAAGCATTAACTGTCCCAGTTGCATCTTGTACACCCACCACAGCCCTTCAGCCATTGCTGGACCCTTCTGTTTCTGCTATCAGCATTCAGTAGGTCAAGATCAGGTTTGCTCTTTGAGCATTAGTCACACGCATCATTGATACCGTTCCTTATGCAATTATATACTGAATGGTTATTTTCTAAGTCCAGAAGTAAGAAATAATAAAACAAACAAACATGAATGACGTTGGAAGAAGCTATGTCATGAGAAATATCTGTAATAGATATAATCTCCTTTTAACCTAAAACCCGGTTGGTTCTGTTTGTCAGAATTTTGTCCTGTTGTCAGAATAATTGGATGGAAGTAAAATACCTTCTGCAAAGTGGAAGCTTTTCAAAAGGAAATCCAGAGTGCCATTAGAAACATTCCTACTTGTAAAATCAAAATTTAATATACAGTTTTTGGGTAGATTTCATTTAAAGTAAAATAGTTCATTATGCTGGGAAAAAAATCCCCCGTTCTTTCTTGAAGTCAGTTCTGCATTATATTTCACTTACCCAAAGCCTGTAGGACCTCACAGGACTTGTAGAAATGGCAGCATAGGTTTTTCTGTTCCTTCTCTGTGAAACAGACAGGTAGACCAGAAAAAACACTCTCATGCTCATGGTATTCAAATGTCTTCCCAAAGGCTTCATAAGCCATGATATTTCTCATTCAGGTAGAGCACTTCTATGCTGTCAAACTCATCTGTACAGATCTTAAAAATGCCTGACTGTTGCTAGTTTTAGATGGTGAGCATTCTGACAAATGGCCTGCTCCTGACATGGCAAATGTCTCACTTTTTGTCAGTTTAACACACCTAATTCACATCCGTAGTCATTACTTGAACTCACTGCTACCAGGTGTGTTACAAGAAGTTGTTAGGATATAATACCAATATTTTGGTGATAGGCTATGTGCACCTCATTGCTGAATGCCCTATAAGGCTAGTGTGCATACAAATGTTTTTTTCAAAATACATGAAACTTTGTTTACTTCTATAGGTTGATGATAATGGAATTTTAAAATTTATTTCTTTGGACCAAAATATAATTCACACATTCAAAGGTACCAGTAGACAAATGAAATGAAATGAGCTCTTTTTATTTATTTTAAGTTTCAGTTCTGGTCCATAGAACTCTAACAATTACACAAAGAATTCCAATGATATGTGACCTATAAAAAGTAATTGCTTCAGTCACCCTTGAAAAACAATTTATTCTTAAAGACAACAATTCCTTACAAGAATAAGCAACTGAAATTTTCAATGAGATTTCCTGGACTTAGCAGGGTTAGTACATTGAACGCTCTTCCTCTGACAAAAGTGCTAAATGTCCAGGAAACCCCAAATAACTGGAAATGAACTCTGGACGCTGGTCTGACATCTTATCTAAAAACTGGCATCGTCATTAGAATGACTATGATCTTTCAAGTTCTTATGGGAAAAAGTCTACCACTAGAAATGCCAGCATAGTTTATGTGTCTTTCTTTGCAATTTCTAAAAGAAGAACTGTGTCAGCTGTTGGGCTTGATGATGATACTTACCAGAGAACAGGTTAACACTAGCTTTGTAAGACACACAAAAATTTTAGGCAATTCAGGTGAAATATAGGTGGGGAAAGTGGTTTGATGTTTTACAACGAAACTTCTTAATTTGTTCCACAATGGTTTTCTTAAATGTCTATCTTAGAAAAGAAAAATCAAAATAAAGTCTGTATATTTTTTTTATGTCTACTTAATGAACAGGTATTACATCAAGTTTCACACCAGTGTGATCTCTTGTAATGAAATATTGTATTTATTATTAGCTTTTAAATTAGTCCCAAATATCTTTGCTTTATTAAATTTGTCTCTTAATGACATATTTTAATTAGCATTCAAAAAATAGACTCTCTAGTGCCATAAACTAATCAAAAGCCTGACTAGATCCACAATGAAATACGTATAGTACAATCCAATGTCTAACATTAAAAGATCTGACAAAATGCTATGGAGCTGGCCATTATGTTATAATGCCTCATTTTCCAGCAACTATCGAAATATGCATTTGATGAGTTATTTAAGTTCACTGTCTGGTCAGCAACAGAATTACTATGAAATTCGTTATTAATAATTCATTGTAAATATTATGACTACTAAAAAAGATAGACATATTACTCTGTCAGACTTATAGGAGAAGATATACACTCTTCCTGAAGACATTTTCTGACCTGAAACCAGAAGTTACTCAATCTAGTCTCAGGCACAAAGTGTTCGATCTGCTGTCACATATACATGAAGATTTCTCCCTAGGGAAGTAAACAAAAATAATCCTAAACTAAAAAACTGCTGGAATGAATGGATATGACATAGGATAACTTTTGAGCTTCTTGTAAAAATAATAAATTGCACACTAAACTGGTGCACTAACCTAGTGCAGGTACTCACCATTTGTCTAGAACTCCCTGGTTTACGGGAAGATTTTAAGAAGAAAAAAAAGATGATGAAATTATACATTAGATATAGCTTGGAGTTGTAAGGAGATAAAAATAAGACATGCCAAGATCCTCAAAACTCAAAAAGGAAGCAACTGAGTAAGGGTATCTATTTGATATGGATACTTCATCTCTAGACTCCTGAAAGTGAAGATACTCACTTATATTGTCTGCTACTTAAAACCTGCAGATAATATTACATTATTTTACATAATTTTACTACATTCACACAGAAATGGTTAAATCAGAAATAAAGACATAGCTACAATTTTTACAAAAGCAATCCACCTTCCAAGCAGTTAAGCATAGTGTGACTGTTTCGATATGTAGGGGTTGTGACATAAGCCAGGAAGTTTAAAACATTCTCAGTGCTTTGTTTTGTGTGGTATAATTCAGGGCATTATAGCAGACAAAAAGAACGTCTTTACAGTACTGTGGCGCTTGCTGATGCTAGAGGGATACGTTTTGAGTGGTTTTCCCCCCAAGATTGTTTGAAAAAGTGTTTGAGTAATTGCACCATTACTTCAGTAAAGGCTTTGCTTCTGATTACTAGAGTTTAAAACACAATTTGGTGTTTAAATGAGTATTGTCTTTAGATGCTATGCATCATCTAGAACGATGTGAATTTTTGGAATGGCTCAGCAACAAATCCCGTCTTAGTCAGCAAGGGTTTTTCCTTGGGATCATTTGTGAAGGCTGGAAAGCTATGTTCACACCCAGAGAACAACATAGTTCAACACATGAAGAAAATAAACAGACCCTCCGTCTTCAGTCCAGTCCCATGACCCCTGTGTACAGAGCTTAACCTTCCAAAAGGCATTCAACTTCATTGGGTCGCTGGAGGAGGGGTGAAGATGTCCTGCTTACTGAAAAATGCCACTGTGACCACGGAAATCTTTTGAGAGACTGTATCCTGATGCAAGCATTTACCTTTGTGCCATTTACCTATGTTATTTCATGCCAAAGATCAAGAAATAACACTCCCGTTGGGAAAGAATTATCCATTGAGTGCTACTTGTTCAGTCACTTTTGATAGAGTTGTAGTCCCATACTTCAGATATTAAAAGGGAGGTGAAGTGCCTTAAGAAGCACAGTATTTGGTTTTTGAAAAAAAAAATTACAAGGATAAGAAATTACAAACACATGTAAATTAGGGACTGTAAACACTTTAAATTGCAATGCAAAATTTGTCTTTTGTGTAGCACGAGATAGTAACAGATACCTGTGATGCACTGGAAAGATCTGCTAAATATGAATGTCATTTTTACCACTGGAGATCTGGGTTGAAATTCCCACCAGAGGATACCTTTATGTATCTCATTTTAGTATATTGTAGTCATGCCATTATAAAACCATCAAATGCAATTTGGCACAGCATGATACTTAAATGGTGGCCTGAAATTAACAGACTGAATTACTCTCTGCATGCATCCAAGGTTATTTATAATTTGGAATTCCGATAACTGAGTGAAGGGCCTAACTGAACTCTGTGCTTCTATACTCCCAGTCTCTGTTTTCTCTGCTTTGAAATATTTTTTCAGTCGTCCTTTAGTTGAACTTCCAGAATATTTAATCACTTAAAATGGGAGTAAAACTGAAAGCAGGATGCTGTATTAGGTACCTACAAGAGACAGTATTTTTACATTTGTGAACTATCTTGTAAAAGGTTTTAATTAAAAGAGCTACATCTTGGCATCTGTGAGGTCTAGTGCAATTAGTTGCTTTAAACTCCATTTTCTCGTCTTGCTGCCAATTAAGCAAAGCTTGTGTGCAAGAGTAATGGTTGCCTCAGTGACAAAATCAGAACATGCTAAATAATGTGATTAAACTTGTTAAAAGCCAAAATAAACACTTATAATTATCTCAAGAAAACCTGCATAGCCAAGTGAGAGCTCTATAAAGTGGAACTCTGCATCCATAATTTCAGACTTTCCTACACAATAGATCATAGTTAAAGATCTGTTAACAGACCTCTGACTGCTGAACTGGGCAGCTTGTGGTTTTCTTCTAAACCTATTGGCATAATGTGGATTTATGCAAGAGGTGCAAATTGGAAGTTGTCTGCTATTGGAGCGATTGGCAGAACAGAAATCATACTGTAGGGTTAGCAGCATGAAGTACATTGCTTTGAAATTACACAGCAGGGTTTCAGCTTGTTGCTCTGCTTGCCTTTAAGACCAAGGTCTTACACTGTCTGGCCGTGATTAAAATCAAAGTGTAGGCCTCTTTGCTGGGTGCCAGTAAATGAAGGTGAAAAACAGAAACAATCTGGATTCTTAATTATTTTAAAATGCAACATAGGCAAAAAACTAAGATGAAAGCATTTGTTACTAATCTATCCTAATTATTCCACATAAAACGATTTCCTAAAGAGGTCTATATCTTGAGATAGTCATTTTCTATGAGTATGCAAGATCTTTTTTACCATGTAGCAACTTTTACTTAAACCCACGCATGTGTACAGAAAACAAGAACTGACCAAGAGTCTAAATGGTAAGCTTATTTATATTCAGGTTTATGGGTGCATCAAGCCTTGAACTACACCAAGAGACCACACTGAGTTTATTGAAAATTGAATGACCACTAGCTTGGTCCACTAGTAAAAAAAGCGCACATTTGGAAATGCTCCATTCTGCTGCCATACTATGAAGATAAATGTAGGCGTGTACATATGGCAAGTAGGATCAGAAAGAAAAAAAGGTGTGACAGTAGAAGCTAAAGATACGGTAGCAGCATAGGAGCCCTCAGTATAAATCCGAGGTTCTCTACTATGAGGAGCTCATTCTTGTTTCAGTCACTGTGGTCACACTTTAATTAAAATCATAGCAAAATAATGGCATTTGACAGAAAGTAAATGCTAAAAGTGAGCACTGTGAAGGCTATCTACACTACTGTCAGTTTTACCATAGGTGAACAAGGAGATTTTTCTTTACTTGTCAGCATATTCCAAAGTACTCACTGTCAGGATATTTTTCCTAATCAGCTCTTGGGGTTCTTACTGATAGACAGACTTCTTGACTGAAATGAAGATGCTGCGTATCTGGAGATAGTCAAGGACAAGCATCAAAGCTGATGTGCAAATTACTTACCCACTTTAACTTTGGACTTTTTAACATGTAATCTTTTGATTTAGACTACAGTACTTGGAAGCCACCTTTTTGGCCTCATATGAAAAATACCTTATTTTTCCTACTCTAGGCTTCTTGCTCGTGATGTCTCTTCTCTCAGAAGACAAATGTATGCTTTCCAGGTTACCAGCACAAGAAATATATTGGATATAAGGGACTAAAGGACTCAAGCAGTCACTCTGAAATGCATTGTATTTTGCCTGTTCTTTTAATAAATTTTTAATGCATTTTGAGTACTTTTTTCTTAATAATTAAAAGCCCATTTGATGTCATCCAACTTGTTGAGTCCTTGATAATTGCTTACAAAATTTTCCATGGCTTTAAATCTAGAGCAAAGAGAGAGAGATGTTTTTTGCGCACTAGGTCAGAGCAGTCCTTGATGTTAAATTTATTCCTAACTCACAACAACATGTATGGGACCTACTGAAGCCAGTTCTATTAACTGGGCTTGTGTCTCATCCAACTCTGGCAAGACGATCTCAGGCAATGTTGGTGAGAACTGGAAAGGTGAGCTCCTTGCTCACTGCCTTGCTGGGAGCAGGGAGGTCATTCGTACTTCTTGCCCACTACCATACTCAAATACAGACATATATTTAAGACCACCCTGGGTAAGAAATTAAGAGCAGTACTACTGCCTCAAGTTTCTACTTCTTTAGGAAAACCCTTGTCATCTTTTCCTATTTTGCCGTTTTCCCTTTAAAAATTCTCATTGCTGTTAAGAAACCACATTGGATTTCGCCCAGTATCTAAGTATGTTGAGCACATACTGTGGCAAATTTAGCCCCATAAAAATTGGTGCTCTGTCTTACTTTCTAATGCATATAATGCAATGCTCCACTGGAGAGTTTTAAAGTGACTTAAAGAAATACATTTCCCATCTTTGAAAGCTGTAAAAGCTCCAAATAATTTAATAAACTTAATTAAAAAAATAGGTAGACAAAACCTCTACTAATGCTAGTGAAGCTTTTTTTCTGCAAAACACTCCTTTCACTTACAAGATAGACATGCAGTTCTTCCTTATAATATTCCAGCTCTGCTGCTAACAGTAGAAATTGTAGTGAAAGAAACACCCTGCCCACCACTGCTGCCAGTAGTGCCAAGAACTGATGCAGTGCTGGTGCAAGAAATTCACTGACAGACAGGATTTTAATGACTGCGTGGTATCAACAGCCTCTTTGCACAGCTGCTGCCATGAGAACAACCGTATGAGGGATAAAAAAGCAAGCCCAGGCGGAAGCACTGTCAGGAAGGAGGTGCTCACTTCACATCACAGTCCATCAGAAAGGAAGATGAAAGAAAACAGCTGTGAAGACCAGATTATTTCATGCAAATTCTGTGAGGATAATATGGGACATTTCTTTTTGAATTATTTCTCCATTCCTCTCTTTCTTCAAGCCCCTTGTGGCAATCTGTCCTAAGGTAAGGAGAGGTCAGCAAGTTAAGACTTAGGTGTTTCTCCTGCTGTGCATTCTCTGCAAAATAGTTTTCCTAAGCATTAATTCTCATTCTTCTCCCTGTGCTTGGGCCATACTCCCTGTGAGACGGGCACCCGTCTTTCCTTCCTCCTCTTCCAACTTTTTCCACACTCTGCAGATTGCGTCCAGTAGATTCGCTGGTAGATCAATCCCACAGTACCCATTAGAGGCTGTTCCTGAAAGGGAATTCATTACAGGATCATTGTTACAGCCTGTTGACTCCTTGCAATATTGACTGAACCTGATGTTCAGGAGGCACAAAATGCCATTTTTTATAGGTGTATAAATCTCAGAAAGGCTTTTTGTTTTAGCTTGTGATCTGAAGCTGGACACTCAGAACTCTGCAATACAATGGTGAGAACAAAAACTGGCATTCCTTCTTCACATGTTTTGTTTCGGTTCACATAACCTAACTCCAGAAGTAATGCATTCTCAGTGAAATTAATGTATCTTAAACAAAACAGCTAATTCTAGCTGCAAAAACCTGGTAATCAAATCTCAATTCCAAGTTAAATAATAAAGCAATTAAAAAAAAAGAAAAAGCCAAGGGCAAAATAGTGAATTTGTCCCTAGGAGTACTATTATATTACATTATGAGTGATACGGCCACTGAGCCCTGCTATCCTTTGTACCTCAGTCTTGGCCTCTACCCTTGGACAATTCACTGAATATTTCCTCCTCAGTATTTATAGGGCAGGGTAAAATACTCATCCTAGTGTGATATGAAGATCATTAATACTTAAAAAGATATTTTAAGTTATGAATGGGAAAAGAAAGAAAAATTAAATAGGAATTATTCCTAAACCTATATGGAGTATGCAATATTGGGTGAATAAAAATAAATGTTGTCAGTACATTTTTATGCTCTTTAGGAGAATTTCAAAATTAATGATAAAATGGAATAAAGTAGCTTAACATACATTATCTTAGCTCAAGTACTCAGTGAAGTCTCGTGGCCCATAATTTGAAAACATAATTCAAACTTTTATGTAAATGGGGCCAGAGAGATTAGAAAACAAGATAATGTTAAATGGCAAAATATCTAACTGTCCAAGCCAGTGGAAGGATCAGTGTAAGAGCTGTTTTTGATTAACATCTTAGTGGTTTGGAAAATGGAGTAATAACCATATTAACTAGATTTGATGATGATGTTGCACTGAAAGATCTTGCCAGAAGTAAAGCCAGAGAAAATACAATGGACCAGAGAGGTTAAACAAATATGGCAAGGGAAGCAAACTCTCAACCTGGAGAAAAAAAAAAAAAAACAAGTTAGCATTAGATAAAAAAGATAAAACATACACGGGAGAGAAAGCAATGGAAGTGAGCACTTCCTTTAGTTCATGCCAAAATCAGTTAGACTTGTGGTTTCAGCAAGATTAGACATCAGTGGGGTAGTTTTACTTGGGCTGTCTTCTGCTGTGGCAGGTGCAAAGGAAAGTGCCTCTCTCTGACCGCGGTCTTGTGCCAGTAAAAATTGATAGAGTGTTTACTGTGAATTTCAACAAATAAAAGTTTAAACACTACATTGTGCTGCTAACCCCAAGTATTGAAGACTTGTGATTCAGGTTCTCTCCTCATCTTTATCGCAAGTTTTAAAAAGCATTACATTTTAGAAGTAGGAAGAGCTGTGATTCTTCAGCATTTGGAAACATTAAGCATTGCATTTTAAGGTTTTCAGTGTGAGAGAGAGCTAGGGAAAAAACCCAAATCAACTGTCTCTGTTATTGTTGGTTTTGTTCCCAGAGATGGAAAAAAGAAGATGAGATTTGCTCTTTCCATGTAATTGCAGGAGTTGGTGCCTTAAAATAAACAAGTACTATGAGATTAATGATAAAATCACCGGATCTTGCAAGAGTACAATATCTTGCAAACTGTGGCATTCTGGCTTCATTTGTAGACACTATGACTGAAGGATGGTGATTCACCTACGACAATTTTCAAGAACATAATAAATTAAGATGAAAGGTAGTCTTATTCCAAAGGTCTCCTGGTAAAGTGGCTCTTATTGAGCTGTTGCTGTGCAGCGCAGAAGCAGAAACATCTTCTATATTTGGCTGCTCAGTTTGAGGATCACCTAAAGAAGCTCAGCTCTGGCTGCATCTTAGAGCAGGTTTTGTATTTTTTGCAAAACCATTCATTATGCAGCCTGCTGCAGCTCAGAAGAGCTCAGGAAATGTGTTTAATCCACTTAATATCTGGACATTATTAAATATTACTACCACCATTTCATTTGATCGGAA
Source organism: Rhagologus leucostigma (assembly GCA_013397725.1). Taxonomy (NCBI): domain Eukaryota; kingdom Metazoa; phylum Chordata; class Aves; order Passeriformes; genus Rhagologus; species Rhagologus leucostigma. The sequence continues at coordinate 5,400,589 of VZTD01004799.1, forward strand.
AACTGAAGTGGACTGGTATTGATGTCGCTCATGGTAGTAAGGGGATTAAAATGCAAAATAGAGCCAACACTCTATGTTCTATGTCCAAATTAATGTTTATAATTAAAGCTTTGTTTTGGCACAGTGCTGTTGAAAATTTAGGACTCTGCTTTGTTTTTGTGCAGCCCACTCTCTCTATTTATGCAAATGAACACCTCCTCTTTATTTTCAAATAGCCTAAATTTCTGAGCTGTTCACTCAACAGCCACTGCCACCAATCAGAGCTGAACACATCTATGCAAGTGGCTGATTCCGTCCACCTCTTCTCAAGTATTTGCAAGTTCTTGTACAAGCAATAAATTAGAAGGTATTTTTAATGTAAAATGCCTCTTACTCCAACATGAGTGAGAGCTGTTAAAAGATGGTACATAACCCCCTCCCAAAATAAAACCATCTGAAAACAAAACGGATTTAGAAACAAATTTAGTTCATGTAAATTAAAATCAATAAAAAGATTAAGACACACTTGTTGGTGACTAAAAGACAAAGACTTAACAAAACGAAATTTAAAGGATACGAGTGTACAGAAGGGACAGGGGCAAAAGTTAAATTTAAATTCGAGTTATGATGGGCTTGTGTTGCCTGTAATATTCTGAATCTTTACATAATTTAAAAAAGCATAAATAAGTAGTTTTATAGCTCAACCTTTATTTTTAAAATATGTAAAATCATCTAGAAAAAATTATTTTACCAGAACAGTAATAGAAAAAGTTTATTCAGGAAATTTTTTATTTATTTTGGAGAAAATGTATCAGTATTAAATGACCTATTAAAAGAAAAAAGGACCTACAACTTCACGTTTTAAAGATTTTTTGAAGCAGAATTCAGAATCCACTTTGAGGTACTCACCAATGTCTTGGAGAATAAAATAAAATGGACATCAATACACAGGCTGCATTTATGTACAGCTTCCCAAAGCACAGCAAGCAGGGAAGGCTGAGAAGAGACACACAATTTAAAACCTTGAGCAGCTTCATTCCAGAAGCAGAGTGGCTGTATTCCAGATGCCTAAACCTCAAGGTTGAGGAAGTTCTGAGAACTGCAAATCAAGTGTCTTCAGCCTTTTTTGAATAAGGCAGCAAAACACTTATGCTTCTGTAATGTCCAACACTGTAGAGAGATGTGCTAGACAAGCAAAAATTCTTACTTTAACAGTTTTTTAATTCCATTAATTCATGCTTAAAAGAAACACAAATCCACCCTTCTAAAAAGGAATATATATAGTTTCAAAAACTTCATGTGCAAATATTGTCCCTTAATCTCCTTACAGTAAAATAAGAGTCTTAAATGTAAAACCACATTTAGACAAGCCAAAAATTGTTACTGGCTGAAAGAAAAAATTCTAGTAATAAAAAACTCCTTCCAGTGAATTCAAAGAAAAAAACCTTTCAAAAAGAATCTGGGAATGCTGGATGATCTTGATATAGAAGCACCTGTCTAGGAAAATCCCTATCACTGTGAGAAGCAAAGTGAATTACTTGCACTGGTATTCATTACAGAAGAGACTGTACACACAAACTGTGCTTTATGAAGAAAAGTCTGAAGAACTATCTCCAGCTGAAACACGAGTTGAAGAGGTCTGTTCTGTAGCGATAAATTAAGGAAGAAAAATTTTTCAGTACCTAAATGGTATTTCCAGGAGTGTCAAAGACAGGAAAATGTTATGCTGGCAATCGAGAAGTGTTAATTATTGCTTAAATTTCCTTCAAAACTGTTGTAGTTTAGGAATGTCACTCTCCAATTTAGTGCTGGTCCCTTTCCCCAAGACTCTCGCAAAACCAGACGCTGCCCACTTTCACCTTGCCATTTTCCTGCTCTGGAGATGGAGTTGAGAATTTAGGGGACAAAAAGGCTAAAATTATGGGTTGAGATAAGAATAATTTACTGGAAACAGCAGTGAGATAAGAAAATGAATGAACAGTAACAAGAACAATATCAATAACAAAAGTTACAAGACAAAGAAACGATGTATGAGGAAAGCCCAGGACAAATACTGACCAGCTCTTCCCCACCACACCGTGTTTTCTCCTGACTGGAAAAAGGAACGCCTTTCTTATGTGAAGTGAGAAGGAGTCCCTTTCCCCCAGCCCCCAGCAATGGCGTAAGATGGTATCAAATAGCAGCCGTGTTTTGGTCACACCCACTGGGCACAGCCACTGCAGCCCAGAACCCCCGGGAGCAATGGATCTGGTGGGCTCAGCCTCCCTGGCAGTGGGAATGGAGGTGTGTGCCTCTGTGAAGAAACTAACTCTGTCCTGGCTGGAACTAGAATAGATGCTAAGAGAATATGACACAAATCTTTGCTATCCCATCAGATACCAGACAGAATTTTGTTTCTAGATGTCTTTACGCAAACCTAGATAAATTGATCAAGAATGTATAGGAATATTATACTTGGGTACGATGCTTTGGGGAAGAGTTGGTAAGTTTTGCAGATGTAGATATGATTGGCAAGAGCAGCAAGGTTCTTTGAAAGAATGATTAACCGTGTGAATGAGAGTAAACCCAGCTTGTACAGTGTAGCTGGGCTTTCACTCCAGCTGTGTCCAGAGTAAAAGGGAAGGGCTTGTCATATAGTGACAACTGAGTGACAACTGGTTAGATGATAAATGATAAGTGGTCTTTCTTTTCCTGTGAGGAATGTTAGAAATATTCTCCCTCGGGGCTCTGTATTGATCCCTCCACTGCTAAAATGGTCAGGAAGACGGCCAAGTACAAGTGTGACAGTTTGCAGGTGACATGGAATTATTTTAGAAGAATAGTAGACATAGTGGGACTAGTAGGCATAGGGCTACCCTGTACTTGCCAGAGTTTAAGTAAATATACACATTTAATTTCTGTGATATGGTTCAGTTCTTTAAGGTGCAACAATTCGATCATAGGTGTGAATCCTCTATTTTCAAGAACTCTGAGAAAAAAGAATTACTGTAGTGTAATCATTATTTCAGTAGTGCTCCAGAAATGTTAACATACAGCAGTATAAACCCAGGTATCTGGAGCAGTTTAAACAAGAGTTACAGGATATTTTGTTTTTCTTGAAAAAGAACATGTGTTTTGTTCTCTCATAGGCTGTATTCAGCGCAGAGGCTACAGCAGGATAAATAGGAGGGAAATATTGTATTATGAATCTAACAAAAGTGTTTAAGCAGATAACTTCTTAAAATCCTTAAGAAGTAAGGAATAAAGTGATCTGAAAGGCATCTTGTTTTCTTGAAAATGTTGCTATATGAACACAGGAAAAATTGAGTTAAATACCTTGGAAATTAACATGGAGCTTATGAGTTTTCTGACATATTTCTCTCATGTATGGAATCTTTATTTTCAAGGGATATTTGATTAAAACCATGTTTTCTAACGTAAATGCAACTCCCTGGTAATTCTTGAAAATAAAATAATAATTTATATGTCTCTATTTACTTCTCTGGAAAAGCATGGAAGACTAGTGTGCTAATGATTAGTGTTCTTAAGGAGACAGATAACTAAATAATGACAATGGAAAATTGTGCTAATTTATGAAGAACATGTTAAGAGAAAAAATATTCACCAGCTATTATTGAGACCAAATGTATACAATGATATATTAGGTCTTGGAGATGAGAGGCCAATAAAAATTCTGCATATGGATACAGAAAAGAATTTACTCTAAGAAAGAAAGATCCAGCAAAAAATGTCAAGCTGCCAGAGCTTTTCCACTGCCTGTAAATAGGTGCTCCACCCTGACAGCTCCATTTCCAGCGCCTTTCTCACAGCCTCTCACCGAGTGCAACGCCACTGGTGGAAGTGAGAAACCACAATAGCCAGTCCTACAAACTTTCGCTTTTATCACCTGCAGTCCTACCAAATGTGACAAAGAGAAGAATCTCCCATTAATGGCTGAAGTTGGGCTCTTAAAATTGTTTTTACACTTTGCATTCAAACACAAGGTTATGGTACATTGAAGGGCAATTTGCATCCCATTAAGTATTCATTATTCAATACTGTGACTGGCTTTCATGTGGTTTATCACAGGGATAGATATATTTTACTGTCCCTACACCAGTTTGAGCTGGGTATAATTTCCTTCTTATATTAGCAAATAATCCTTCCCCTTGTGAAAGTTCATTAGTGATGTTCGTGGATGGTGGACGAGCCCATGAGCTCTGTGCAAATCTACAGCTTCCTGCTGTCCTGGGTGTCATGTCTGGGCAAGCTGGTGTGCCAGCTGAGCCTACCTGTGCATACAGATCTGCCTGGAGTACTGCTAAACCTGAAACTCTTTTTTGGTTTATATAAATTTAACACTGCTTTTGCAAAGTAGTTCTGTAGCCAAAAATGTGGGAAAAAAATTATGCGTAGAGAGTAATGTGTTCATTTCTAACTGGATTTATGCAAACCCATGCAAAACCTATGTTATGTCTACTGACACTGTGGAAAAAAGACAAAAATACACTCCAGCTGTCTGATAAGTTCAGGGCCAAAGTCTCTCCTTCTATTCTGACACAAATGTCATCCACTGAGGTTAATGGGACTGGGGTGCTTACACTATAGGGTCCCTAATTGTTTCTTGGCGGGCTAGCACTTGCTATCAATACACATACAGACAGTATTAAAATAGATGTGTCGTATCACTATGATCAGCTAAACGATAAACAATACCCTGGCATTAGCTCTGGATGGAGAAAGAGATCTTAGCTCACAATCAGGGAAAGTAATTGTTAGAAATGTAACGATTGCACGTAGTCCCTTGTTGAATTACTGAGCATCAAGAACAAGCTTAGTATGATTTTATGGGCTGTAAGCCAGCAATCGGGTAGCAAGACTGAAAGTCCTTCTGAAAGTTATAAGTGGCTTTAGACCTTCAGATGAGGATGAATTATTTGTTACGCTGTTTTCATGTATCTTCATAGCTTTTGCATTTTGGTTCTGCAATTAGCAATTCAGCTATTAGTGTCAACGTGTAGCTAATTAAAACTAACACACAGCTTATCAGAAAGTGTACACCATATTAGAATCAACTGAGTGACTTTTATATGGTGGCTTCTGTAATAGCTCTGAGATCATTGCACGAAAGCATGAGATAATGCCACTGTTACAGCAAACTAAAAATTCTCTGGACTAAATGTAGTGCAACGCATTAAAAAACCCAGCAAAATACTGCAAAGTGACTGATAATATAAATAATACACAAGTCAGCTTAGATCTTTGTTAGGCATGAGTTTTCTTTAATTCATAATTAAGCATTTAAAGACTTTTAGAGTTTTGTATGAGCCCTGATTTTAACTTTGCGATAAGAACCATCAATGTGTATTGCTCAATTTTGCTTCTAACAAAAACCAAAAAATTCCAGGAAAATGTAACTGAGGTATCCCTGAAAGAAAATAAACACTTGTCATATTTATTACTGTCATTTAATCCCCTGAAAAACTCTCAAGTCCCAGGTATTTTATGTGTTCCTTCACTTATAGTAAGATGGTCATCTTATAGGTAGATTAATTGCTCTTTTTTATTCTTCTTTCAGGTTTTCAACAATGTTTCCAGGCTTTCTTTGAAAAGCAGAAGCAGAAGCAGAATATCTATGTCAAGCTATTGCAATATTCTTATTACAGATTAGACAAGTCTACTTTTCCCTATGGAAATACTAGCTTTTGTCCAGATTCATTGGGAATTATGATCAATCTGAAGTATGATTCCTTTTTTTTACACTTAGTTCTAGGCTATGACCTCATTAGGGTATATCATATGAAATCAGAGAGATATGAATGTTGAACAATAGCTCTGGCATTCAAATCTATGAAAATCATCTGTTAATCTCATACTCTCATGTGGATTGCTCAAGCTCTCTCACAAATATCATTCCTTACGTCAGGATATACACATCAGTTTATGTTTTGACTTTATTTCAAAGTCCAGATTTCTGAGGTCTTTCTTTACATCCTGTTTCAGAGAATGGAAATAGTTTGTCAGCTCAATGGTCTCAGTTTCTTCCACTTCCTCACTCATCACTGAATGTGAGATGTTGAGCTGGCGTTAAGTCACTAACTCATGACTGCTCTGCAGCTGCTTCCTTCCTATGGATCCGGGCTGCTGCTGCTCCAGTAGGCTAAGTGCCTGAATCCCTTCTCCTCCCCCCAGCAGAGCTGGAGGACATGCTGCCACTGAGATGGATGGACGAAGTGGGGAGAAGAGTGTGGCTGGACTCATTAGATTCCGTGGATGAGAATTTTAGATTGGTTTTGCTGTCCTGGCAGCCATGGATTGCCAGGGCAACAAGGAGCCACACTGGCTATAAATATTGCTGAATGCTGCCAGCCTGGTATGTATCACTCTGATTTAGTGCCAGAGGAGGAACCATTGCTAAAACAGAGGAGTTTAATGTTTAATATTTTACAAGTGTCAAGAGCGCTCCTTCTTTTCAAATTTTTTTTAGGTTCTCATGCGAGAGCACTTTTATACTGCAACAGAGCAAACAAATTTGTTGGGATTATTCCAGTGGGTCAACAAGATAGGACCTTAAAACTGTAATAAATGAACTATTTCCTCCAAAACTCTGTAAGAACTTTGGAGAAAGAGATATTTACCCTGTCATACACCACTAACAGCCACACCACTGTATAGGCCTGTGCTGTCTTTAAAACATGACATGGAAGGGCACCGATAAAAATCATGCAGCAGAGGGAAGCCTGCGCCACAAATACAGTCTAATCTGCAAAGAAAACTACTGGGTCTAGTCTACACGGCTGAGCAAACAAAACTTCCACTGGAGTTATAAGAGAGAAAACGTCTTTTCCCAAGTGGGCATGTTTCTTTACACCAGCAAAAACGTGTCTCTGAACATGTGGATTATATGTTCATCACGTTCATCCTACGTCCTACTGGGCAGAATATACCTAAAAGAGATTTAAGTAAGGGGAATAAAATGTTTTAGGACATTTCTTTTTTATTGTTTTTTCTTCTTTCACAATATAAAGCTATGATTTCATGTGAAAAAAAATAAATCAGAAGATTAGTGGAAAATGGAATCATTCGGAAGAGGAGATATTAGTTAAGCTTAACCTGGGAGTCTGATGTTTGGCTTACAGAATACAAAAGGATGGAGAATTCCAGTTAAGATTTAAGTTGACTTTTTAAAGTGTTACAGAAGTCTAATGACTACTCTGCATAAATTACTTCCAGATGCTGCCCTGCTTGAAAATGGTGGGATAGGATGATCCCATGCTGTAATCGGCACCTGTAACAGGTGAAATAACTCCAAAATTTGTTTCAAGAAATGCAAATATATGATTTTTTTTTTTAACATGGAAGGGAAACGCAATAAAATCTAATTTTTTCATGAGCAATTTTCTTGATGTAATTCTGTAGGGCTTTTTACAACCTAGAGAAATATTTGGTCTAGTTTTTGTTGTCATGAAGTAGAGTAAAACATCCCCCCAAAAAAGTATAACCCTTGAGAGCTGTGGTTTTCCATTTACAGAGATGAAGAATGAACACAATTAATATTTTGTTATTCCCTTTGTTTCACTTTTCAAATAACTTCTTGCAATGAACCAAACAAACTCAATTCCACACCACAGGCCTCTGTGTGCTGAGCTCATCTACATCAGGCCTTGTTGGGAGAACTTTAGCAATTATAATGTTGCTTCTGATCACTGTCTTGCAAGTGCACTTGACTGATTTCTTCAGAGATTGGGAACCAGATGTGAGAATGATATGCATAACAAACGACACCAGAAAAAAAATGTTTATCATAATCAAACAGTAAAATCACCATTTGAAAGCTGTGTCTGCTCCAAGGCAGATTTTTAGAGGCCAACAAAGCTGAGGCGCTAAGGATGCTAGAGAATAAAGAGTTCCTTGCTTGTGAAGGGACTTATTTCTCATTTTTCATTTCTGTTTGTAATCGCTGTCATTTTTGTTTCTCATGCTTTGGATAGAAAAGGTGACTTTTATATTTATTAGAACTGGGTTTCAATAAACATTATGCAATATGGTAGACTGGGGAATGATTTATTGATAATTTGTCACTTATATTTATGGAAGTGTAGACCCTGGAGCCCTAGGGCTGGTAAATCATATTACACAGCTACAAATGTTTTTTTATTCTTTGCTGCCAAAAGTGCACCATGTAAGCTGATTGCCTCACCAAACCCCCGGGGCCTGATAATGATGCACTTGCTAATACAAAGGCAGGAGGGGTGAGTAGAAGACAACTAATTATAAGTTTATTTTTGTTTCAATATGTTTGCCATTTAATCTAGAGTTCCATAAACAACAGATTGATGAAATATAATTAGGAGGAAGATTACTGTTTAATGAGGCAAAAGATTGGGAAAGAATGTAAATGGAGCAGTGGGCTGTGCAGAGTTTTTAGCTGTTTATTATTGTACAGCTGTAAGGCCCTTTCACACAGTTCCCAGATGGAAGCAGCTGTTAGCTCTTCGCCATTAGAAAAAAGGAGGTTCATAGTTCATTTTTATCCACTTGTTCCAGCCTAGTAATGTTCACTACAACACTTCACCAAGTCACAACTCTCAGCTACAGCTGAGACTGTCAGGATGGGCACCCTGTCTTCATTTGCCACTTTGCCATTCACTTATCACATCTGGCAACCTCTCAAGCAACAAGCTGTTCCACTCCTTGTAATATGTTTATCTCCCGTGGTGATGTCAACAAAAGTCAGCAAAAGTCAGCAAATCTAATATTCATGCTCAAACAGATTTGTTGGTGCTCTTTGTTTATAAGAAAGAGCTCTATATCACCCCTGCAGCTGCTTCCTCTTCACCAAGCTCTGTTTTTGTACAGTGCTCTTCTGATAGGCCTTGGGAGCAGTACAAAGCATGGGCCCATCTGACTGAACAGGGTTTTTGTTGATTTTTTTTTAATATGAAAAAAAGCCCATCCCACATCTCTTTTTTTGCACAGCATGTTAACGAAACCTACATTTTCCCCTCAGCTTGTCAAGGACTCATACACAAGACAGAATATAAAAGGCAAATAAAAGAGGCATTTCTTTAAAAAGCAGTCACTGGGAAAGAAAAAAGTAGTCAGACTTTCAAAAATGAATGCTGCAGTAACATTTCTCTCATAGCACTTAAACAATTTCATATTATAGGCCAAGATATCCACTGCCTTGCACAGGCATTTACATTAGTGCAAAGTGAGTGTAAATCTTTACTATTTCAGACAGATTGTATGTTGTATTTGGTGCCAAGGTATTGCACATGCTACAGGGAATTAGAGAATTTGGTTCTTGTTTTTATAATAATTTATACATTTCACTCTTCTCATTTCACAGTGTTTGGAGCTATCTCAGATACTTTCTATGGCATATTGTGTTTGGGCTTATATAAATTTACATTTCTGAGGTATGCATGGTAGTTCTATCAGCCAAGGCAAAGATAGAGTGTTTATTCCAGGTTGGGATTGGCTGTTAGGTTTCCGAACAGTTTCTCAATCTGGATGAGGTAGGTTCTTCTTCATTAGTTTCTGTTTTGAGATTAGACTTTCTAAAATTTCTTTTAGACTACTTCACCATTTATTCAGATGTTTGGCTAGAGTTTCATTCCAATTCCACAATTTATTTGTTCCCAGCACAGGATAAATTCGGAGATCTAGCTTTAACTAGGTGGCAATTGTGGCACTTCCCTTTCCACTAATATAAACCAGTCTGGTTTTAAATCTCTCTCTCTCTTTTTTCTTTTTTAAGGAAAAACCAAGATTATTGCTTTAAGTATTGAATTAAAGGCTGCCAAAGGACAATTTATTTAACAGTTTCCAAAACACCTTTCAACATTAATATACATTACATTCTTAAAATTCAACATTTAGGAGAATCTCAGGAGTAGAATTATATCCTGATCTGTAAAAAAAAAGAAGGATGTAATACAAAAAATTCCAGCAGTATAAAGTTGCTTTTTTAGTTATTTTAAATTGTACCACTATCAACGGGCCACCCATGTGCTTAATCTAGAAGAACCACCTCTAGGCTATGAGAAAGTCTCTGTGGCCCCAGAAAACTTGGCTATTTCACTGACAAGGATGCCGGTTAAAGCCAATTATGGCAGAGAATTTTATGTTCCAAACAGCTGTCCAGTTGGAGTTGGGCTAAGACCACCAAGTTATTTCATGTGTCACAAACAGCCATCTGATTGGTTAAATAAAGCTGCATATATATTTTTATGAATAGAAGTGGAAGGTTTAATTTGATTTTGTTTGTGGGGTCTTATTTATTGCTTGAAAGTGTTTGGATGCCTGCTGGGTATTTGTGAAAATGGGTTGCAAAAGCTGCACATATTTCACCTGCAGTTCAGGAACAGAGGTACAGTGTTGTGGTCAGGACTAACCAAAGCAGAAAAACAGCACTGGAACAAGATAAGAAAACTACTGCCAAGGTTGTGGACCAAAACTAAAAACCGACTTACCCAACTAAAAACCCCAGCTAGTATTTATGTATGTATTGTGTGTATGTATGTGTTTATTTAATATTAAGGAACCATTTATGCTCAAAAATTTTGCCTTCTGTTTAGGTATGCTACTACTTAAAATTACAGCAGTTTAAATTACTTCCTTACCTGCTCTTTAATGCCTGTTTTCTCTTGTTTGATTAATTCACTCACCTAGAGCACTTTTCTACGTGCAATTTTTACTGTTTCCCCTGTTTAGCCGGCCTGTTTTCCCACCCTGTCTTTAACATGAAAGCCCTAAGCAGCAACTGAGGAGAGAAAAGCACTTTTAAATTTCAAAATTATTTCTTTTGCAGAAAAGGAAAGATGCAATAGCAAAACTGGAAATGCTAGCAAAAGAAGTCCAAGTCATCCTGACTATCTGCAGCTCTGTCTAACTTCTAGAAAAAGAGCTTTGTCAGTCTAAAAGTCACGGCATCACTTTAAGATACTGACCCCAAAATTCCTAAATTCATGGATCACATTCATATTTCTCATTAGACTAATAACATTACTAAACTTTTATAATCCAGCCAATATTTATGAATTTTCTTTTAATTCTAAAATTTCTAAAGGAAATTGCTTGTCCATGGCATAGAATTAAAACTCTGTGAGGCTATATTTATCTACTTCCCAGCTCCATTATACAAAATCAAAAAGACTTACTGCGAAATATTTGATTAGGATCAAGTGCTTTCTTATGTTTGCTTTCTCTCGCAAGACATCTATATTCAGCTTCTTCTCCTGCTGTCTCACTGAATCTTTCGCTTACTTCTTTTCCTTCAAACAGCTTACTTTTTTCTTCACTTTCTCCATCCTTCCTTTTACCTTTAAATTACTCCTCTGTTATCACCTGACTAATCCATGTCTTGTCAGTCTGCTGTTTCCACATCCTAAATTTGCTCATGATTTCAAGACAATATTATCTACATCTTATTCCCATTATGTCCTTCTTATCATCTTCCATGTTTTTCTGTTCTGCTCCTTTCCAGTCACCAATGTTCTGCCTTCCTGCTACTTATTTTCTCTTAAGTACTTTTTTGGTTTTATTAGTAATTATACGTGTTCTATCGTCAATAGTTGTTAGTCCTTTACCTGGCTTTTCTTCTCCTCATCTGTCCAAAATCTTGATACAGTAATTTATTTTATCTTGTGCTTTCCAAGATTACCCAGAATTTCTGGTTCTGTCCTCAGACAATCAGCTGCTTTCTCAACCCTTTTTCAAATGTCATCCATTGTCCAATGAATTTCCAAAATTTCATTTTACCTTTTAAATGACTCTTAAAATCAGTGACCAACTCTCTAAAAGCAGAATTTTTAGCTAGGGTAGCACATTTAAGAACAAGTAACAGGACATTCTACATTGCTGCTTAGATAATAAAATATTCCATAAGCCCTGCATTGTTTTCGCTTCTTTGTAGTAAAGATGATCTTCTATGTGAAGGCACTCCAACATGTTAAAGGCTTAGAAAATAAAATATTTTTTTTTTTGTCATAATTTCCTCAGCTGTATTTTTTATTTCCGACTGGTCTAGCATGCTAGGTAGTACAGTTCTTTTTTGAAAATAAGCTATAGGCAGCATCTAAATCAAAAGCAGTTTATCTAATAAAAAATATCTTTATATATTTATAAAAAATTCCTTCTCTTTTTATATCTTATTATTTCTAACAATTAACAGCCAAGAGCAAGATTTCTGTGATTTAAGGCAATTGTATTCTATGAAACCAATAATTACAATGGTGATTTATTACCTCATTCAAGAAAGTAGAGTTGTGATAAGAAGCACAGGAAAAGATTTCCTACAATTCTGTTTTTCTCTGTGTTAAATTTCTGCAATATGGGAGTGGTTGCATGGGTCCTAGTGAGAAATTTCATCTCCAGGATGCCACTTGGCCAGAAATAACTTTTATAACCATCCAGCCTGTTCTTTAGGATAGCATAATAGAAAGAACTGACTTAGTCATTAGGTTCCTTTCAAATCCATAAAATACATTTGAGAATAAATATACCTTTCAGAAGAGCACCTACGGTAAAGACCATAACTAATGGAAAAGCCACTACTCACCCATTTAACCTGGACTTCACCAAAACCTAGACCTCCTGTGGAGGCAGTCCTAACCAGAAGAACAATGTGTGTGAAACGTGTTGGTTTACAGTGAAGCTGCAAGAAGCTTCCGAAAACTAAGCAGGAATAAATTTTCCACTCTAAAAATTTCACAAGAGTTTTTTTAAATTTTGTGGGCTTGAATATGTACTGACACATGGTAGCTATCAACTGTAAGGCGTGGGTCTGATATGTCTTTGATAAGAAAAGAATAAAAGAGACCAGAAAAGAGAAGAGAAGGAAGAGTTCCAGGCTTTTCCTTGATTACAAACCTCCACTCACTCAAAAAAACCCCACAAGAACCCAAGGACATTTTTAGCTTAACAGCTTAAAAAGACATACAAAAGCTCTGTCTAAGCATTTCAGATGAACACTAAAATAGTCTGGGTGTATAACTCACCTGCTACTCTGGGTTGTACTTTGCAGTATGATAATCAAACTTAGCAAATCACTATACCATGGCCGTTAGTAAGGACATACAGGTTTTAAAACCCACCAGAAATGGAGAGTGTCTAGGTATCTGCCACTTGGCCTTAAGGCCATTTCAAGTCCTCAAGTAAACTGATATTTAGCACCTCATAAAAAAGCTGTGTACACCTGAGTAGAGGAAAAAAGTGACATTTGTTGGTGGTTTGTATGGAGGATCAGATTACCTTTCTTAAAAGTAAGACAGATCTTCCTCTAAGTGTTTAGAAGGAGAAGGAGGAAGGGTGGCATTGCAAAAAAAATCTTTGTTTTGGAAAAGGTGTTAAAAAAAGCAAAGGGTTTGTACAGCTGCAAGCAAGCATACCATTTTATAAAACTGCACAGACTTGCATTACTTCTTGGTGAATTAAAAGATTTACAGTACACACCAAAGAAAAGTTATAGCTACTCTGCACTTACCCTCCAGGTACCTGGTTGCTTTTTTGACTGTCATGTGCTCAGAAAGATCTCTATCTGAATATGCCCAGATGCATGGGTCTGCTTTCTTTAAGGCCAAACAAGAAGGCAATGGGTTGCTCAGTCTGCTCTGCTTTGTTTTCCTCAAGTGAAATATGATTTTAAACCTAAATGCTGAAGTGGCACCAAATATTTAAAATATTTTATAGTTGGTGAGGTTTTCACAGTGCTGGTTTGTTTTCCATTCCCCCCATGACATCTCACAACTCTAAGTGCTCAATGACAGCCTGTAGAGGTTTCGCCATAATCCACCTTTATCCATTAACAGACACTCAATCACTAAAGTGCTTACTAGACTAAACATATTTATCCAACCAAATCACACTTTACAATGCAATGCTGCCAATCAGACCCCAGCTATTAACGAGGAACTGCTTTAAGGGGATTTTGGTGTTTGTGCTGTGAAGAGCATGCTTACCTCCAACAAACCACTAAACCAAATTAACATAGCTGTATCCTCATAAAAGAAACCAGATATCCTGTTGTGAAAATAGAAAGCTTGGTAGGACAGGGCTCCTTTGATGGCTAACAGTGTGGCAGACGAAGGCTTCAGACTACAAATCTGGTTACCACAGGCTCATTACAAAACTCTAGCATTAAGCTTTTGCTGACTTTAAAAACAAAATAAAAATTTATCATTTGGGTAACTCAGTAAGTCATCAACTTACTAAGTTACTATTATAATTGCAATAAGTGCTGTAATTGTTGGATAAGGCTCCTTAATTCTAATTGCTCCTTTGTCCGAGATCATGTTGTAAAAATGCTCGCGTTAGCCAAAATAAAATCCAAGAGACACAAATGTGGTAGTAATAATAATTCTTTTTATTAGCCTGGAAAAGAGGAAGAGAACAAAGCTTTAAAAAGACTTCAAAGTTCTGACCAAGAGAAAAAAAATCTAAAATCAGAGAAACATGCGTACACTCTGCCCTTTTATTAGACTCATACAGACTAAGTGCCATCACCACAACTTAGAGCTTGACAGCATTTCTTTCCCAGGCAGTAGGAAAAGTTACACCATCCATGTTGCAGGGCTAATTTAAGTTCTCTGTCAAAAACTACATAAACCAGTCCTGTATATTCTCACTAGGAAGCCCTAATAGTTTTAGACTTATTGGTATTATACATCCTTTAAATCCCAATATTTTAAAGCTGGATTTGACATTTGCTGAGACTTGGTGTATTTTCCCTCCATTTAACCATAGCTAAAAGAAAGATTGGAAGTTTTCAGCTCTGAGGTAAGTGACTCATGAAAATTCATGTTTTTCAGAAACACTTATCAGTTTAAAAATGCATATATATCCTTCTTTACTCCCAAATAGCTTTAGCTCTGTTATTGAAATATGTATTTCCAATCCTTCACTGCTTATCAAAAATAATGAGCACTTTCTTTTTTATTAGCTTTTATAAACACTTCTGGGAAAAATTTTATGAGCAGCTAGAACAAGTTTTACTTCTTGCAGAGAAGGCTTCATGCTGGAATCATATCCAAAATGAGCAAACCACAACATGAACAGATTTTCCAAAAATCACTAGAGCAGACTTCTAAGTCAGAGCTGGAAACATGTAAAGTACAAATTAGGTTGTCATGTAACAGAGTAGTACAGTTTTGTATGGTAGAGCCATGCACCATGTTCCATCACAATATGTATCCCTCTCCACTATTTCTGTAGTCTACATGTGTTCTGAACAGTTTACTGGAACACAAAAATTTGCAAATTAAGGTTTTCTAAGTTCATGCATAGGAATGTCAATATAGGTTTTTATATGAAAGAAACCAACGCAGGTTTTCAATGCATAATTATATCACTTAGAAAGGGATATATCATAATACTAGAAGTACAAGAAGAAAAGAACAAATTACAATACAAATTAAGAATAGGAATTATTGTAGACCACAATGAATCTTAGCATTTAGAAAATACTTGTTGAAGTTCATAAGAAGTACATATTTTCACGCCTTTGCTTCATATCCATGTTAATATATTTTATATTCTGCATTGTATATATGTGTCACAGAAAGCAATGAAAATACACACAGAAAGCTGCCAGGAATTTTCTCCTGATTAACTGAGAAAGCAGTGTTAATAACTGTAATGCTGCCAATTTGGTTGTGTACCACCGATTTGAAACAATTTGTTGTTCCATGGAACATGAATTTCTCAATGTTCCACTTAGTTATTTTTAATTGGTGTTTTGTTTTGAAAGGTACCACATGTAGCATATTGAAACTTTTCAGCTAGTAGAAAGTGAAGAATAGTACAAACACTGGGACAACAAAATATTTCATTCTTTCATAACTTTGTTACTTAGGTAGAAAACACAACCACGTAATTAAAGCATTTTACTTGAATCCTCATGTTATACTTAGAGGCTAGAGATGTTAATGAAACGTATGCCAAATTTCTGAGCACACAGGGAAGGGAGGGAACAGCTAATCTGTTGAATTATGTGATGCGACTTACACCTGTAATGTGCACAAGTAGTAAGAGAATACTGCCCATAGTTCCAAGTACCATGCCCCTAATTTCTCTGTACAAGGGCAGTATTATGCCTTTTCACTTGTGACGCATGAAAGTGTCAAACTTCCCATTTATTTTCCAGTTGTGTCTTTAAATAGGCATAATACATCCAGCCAGATTGCCTATATTTTCCACCACATGGCCAGCATGGCTTGATTTGTCTTCTGGAAATTAGATGATTCATTTTTTTAAAGCTGCTCCACTGGAAGGCTTTTCCACATGCTACCCACTATTGACAATCTCCACAGAATTGTATTTGTAGCAGGTACAGTAAATAAGAAAGTGTAAAATTTGTAGCTGCCTCTAAACATCTTTGACTGATTCAAAAATAATAAACATTTTCTGTAAAACACTTTAAAGTTAAACCAATGTCAGGACTTCTAAATCCCTAAAAAAAATCTAAATTAATTAATAGATGATGTATATGTTTACCCAAAGATGGATAACATTATATCGTATACTGGAATTATTTTCTTCGGGCTGAAGATAGTTCTGCTTTATATCAGTTAGAAAATATACTACCAATAACATGATAGGTCTTGCAAATACAAGTCTCTTTTACAGTTTCTGCTTTATTCATACCCACAGTATAGGTGTCATCATGGCATGTTGGCCAATAAACCTCTAGCACAAGCTCAGACGCTTCTGTTAAGCTTGTTTACTGTATGAAGCCTTTTCAGCTTATTTAATACAGCTTTATATGCTACTGAAAACCTTCGTAGTCATTTACCTATTCTTTGTGTCCTGTTACCATCAGGACATTTTTCTGTTGGTAACTGGCCTAATATGAGAGGATCAATTCTTCGTTATCCAGGCCAATGTAGGGAAAAAAGTAGGCAGCAGAGGCAGTGTTTGACATTATGGGGACTGCTATAACTGATCATGGGGTCAGGTCCTTTGGGGTTATCAGGTCCTACTTGGTACTATTTGTGCTGGGCCACAGCTTTCTCTGGCAGAGACATCCATGTATATCTGTGATTTGTGCCTTATCTCTCCAAATACAGAAGGGCTCATTATCTGTAAAGGAGCAGAGTATGCTTGTGATGACAACTATGGACTGGCTCAGGGCTGGCTTCTCTACAGGCTAATAAGGTCTATATATACCTACACATACGTGTCTGAATACCTATAAAAAACCTGCTAGCCCAAACTGGCAGGCCAAGAGGAGAAAGCAGTTGCTGGCTGGCTGGCTGAGTGGTCAGTCAAGACATATTTTCTTGGCTACCCCAAACTTGTTTCTTTCTATTTTCATGCTCAAGCAAATTGGTCAGAAAATTTTGCATCGTATAGCCTTATTTCATGGTACTTGAAGGACGAGGTTACTCTCCTTTCTGGGTAAACCCATGGGGACACCAGTAGGTCTTCTCTATCTGTTTGACAAAAATGTTTTAAGAAGAAGGTGTTTTCTTAACAAACCATAAATACTGACTCTCTTTTATTATGTTAAATAGCATAACAAATGTCTGGTAAATAAGTTGATATCTTTAGTCAAATATTTTGTTGATTATTTAGCCAAGGTACTGCTGCTGTCTGAAAAGAGGCTCCAGAAAGCAGTATTATCATAACAGACAGATAGCATCTAATCTGCTATTTGGTAGAAACATTTCACATAAGAAACCTTTGGGCTCTATTTTTCCTCACCCTAAAATATTAAAGAAAGATGATAAACAGTTTATTATCACCTGCCCTTCTTAGTCTACAACTGAATCTAGAAATGTAGCACATTGTCTCCACAGTTCAATGGCAAATGGATCCTAAAATAAACAGTGTTTTACCTCAAGTGGATGCTACAGGCACATATGGATGGAAGATACTGGTTCTCTGTGCTTTAGTTAAGCTTTATAGGAAAGTATTTAAGAAGGAAAATTCACAGCAGAAGTGAAATATATGTTCCAACTAGAATTCACATAAACAGTGCCTTTAAAAATTTCATCAGTCTGACATGTCAAATTTTGACATGATATAATGCATTTAAGATTTTTTAAGCCAAATAAGTCAGTGTGATACCAAAAAGGGAGGACATATGGAAGCCACAATGGCAATATCTAAAAATATGGACACTGTTTGGTGTAACAACTGTACCTTTTTGAGTGTTTTGATATTTATTGCTTTTGTTTCTTCTCATATACAAAAATATGTAGTTTCAGTTTAGATATATTCTAATTCAATGATGCTAGAAAACGAGAGAAATGTTTGCTCCATTTGCTTTGACACAGGAGATGAAGAAATGGTTGTTTGGCCATACAGTATGTGTTTCAGACGCATTTGTTGTACTATCTGGTGTCCAAGAGAAGGGCTGCTGCATTCTGACTGTTGTGACAAATTTGAGCTTCAATTTTTCACTCAGAAATTTGCACTGATTTAATGGAGTCTGGAGCATTTCTTCCCCCTGCCCCTCGTCCCTTCCTCCTGAGTCTAAGTATCCATAATATACAGTTTGCTTGAAAATTCTGAGTCAAAATAATTTTATCTCAAAGAGGTCAAGTTTGGGAAAAAGAATCATATATTTCCAGAATGTTAAACAGAACCCGGTGCCTGTTGCTTTCTCACACTGAAGGTCTCTCATGCTGTAGGAAGAATTTTCCTAGTGCAGAGATGGGCTAACAACACATAGACATCTGTATTTAAAATATATCGATAGATTGATTGACTTATTTCTCTCAATACTTCAATTTGAGCTCATGAGAAGGTCCAGAGAGATCTGGCTAGTCAAGTCAGGCTTCGTTGGGCTCAAAAATTTTGGTAATACCTCTGTGGGAAAACACAATGCACCTATTAATTAAAAAACCCCAAAACATTTGACAAGTCATTGCTGTTATAACTCTGTTCCTTGGCTGTTTCAGACCATTGCTGAAGCAGTCACATGCAGGCTTCATAACACTGTGTGATGTTGATCAGGATGATGTCCATTTGTCTCACAAGCAGTTTGCATTTAGTAGCTATTACGTTTTTATGTAGTGATGCACTGTTCCTTCTTCCTCAGATCATATCCCACAACATTCATCTTCAGGTGCTGACTACTTCTTTCCTCCTCAATATTTATTTTAGATGTTGACAGTATTAAAAAAAGGTCATTCATGTTCTAGATACTAAATCCCTGACAAACTTCCATGAAATGTTAAGTCTCATTTATTTTCTGCTGTGAAACAAAATGAACCTATAAGCTAAATAGGTTTAAGTATGAACATTTCTTTACTAAGGGAAGACCAAACTTTACTTTTTTTTGTTCAGTTTGTTTGTTCCAAAATAATATTTATCTGGTTGCCTGTTTCATAATCCTCTACTGAAAGGTCAAAGATTAAAACTAAGCACGCTCGTCCTGTGCCCTCAAACCAAGCACAGCAGACAACCTCCGCTGTCTTGGTTTCCTGCTACTCAGTGTTTGGCAGACACTGATTACGAATAACACCCTGAGCAGTTATCTCTATATGGTATGTTTCTAACTCAAATGTCATAACCAATGAGTCACCATGAGTAAGAGAAATAAGATTACCTTTTAAAATAAGTTCACAGTAATCCTTTTCTTTAATGTCGTAGCTAACAACTCATTATTTTGCATGGCATGCAACTTTGAAGTAAAACCCACTTGTGAATGTACAGTGACTTGGTATTTCCATGATGAAGAAAGGAGTGGATTGCTTTTTCCATAGGCCTTTATTCTGCACATTATGGAGCTCAGATCTCTTTGCCATGCAGACCTAAATTCAAGAGTATCAGTATAAATGCACTACCATTTCTTTCATATATTTCTCTTTTTTTTTTTTTTCTGCTTTCACAACACTTGATAGATGGAGAGGAAATAAGTCAGACTATTGAAAATTTGAAAGTTTTAAAATAAAATAACAAGCAAAGAATTTTCCAGTAGGTGGGGCAATAAAAATGAAAGGCAGGTCCCCCAAGAGTCACAAACATGGAAGATTATACCAGAGGAAATGGCCAAGACTGGATAAACTGGCTGAACAGTGAGAAACAAGACCAGAGACACAGGCTAAATGGTTCCACAAAGGAGAATGGAAAGAGAATTTTGTATTGGTGATAAAAAACCCATTATCCAAGTTCCTTTAATTGACTGATGTTATGATGAATATATAATTAAAAAAACAAGGAATCCAATGGAACCACTAGCATTCAAATAAGTGTTTTGAGGGGAAGGCTTAGAGACACAGAAATTCACTTAGAATGGTGAATTTTGGGCAAGATCTGAATCTGTTTACAGGAATGGTGGTATTATAGAGACTAACAACTCTCTGCACTCATGAAAATCTCGTAGACTTATTACTCCATTTAGACAATTTGTTTTGTGCAATAATTTGTGCTGTTGCTGTATCTGCCACAGTTTTGCAGGCCTCAGTGACAGATGCATGCTGGCATCCAAGCCCAGGTCCAACTGCAAGCTCAGAGGTGTTGTTAGCTTCCATGTTTCATGGCCAGGGTGAGCAAAGCATCCATCCAGCACTAGAGCAGCTCTGGGGCACAGCCACGCTCTCTGGTAGGATCCTGCTCTGCTCCAACATCGGGGGCCCCTGCATGGAAAGTCTTACACAACTTGTGAACCTTATGTTCTTTATCTTGGAAACACGCATATTTAAAACTTAAAAGGGATTGAAATCCTTGTCTGCTATTTTCACCACACAAATATGCTGGAGGGGCAAACAGTTTCCATTCCCTGTAGTACTAAACTGTACACATAGATTTGTGAAATGGATGTGGGTCTAGGACTGGGAAAGTCCTTCAGTCTAATCCCACCTACGGACAAGCTTTATCATATTTTTTGCTTAGATAGCTGCCGAAAAAGATTACTTCAAATGGACAAACATTCTTTCCGTTTTTTCAGACAGTCTCAGGAAGTCTTCTGTGAAAACCTGAACTTTCAAGCTGAAATCTCTCCAGGAAACGCAGATCTTCTGACCAACTTTAGGCTTCCTTCGCCATCACAAAGTGATCACAAAGTGGGCTTTGTTTTTTTTTTTCTTTCTTTGTTTGTTTGTTTTCAGTTTTGTTTTATTTTTGATTTTGATGGTTTTGTGTTTTTAAATCCTCAGGATACAAAGTTCTTGAACACTTTATCCATTTTTGAAGATATGCATGTCTAAACATATTACAAAACTTTACAAGTAACAGATTTAGTGGACAATCTGTGAAGGATCACCGAGTCCAACTCCTGGCCCTTTGCAGATACCCCAAGGATCACACCGTGACTATGGGGCAAGCAGTTCCAGAAACAGTTAACTGTCATCCTTGGGAGTAAGGATTTTCTCATTATTTATGAAACTGAACTACTTTTCTCTTTCAGTTCAGTTTTAAAACACTTATCACACCACTTGTTCCCTTTCAGTCATGCCCAAAGACCACTGAATGTAGGAAGTGCTCTACTGGGTTAGTTTAGTGGTCCACCCAGCATTGTATTCTGCTTCAAAAACTAGCAATATCAGGTATTTAAGAAGAGATTGCAAGGTTAACTACATCATGCAATTCTTTTAGCTTGTGCTTCTCCAGCATTCACGATTGATGCATTTGGGATATTGGAGGGAACATCTTTCACAGTCATATTGGAATCCATTTATGGACCAGTTTTTTTCTAATAAATTTGCTGAGCATCTTCTACTGCTTTCCTCCACAACGTCCTCGGACAATAGACTCAAAAATTTCCTGACCTGCTGAGAAAATAGTCACTTTTTTACCTGTTTTAAAACAACCTTATACTAGTTTCACGGACGTTGCTGATTCTTATCCAGAATGACCAACTGAATAACAATTCTCTGCTTAGCTCACAATACATAAATGACTTTGTGAACCCAAATCATATTCCCCTTCAGGCTTTTTTCCTCTACATTGTAGATTGCTGCCTACGCATAGTCTTGCCTCCAAGGGTCCCATCTTTTTGGCCCTTCCTTTGTTGCCCTTCTGCCTAGCACTTTTGATTACAATGCACTTTTTCTCAAGTTATAAGTATCAGAAACAAACACCGAACTGACACTAAGTGATGCCTTTCTCATGACTTTATGAAAGGTTGGGATTGGAGCTGTAGATATCAGTGACTGCAGAAGACCTGCTCTTTCCCCATCTGGCACTCAGCAATGGGACAGCAGGTTAGTGCACAGCAAATAAGAATCCTTGGCACCTCATTCAAAAAAATCTTCTCCAGAACAATTACAAAGTTTCCATGAACAAGTTTTTCTCCTTATTTATAAGAAAGTAATTTCATTAATTCTCTTTCCCTTTGTATGTTTAAAGAATATACAGTAACTCAATCAGACAATTAAGTTTCTTTAAAAGTATTTTAAGGCAGTAAAACAACTCTGCAACTCGTTGCACTGGCACAATTAAGACCAGGCCCAATTATTTCAAGCCTTAAATAAATGCAAAACACATTTAGAGCTGGGAAGCCTGTACTATCAATGGTCTCTGTAAAAATTATAGCTAAATGTTTCTGATTATATTAGTTTAGCATTTTAGTGAAGTCATTCAATGGCCAAGTCTACACACACAGTATTTCCTTTTAGGAAGCTAACAGATTCTGTTTCCAATTCAAATGAGAAGGTTTCCAGCCTATGCAGCACTGACTGCAGCCACCTCTATGGAGACTGTGCGTGCTGTATCTTTACGTGATTTATCGTATAACACCAAGCAACAGCGGACATTGAGATCCTAATATCACAAACCATTCCTCAGGGTCACATCTCTACATTCACGCAGAGATTCAGAGAGTAAAACTGTCCCTTCCAAAGAAAGTTTTTGTAGATATGAGTTCAAGTCAAAACAAAAGTCAGATGGGACCTTGTAATCCAGTATTAAGAGATGTTCAGGGAGCAAGAAATTTGAGAGAAATTACTCATAACCAGTATGTTTCACCTTTTCTCAAAATCCGGGATTTCAGTTTGTCCCCAGTTTGCACCCTCTCAAAGTAGCAAGGGTTCAATTTTTCCTCTAGTATGTATTATCCCTTTTAGTCAGGCACTGATGCTCATCTATTGTCTCTCCAATGAAAGACTATTAAAGTTCTGTTTCAGCAGACTTATTCCCAGTCTAAGCATCTCTCAACTTCCTTTCTCAGTCAGAAACTTGCAAATTGCATCTCCCAAAGAGGAAGAAAATATTATCTTAATTCAGATTTAAAGAACCTATGCTGATTAAGCAACAATGAAGTCCTACTGGAGACAAGATTGTTGCAGGCTCTATCATGTCAGCTAGTCAAGAAAAAAGCTAAGATTTTGATCTCTAAATCTAATAATATGAAACTCAATGAAGTTTGTTAAGGTGCCTTAAATAAAGTAGGCTTTCTGAGGAAAGTAAAGTTTTAACTTGCCCATTAAAGAGATCTGTTGAAAAAGTAAGTTAAATAAACATCAGATGTTTCTGTTACTTAGACTATTAAAATGCTTTTTTTTCATGGTTCTGCATTGTAGAGAAATTAATTTTGTAAGAGAAAACTTGAATTTTGCATATCCTTGTTTTATTAAAATAAGAACTAGGAATGCATTTTCCACAAGCAATGAAGAATTATTTAAACTTAGGTGGCTTTTAGTTTTTTAAAATTTTATTTTTTTATTTCCATACTCTTTCCTTTTGCCAGTAGAAGTCTTCCCATGTACTGTAATAAACAGGAAACAGAACCCAGAAAATTTACAAATCATTAAAGCTGATGCTAAAATGTTCTTTCAATAAGAATTTTCTTATTGATTGAGAGAGAAGTATTTTACTACAGTGTATTTGAGGTGAAAGCCTTCCCATTAATCTCTAGTGACTTTTGAAAGTTACTCAATTTCCTTGCCACTGCTCTGCTGAATTCTGTCCTGTCTAATGTGGTGAGAGAAGCCTGGAAGCTCAGCTGCCTGTCACTGAGCATGGCCACAGCCTGTCTCTGAGGGCTTTCTAATGTCCTGCCCTGTAACAGCCAGCAGACTGTTAAAGCTGAAGATGCCAGATCCACCTGTACTTCATAGTAGAGCAGCTGTTAGGGAAAGTGGAAAAAAAACAGGCTTAATTTATGTTTATAAATGCAACAAAACCAAATGTGAGGAGATCAGAATGTTATGGAATTAAATGTCCCGATTACACGACAATGAAAAGATGGTCGTCCTGGATGAAAATCTTTATTTACTTGATGCATCCAGACAACGTGAATCCTCTTTCCACTACCCGGCCAATTGGCTGACATAAGTAGTTCTTAGAATAGCTCTCAGGGAACATTAGAGAACAGGGTCTTTCTTTTATGTTATTTATTATCTATGTTGGCTGATCTTCAATATTTTCGTCATCTTCATAGTGATTGTGTTTCCTTCCAGCATCTCTCACCATCCTTGGGGACTCTTAAACATTTATGTCTGCACTCAACAGGAGAAATGGAAGATTTTGTACGTGACTTCAAGCTAAATCCTAGAGTAATGTATTATTAGGCAAATCATGACATCCTGGCAGATCTGCCAATTTTATTTGCAAGGAGAACTATGGAAAAATGTTACTTGCTGCAGTCAAGAGGCAGATGTGTACAGTAACATCATAAAGTGTAAGGCAAGTATTTAACAAGTCGTATAATTGTTTGCACTTCTGGCTTCTGTAGACTGCTATTGGCATATCAGCATTTTGGACCCTTGAATTAAAGGGGAGACTGGTAGCCTTATCTCAAAGATACTACACTTATTTTCCCTCTAGCATTCTAAAATTTCAAAAGAGAAATGATAAGGGTAAACCAGAATTATCAGAGAAACCTGATTTTTAGTACATAGGTATTCAACACTTCTTTTGAGACTATCAGACTGTTTTGAGGGCAAGGATTTGGGTTATCCATTAGTCATGTTTCTAAAAATATTTAGCATCACCTGTTATCTTACCCATGAGCAACTCTGAGGAGGCAGATCCGCCTTTATGTTTTTTTTTTTTTTTAAGAAATGGCTTTAAGAATAGGTGGTTAGCTTGGAGCTCTTAGCAGCCTATTAAGAAATATAATATTGGATTTGTCACCAGTGAAATATGATTATTACCCAACTATGATATATTTTTCACCATTCTTATTCATTTATGAAACACACTTTACTCATCACAGTTCAACTCCAACTTGAAACTTCTTGTGTTACATGACTGAATTTAGTGTTCCATTAAAATACTAAGTGACAAAAAATTGTCATTGTCTTTCAGTCAAACTTTTTACAACCAACCCGATAGGCTTACTAAATCCCTTAGTTCATCTAATGACACTAGCTGTTGCAAACAAAGAATTTGAAAATGCAGTTTATTTTTAGCTGATAACAAGCGTCTAAAAGCTCCACATTACTTATCAAATTAATTCAAAGGATTTAGTTTTATTACAAATTAATCTCAAACAACTAAAAAAATAAGTATTTGTGCATTGGCTACCCTCTAGGGTCTAGTGAGAGTTCTGCTGACAGATTGCTCTGATTTCAGGCAAGTCCAGGACAGTTTGAGAACTGTGGGGTCACAGGCACCTACCTAATTTTTTCTGCCATTGTGAGTTATAAATGTCTTCAATCATTTTAGCCCTGATGCAGTGCATTCAGTAGGAATCATCCCATTAACTTTTGTGGGATCACAATATGACTTGGAAGTTAAAAAAAAAAGTTCCACGTTTCTTTTGACAAATCATAATATAAGCAAAAAAATAATTTAAATTCTAGTGCTATATGAAACAGGAAATACAGGAGATTGACCATAATTTGATTTTTTTCTATTTTTTTGCAAACATTTCTTTCACAGAAAAGGTATAATTTTTCCCTATAATCTATCAAGAAACTTAGCAAGGATGCTCTGCTCCAGACTTCTCTGGAGTCTAAATAACATTTTAAAAGGAGTTTAAGTCTTTCAGGAGTACGAATGTCATGAGAAGTTAAATAACTACTTCTAAATTTAATGTAGCAGAAAAAGAGTACTATGTGCTAAAAAAAATAATGTGCACTGATGTGATTATTGTAAAGGGAAAAAATTAATAACTTTAGATAACTTTAAAATCTTGTAAATCTAAATATGTGGCTGTTTATGAGTGAAAGAAAATGGTTTCAAGTAGGCTAGATTTTCAGGTAATCAACTTGCATCTCACAGAAAACACTTTCTCAGGGTCCTCTCAAATGTCTTCTACATTTGACTTTTAACGCCTTTGCATTATGAAGTTTATTTAAAGAGAGTCATGAAGAAGTAGAATGACCATTCAATGCATATTTTTACTGCCTTGTCTTTACCAGAAGTTCTTTAAAATTTATTTCCTCAGATTTTGTACTATTTTTCTCTCCACCACTTCTTCATCTCCACTGTCAGAAGGCTGCATCACTTGAATATTTTCCAAAAACTTTCAGTTCGTATTTTTGACTGCCTGGGAAAGACAGTGCTTTGAAGACTTTATATTGTTTTTATTATTTCATTATTTTAATTTAAATTACCACCTCTGATTCACAGTCACAGGTTTAGAATGATTATTATGCAAGTTCTTCTTGCTATTACCTGTCAACAAAACTTAGTTAATTTGTTGTGAGGTGAGTATTCTCCACTACTAGCTCTTGAGAATATTCCTGGGAATTATATTGGTATTTTTTTCAGTCTTAATTATTCTACTTACATGGCTCATCCTTGTCATTAACTACTGTGTAAATATTTACTTATAATATTATGCCATGTACAGAAAGTAATTTAAAAATGGTTGTCTCAAAATCGTATTTAGAGAAGAAAAAATCCAAAATAAGCTGCTATATCTCTTGTCTATTCCATCTTTACACTGGGTTCACACTGTAGAGGCAAGGTTCTAGTTTTCCACAGACTTGTCTTGCTACAGATACAACATGAATTAGAACAATAAACTGTATTTTATGATAAGATAAAGACCTTTTCCTGAGGTTTTGTTTTGGGGTAAAAATATTTTGCAGTACTGATAACTCAGGGTGAGCCATTTCGTTATTTTCCTTCATCTGAACCCAGCTGCAGCAAATTATTTAGACTTACTCGAGAACCTAGTTAACTCTCAGCTTCCTTGAAATAAGAAACTTGTGCTTGCACTTGTATCAGTTTCACCAGCCAAATGTAGGAAACTAGGAGTTTTCCTGCTTTTAGCTTGTGAAGCACCTTTTTACAAGCCAACCGACATTTGACATGGAGAATAGGGAGAAAGTTGGTAAGATTATTTTCAGACCTGTTAATCCTGTGTGCATATTGTGATCTATACTGGTGCTGTGCTCAGCACAGACGATCAAGAGCACAATGTTAATGCACTATTTTTCTTGTGCGTAAAATACATTTCTTCTCCTCTAATGTCCATTAACCTAGACTGTAAAGAGCAAACACTTTTCTATGTAGAGGAAGTGCTTCCCTGGGTAGGCATGCTTTCTAAAATGATTTGGGTACTGTTATCGAATACCAATGCACTAAGTCTAGAGACTCTAACTTTGAGATGGTTAGAAGTAATTCCACGAAGAAATACTGCTGTAGACACTTAACTTTCAAAACAAAAACAAAAACAAAACCTCAGAGAAAGTTTTGTGTTTTTTTTAAAACTGAAGACCCTAAATGTATACGGTCCAAATTTTTCTTTTTTTTGCCGTTCAGCTGAAATATTGTATAAGCTTAAACATGTTTTTTAGTATGACATATTAGAAAAAATGTCTAACTTGTTATTTTCTATGCAGACTGAAAAGCTGTTCAAACAGGATTTGCTCTGATTTCTCTCCAATTAAAATAGAATGCGAATAGCTGAAACTTCTTAAACAATGTAAACAACAACAGTAAGGGTACTATTAAAAATATCTGGCTGTAATTTTAGCTTTTAAAACTCTGTTTTTAATTTTTCGCTACATGCCACTGGCAAAGATGAAAGTTTATCTCTTTATAGGGACAAATGAACAAGAATGTAATGAAAATATGGAAAGATATCTCTTCACATATTTTGACTTATATTTTTAGCCTAATTTCCTACTTCAAGACAACTGCTGGCTAATAATTCACCATCTCAGTCCTTGCTTTACTTGTTTCACGTAATTACTTTCTTACTTTAAAACCTAACGAGGAGTGAAGCTTTTTAAAGTTGCATAACAGTAAAAATACCTTCATGATGCTCTCCAGATCTCCCTTGGAGAAAGAGGCAAACCCACTCTGCCCTTGCTGACAGCACCTAGGACAGTGAAATCTGTGTCCCACCTTTAGGAAGCTAGTGACACATAATGAAGTCTATTACGATTATTCGCCATCTTTTCAGTTCCCACCACCGTACTTACTATTGTCTGAAAAAGGTGATCTAAAATTTCACTTTATAAACCTTCAGTTTCTCAACTGAGCTAGGTAAGAAAGAGATTTTGTGGATGGAGAAATAGAAGGTAAGCACTCATATTTATGCAGTGACTTATCATAAATAAGCTTGTTCTTTCCATTCTTAAATTTATACAAGGGGTTGTCCTGGTGTTTAGAACTTATTGTAGAGTGGCAAGGTTCTTCCTGAATTTTGAGCTTTCCCACTCCTTAATTCTTCTTTCAAAAAAAAAAGACCAAAACAAAATTCCCTAGACCTATATGATTACAGGTTTCTTAGAAGTACTATTAACTCTCTGCAGTCTCAAACATGCAAATATGAAAGCTGTTCAGGTGAGTTTTGAGGAAGAAAGAAAGAAAGCTAAGATCTCTCAAAGGACAAAAGGATCAGTTAAAAGCAGTTTTATTCTAACCTTTTATAGAGACATGTAAAGTGCTACATATTATGAGATAGCAATAGATTCTCTTACTTTGAAAGCCTCAGGTTTCCTCACAGTAATTTCTGTAAATAAAGGAACAAGAAGCTTCAAAAATTTTAAAATTTATTTTGCAATTAGAAATTTACACCATAGAGACATGTAGAAATATCACAGTTTATCTGTTTACTGACAACAACACAGCTATTAACAAATTTTTATTGTGGAACTTTTATATTTTTTTCCATCTAGAGTAATAGTGTTAGTGGTGATTTAAAATTTCTGTAACAGAAAAGAATAAATTCCCCTATCATGGGTGAAAATACTGCTTCCAACATCCACCTGTGTGCCTGAGTTCTTCTGGGAAAAGGTATCAATATTTATTGCTGTAGCAATTTGTTAAATATAACAGGAAAAAATTTTCTGTTTATGTTTTGTGGAGATCTGATTGGTACCAGAGAGACCCAGGTTCAGCAAAAGAGGGAATTCAGGTCTTAACTGCTAAATATTTCTAGACTCTGTCTTTTCAGTCACCTGCTGTGTATCAACATAGCAAAAGGAGAGATAAAACTGTTTGTGGAAAAAGTCTTTTCAGTCCTTTCATACTATGTTTGTGTGTATTGTGTATCACGAAGGAAATCTTCAGAATTCAAATATATGTGGATATGGTTGATACCATTACTTTTAATTTATAGTTCTTAAAATGTTACTCTGGTTACTGACATTTTGAGCAACAATATGCAGTTATTTTTAAGTATTTTTCCATAAGAACCAGCGAAAATGAAGAAGTTTTCAAGTTCAGTAAGACCAGAGGAATAAAAGTTAAAAAATAAAGTGGCATTTCTGGTATTTTGTACTCTCTTTTGGATGCACATCGTATAGTTGAACATTTCACTATTTTGCTGAAAATCTTCAAAGAAAGTTTAGACATTTTTTCTATAGATAAGTTTAGATAGATAATATTTCAGTTTAGTCAATCTGTGGTAAGAGAATAAGAAATGAATTCTTAAAAACCTCTGAAGAAGTTAGTTTCACATCATCCAGACTGATGGGCTCACCAGTCAGTTCAGTAATGCACGTCACTTGAGTGGCACATGATTGTAAATAAAAGCATTCAATATTTGAAGATATTTTAACTGATGGTTAAAATCAAGGGTTTCTTTTAGTGGCCATTCGGCTGTGATCCCTGTTTTTCAGTCTTCCAGGTTATCTAGTCTTGAAAATAAGTTCCTTGCAGCTGAGCTGCAAACTTCTCATTTTGCCCCACAAGACACTTAGGATGTGGATCAAACTACTAATGCCATTTTACATTCTTCTTTCCATGTTCTGGACTGTAATCCCACTCATTGGCCATGTGCACCAATTTTGTAAATTCAGTATTATGTTTAATTCCCAGTGAGATTACCCAAGTTACTCAAACATAAATCTTTCTAAGACTAGGGCCTAAGGCTGTGTAGTCCCAGGGCAGGAAAAGTTTTTAGCTTCTCTTCTAAAGGGCCAGGCTCACTGTCAGACATAACAAATAAATAATACAGTGGAAATATCATTATCTGAATCGCAAGCCTATTTTTACAAAAGTATCATGTTCCCTAGCGGTTGAAACATTATTCCGGGCTAGACCAATCTTGAGTTTGCATTTCAACATTATATATCATAGCATAGCCAAATACTATGTAATTTATCCAAATCAGGAATCCATGAATTCCTATTTACCATTAAAACCAGCACAGCTTTTTTTTTCAAGTAAAGAATTAAGAATATATCATTTCCTCCCATGAACATAGTGAATATAGCGTTAAAACAGAAAAGCTCTACTTAAGGTCAAATACTGCCTTTCATTTTTACAAGGGTTGTGATATGCTCTGGACTGATTTTACATTGATAATTCCTACTCCACTGTATTCAGTTGCTCATAGTACCTGAAGTTAATTACCATGCATGTTCTTATGCTTATGTGCACAGGTTATCTCTACAGTAACACTTGAGATCTGCCCAGCAGTGGACACCCTTTCCAGGTAAGTGACAACTCCAAAACCCTGTAGATTTCAGAGTCTCATTTAAGTGTTTCACTTCCTGGACTGTAAGAAATTCTGTCAGGGGACTGAAAGAGTATCATATGTTGTTGAAGAAGACTATTCCTCTCCTGTAAGACAGGATCTGCTACACCGCTGTCACCAGCAGGTTTTTGTTGAACTTATTCTGAGAAAACTCAAATAGTGGCAACTCTGCTCCAACCCTGTGGAATGTTCTTCACAGTCTTCATGACTAAAGAGTCTTCTTTCGTGTCTAACCAAACCTTTTCCTTTGTTTTTAAATATTAGTAATTATATTCTATTTTCACACTCTATTTTGTTCTCTTTTCCAGTCATGTGAAACCTTTGACATTTTTTACCGAAGAACAAGGCTGCAGCAGCTAACAATAAAGCAGTTAAACACTAGGTGATTCACTCTCTGGAATCTTAAAACTGCATATCAAAAATGTTTTGTCTCTCATCCTCTCTCATCCTTTCAGTTGGACAGCACTGAAAATACACGTATGAGGGTTCAATGTGCTAAATTTCCTCATCACAATAACCACTGATATTCCTTGTTTGTACTTAATTTCTAAACCCCTTATTTCCTAATCAAAACATTACCTCGAACTTTTCCTATACAAAATTATTCTGAATTACTTTAACTTTTTTGTCTTACTCTGTCTACAGGTACCAGCTGGACATTCCTCTCAAGTATCCTGTTTGTGTTCCTGCTCCCCAGCTACCTGATGATGAACTCCTTGTTGCCAGTCATTTAGTCAAGAAGAAAAGGAACACGGAAAGGAAATGGATTTTGTGTTGTGACTCTGGAGCCACAAACCCAAGTCTTCAGTGATGTGATGTAAAAACCAGAATTAAAAAAACCGTCCAACATTACTAATTTTGTCAACCCATTCCTCTTTCTGGGCAGTGTTATCAAGAGAAGCCCCATGTGTTGTTTCTTTTCCTGTCCTAAGAGCAATTCTGCAGGTACTCCCATAGATCCTCTCCTCTTCATCACTAGAACTGAGAGCTGGCAGCCCAGCATCTTGTTGTCACACAGCTTCCAGTTTTTCAGCTGAAAGCCACCATCTCTCTCCAGTTGAGTTGGAGGCCTGAGCTGTCATGAAAGAAAACACTGCTTTGACATTTGGATGTTGCTCAGGTACATACTGTGAATCACACTCTCTTTCACGACTGGTCTACTCCAGCTTATATTTCTCTCCTGGTTACATTTCTGATGCAAGTATTCCTATCAGTCCTTACTCCCTTTCATCCATCATATACTTCTCTCTCTTCACTTCCCATGACGTTTATTCTAGACAGGGACTACTGTTTAATTACTCCTTCTGGGACCTGGTTGCTGTTCATTTTTACCTTGTTTCCTCTTGGTTCATGCAATGAAACTGGTGGTCAGACCTAAATGGTAGCACAGAATGTGTGGTATTGACCACTTGGATGGAAGCGACTGCTCAGTGAGCAGCACGTTGGTGAACTGGGTTCCCCAGCCCTTTCTGCTCTCAGGTACATCCTGCTCCCTTCTTGTAGGAGTTACCTCCCATTCCTTGTGAACTGGTGAAATTCATGGATTCTGTTTTTAAATATGCTTGTAAGTGGAAACATGATTATTGTCAAAACAGTAAAAAAACCACAAAACTCAGCTCTATGAAACATGCGAAAGAAAACAGAGAAGGGGACAGTACAAAACATACTGAAGCCTTCAGGACAGTGACTTGCTTAGTCTATAGGCGGAGGCAGGATTACCTAAGACAGCTCTGCTATTAGCAGTTTGAACCAGTTTGGAAGGAAAAGTAATACCAACTCTCATTTCATAATAGTGTTTGCTGTGAATATGCAATCAACAACAAAAAAAATCTAGTTTAAGGATCTAGTGAGACTTAGGAAGCAGAGGGTCTCTTAGCAACAAAACCCCATAACTAATGTGAAGCAGCTGTGGTAATTTTAGAAAATGGCTCAAACTGTTGAAAAGCCATTAGGAAGCTGATATATAGAGAATAAAAGGAACCACTCAACTTTAAAAAGATTTCCCAATATGGAGTGTTATGTTATTTTATAACCAAATCTTAGTCATCCGAAGTTTACACACCACAAAATTCTATTTATGACCATGTGGCTGGACTTTCTACAAGTAGCTGGAATTCCATCACATACCTGAAATTCCCCCTGAAAAAAAGAAATGGCCAGTGGCTAAGCACATATTCTTCAGTGGTAAAGGTGCGATTGCTATATTTTAGTGAGACCGATGCCACTTATGGTTTGATTTATTATATGCACTTGGAATGGGATCCTAAATAATTGGAATCAATTTCTTTAATCCTGTAACTTTCAGTCTCTACTGGAAATAATGAAAGCCACTTGCTTTTGGTAAGGCTTTGCGTATGGCTGATTGTCAGACATTAGCTAACAAGCTTTTTAGCTTATTTGAGTGCTTCTTTAATTGGAAATATCCAGTAGCTTGATGAATGACATATTTTAAAAACTGTAACTGGACCAAAAAATTAGAGGTGTCAGGAATAACAGATTTTATTGGTTTGCTCTTGAGGCTGCTACTGACGGATGAAATAATAATGATATTTTGTACTTATATTTATTATTATACTGTGGTCTCAAAGTAGCCTAAAACTTCAGGCAAGGAAAAACTGTTCTCAGTCTGCATGTCATCTGGCTCCTACTAGATTCAAGTAGGCTTAAATACTATTTTGAATAAAGGCCGAAGGTTACAAAGGTAAAGAATGTTTATTAGGGGATCTTCATTAGACAGAAAAAACTATACAAGCTGAGCTGGATGAGCTTTCAGATATTCAAGAGGCCTGGGTAAACTTGGAGGAAGCTGCATAATTCATCTGTGTGTGCAAGGTGAAAAGCTGCTGTGTGCAACCTGGGCACATCAGGCTTATGGTTTTTGAACCAACCCTTGCCAGCAGGTCTGACTGCACTACAGGAGACCAGTATTCACTCCCACTCAGCTCCCATTTGCTTACATTTAAAATATCTGTACTTGGAGATTTGATCACAGCTAAACCCACTCAAAGGGTTGTGGGCAACCTCTATTTGTCAAGCCATATCTTCTTCCTAGCAGAGGGATGATTTTCGGAAAACTGCCTTAAAGGACACAGAGGTAAGATACATGCTAGATATGCTATGGTATTAAATGATAGTTATAAGGATATCACATACCTAATCCACTTTATTAAAATTAAATTTTGAGGGAAATCACTGGAAAAACAGCAACAAAATTTAGTATGATCAGATAATAAACAGGGCATAAACAGAATTTCCAGCTCTGATATCTACCAAGTAAGGAGCCCAAAGATTAGCATTACTTATAAAGAAGTGCAAAAGTACACAGGTTTCAAAAATACGTGAATTCTTGAAAACTCAATAAGTTGTTTTTAGTATTCTCCAGTAAACAACAGGGAAAGCTCCACTTTTTTAGTATCATATTAATGTCTGCCTTTTTAGATTTTCTGTTTTATAGCCACTGATGTTAAATTGAGGATGGACTGTTGCAAAACAAGTGATAAAACACAGAAGAGACCATACAAAGACTTCAAAAATCTCGTGGTTTAAGCCACTTCTAATTGGACTGACTCATACAGTCTCTTTTATCTGTTATATGATAATAAGTTTAGTAAAGTTAAAAAAAAATCAAGATTACCAGAAAAACAAACTAAATCTAGCAAAAGTTATGGGATTATACAGAAACTGTATATTTAGTGGCTTTGACTCAAAGTTGGAACGAAATTGGTAACACTGGCAGAGCTTCACTTTTGGCTCTAAGCCAGTTTAGAAACCAAAAGAAGTCAAGTAAACTAAAAAGAAAATATTTTTCCAGGAATGTCCATAAAACTCGAACTATCAGGATTCACGTACTTGATATAAGAGACGTCTTCAACTCTATTTATTCATTAAGTTAATCGTTTTTTAAAAAGAATGTAATAGAATAGTTTATAACCTGCATATTGTAAAATAAGCAGTGAACAATTATCATGCCTAAATCACTCTTATAAAAACTAATTTATTACACAGTGACAAATTTTGGATGGAATTTTCTGCAAATGTAAATTGCATAATTACATAAATGAAATACAGGGAGCATCAGTTGTGGTAAAGTGATAACCTCGGGGAACAGGTGAAATTTATGTTCAGCTACTCTTTGTTTAAAAGTTAATTCCAATTTTCAAACTTTCTGGCAAGAAATATTTGATGATTGTTCTCAAACTCAATCAAAACTCAATGTAGCTATGTGATGTAGTTGATAAGTCTTTATTCAAAGTAAAATCAGTTGGTTTATTTGAAGTGACCTGCTATATCTGGCAGTGATTAATGTAAAAATATAATTTTTTGTTTACATTTTTAACAATGTGCGAAACCTACTGCTCACTATCAAATGACAGTGCAGTTATCTTTACAACAAAGCCAGGCAGGAGAAAGCAGTCTATAGTACCATTTAGAAGTTTGCTGGAATATTTACTTTCTCTTACCACTGTCTTTTCTAGGCTGTATTTCTTGCCAGCTGATTTCCATTTCTCTCATACAGCTACTACTTTCTTTAAAATAATTTAATCTAATTTTTCAGTATGTTTCTTTAAAATCTTCTTTCAATCTGCCCTCCTTTTCTCTTTCTCCTTCAGTACAATACAGATGGAATTCCCAGGCTGAAAAAACAGACTACCTTGGATTTTGCTTGTGTCTTGTGTTTGTGTCAATTTTATTTTATACTGAGTTTAATCCATCTTTTCTCTTACCAATATAAATAATTACCATCAAGCTACAAAAACTACTGCGTGTGTTACGGCCAAGTGTGTTGAGTATTCACATTTTTTGAAAAGTCAGGCTCTTTGGAACATATTCAGCAAAACACTTAGAGTTCTCAAGAAGACAATCTGCAAGTGCCTTGAAGCCCACTTCTGTGATATGCAATACTAAATCTTAGCAACCAGTACTTAAGCTGATATCCTTTCACAGACAGGAAACCATCACAGGATGAAACTGTCATACTTGGCTGCTAATTAGCTAACTTTTGGAGTAGTGTAATTTGAGAGTAATAATAGAATAAGAGGTCTCTTTCAGTACTCCTGAGTGATGTATTGACTTGAAATTGTGCCACTGGCCTAACTGCATGCTTTGGAAATGTATTCTGAAC
The DNA here is from genome assembly GCA_013397725.1 of Rhagologus leucostigma. Taxonomy (NCBI): domain Eukaryota; kingdom Metazoa; phylum Chordata; class Aves; order Passeriformes; genus Rhagologus; species Rhagologus leucostigma. The sequence goes on from VZTD01004799.1 coordinate 5,436,447, forward strand.
AGTCTTGTTGAGAACTGATACTGTATTTACAATGTACTAATGAATTATTTATTAATAGCAAAGCTACAAGATGCTCAACCGAGAAACCAGAGTCCACATTCATCCATGAATTCAAACTTCATAGGAGTTTCACATGATAATATCCCTACCATTTATCAGTGCTCTTATTCTCTATGATATGTTCCTTCTCTATGTAGTATTTCACATAACAGATATTCTGTCTTTAGGTGTCTGATTTAAGAGTCCAGCCTCCCTTATACTCAGTGGGCAAAATTGTTGTCTTTCCAAATTTAACTGTGGATCAATAAATTAGGGTTCTGCTTTGAATGACTATCTGGAAAAATACTATGCCCATCTGTAAGTAAAATGGAGGCTTATTAGCCATTTTTAGTTACTGATATGAATATCAATCTTAGTCTTTACTCTGGTCTTGTTATTTCTTAGATATGTTATATAAAATTTTCAGAAGATTCAAATGATATTTACTTTTCATTAATGGGCCTGCAAGACCATGTTACAAGCCTCTAGGGACAGCGAGGTTGGGTGTTTGTTCCTAATACCAGCAAGAGCATACCTGGATGGAGGATGGACCGAACCTCCTTAATGCCATCTTAACATTTTAACTGATTTCTCAATTTTGACTGCTCGGAGTGAGACCTTCAAGATAGCTTTTCTTTAACTAACATTACAAAATACATCATGACAGAAAGTACTTTAAACAATTTATCCAGCTGACTTTTAGCTCTGTTTTAATATGCTACTGATATGTCTTAATTTGTGAATGAAGAAAATTATGAGATCTATAAATCAAATGGGAGAGCGGATAAGCAGTCCAAACTGACAATTTGATTAATATGAATTAGTACAAGTCTAGTTTCGTACTTCATTAGTTCATGTCAGCAACGATAAAAAACATTAATGATGATACCGGAACACTGAACTTCTAAAGTTCTATCTCAAGTATTGTGCGTGCTACAAAATAGCCGTGTTGACCTTCAAACCCTAACTGTAGTGGATGTTTATTTGGGATGGAGATCTATAAGTCAAGTAATGCTCTCAGAAACCTTCATGATATTATCATTCGTAATTTTTAATGAAAAAAAAATTGGTTTTGTTAAGCTGGTAACAGGTAGATGTGTTATAATTCTGTCTCTGGATCTTTGAAAGAGAATGAACTGCCTCAGTGACTGCTGTGGGAATTACCCAAAAAACTTACAGAAGAAGTTCAGCATGTGGAAGTCTTGGTCCCAAGTTCACAGTTCTTATGAAGAGAAAATTCCTATCACCAGATCCTGATAGAATCACATTTAGGGAGAAACATAAGGAACAATCAATCAAATAATTACATTTTAGACTATGAAGTGGTCTATGTGTCAAGACTAATACTCTAAAATGGATCTGTTGGCACAGTGGCAACAATTACAGAATAGCGTGTAGGAGGTAAGAAGCTTCTTTATTGCTTTCACATAATAAAATACATAGGATGACAGTTTGAGAATCCAAGATCATTTGTTAAGAAATTCAACTCTATGCTACTAGTCCAGTAGGACGATAAGAGTGTAGAAGACAATGGCAAACTTTGTACATGAGAGAAATACATGTGAGGTTATTATGGCAGGAGTTGGATTTCCATGTTGACAGTGTCAGTATTTGTCTTTTCACCATGACTATGCTGGGTCTGAGTGTGGGAGAGACATTCAAATGTAGTCCTCGGCCAAAGAGACAACTCAAGGATTAAATGAGATGAAAAAGAAATGCGTTTCATAAAAATTGCATTGGAAAGAAGGCACATTCTTTGGGGGAAGAGAGCTCCCCATACCATGGAATTGTTACAATTTCTTAATTTCCGTCTTCTAGAACCCTTGTGAGGACACCTTGTCAGTCTCTGCGGAGTCCTACCACTGACACTGGTGGTCACGGATAAGAATAACCAAAGTGAGACTTCATTTCTTAGGGAGATGTAATAATGATGATTTGTGCTTTTTCCCCCAGGACTCAGTTCCTGTAATTGGTACTACACAGAGTGACTACCATCTTTGCAGGGTTCTGCTTGAGCCACAAGTTCTCTGCAGGGTCACAGTGATGTCACCTGTATGGCTGTCTGGTAAAGGCTGAAGCAGTACTCCACAAAATGTATGAGTGTGTACACATACGCTCGTACCTTTAAATTTATCTAATATGGAAGCTGAAATCAACACATTTGCAGGTTTATCTCCAAGTTCTTGAGTCATTGCTCTTCAGTAAATGTTAAAATGCCATGAATAAAGCGAATGTGAACAGCAGTATAAATGAAGTATAAAAAAATCTGATCTTGTTGGCATCAAAGATATAATCCCCTGATTTCAGTGGACTGATCCATAATTCTGATCTGATTATAAAGTAATAATCCCATGTTCATGGAGAGGACTTCAGCTCAAAATCTGAAAAGCTAAACCTTAGAGTTTATTGCTTACTTTTCTGCTTGCAGGTTTATTTTATAAGTGAGTTATTTTCATTTTTTTGCAAAATCATTTTTCTTATGTGCTACTGTACTAACTAAAATAAATCCATCTTATATATCGAGTCACTTCAGAGTGTTTTTTTTTTTTTTGGTGGTGGTGTGGTTTATTTTTTTAATCAATGCAGTATTACATTATTTGATATAACAAAAATAAACCAAAGATTTTTTTCTTCCAGAAACCAACTTCAGTATGCTTAGAGATATATAAAGGGTTAGCCTTAGGCTTTTATGATGTAGAAGTAAAAATTAATAGCTAAGTGGTATGTTATACCTTGTCTAAAAAGCTCATTTAATTTTATGGCATGGGGTTTGCATCTGTTTTCTTTTTTCCAATGATATTTTACAAAGTTTTGTGCCACAGCTTTCAAAGTCACTTATATAACACAAAAAAGCGCTTTAAAAACACGTAAAGAGCTATTGTGGCAAAAGAAAAAAGAATTTCCTCATGTTCTCTAGTAAGTATCCTGTTAAGTATCCTGTATGTTATTGAGAGTTCCTTCATCATAGAGGGTGGTCCACTGGTAATGTACAAAAAAAGGATAGTGTACAAAAATTAAATTATTATTTGACCCCACATCATTATATGCCACATAACTAATTAAAGCACACTTTAACAATGTACTCTTAATGTGCCGGCTGTTACTTGCATGACTCACTCATCTTTCACAAAGAATAAGTGATTTGTATTAGATGAGAGTTGCTAAGGATGTTTTTGGGGCTAGCAATTGCTGTCATTGCTATGTTAAATCACAGGCCCTAGCCTGGGATAGAAAGAGACAGGCTTATCTTGAGCCAGGAAAACAGCACCACAGGACTGATAGCTCTGACTTAGGGCCTTGTTTAAAAAGTTATGACTCAGTGCAAGCAGCCAAGGATCCTTAGCCTTCCTCAGTTCACTCCAAAGCAGCCATTAAGGGCCCTAATGTTCAGGTTGCGTGCCTCACTCTGATTATTTTTGGGAAGTTGATCACAGCAAGCCCTTTTTTTCCTAATAAGCATTCATCTTCATTTACTGGATGAAGGGAGCTCTTAGTGAAAGCTTTATACATGGTGCGGGATGATGGTAATTTCTGCCAAGCTCTGTAACTGTATGTGTGCAAAGACTATGAGCTTCTCTTTTCTTTCTTTGAGTTGTAAAGTGAAAAGCACATATCATAATAGCTCTCCCAAATACAAGTACAAGCAAATTATAGATATGGATAATAATTTGTGAGGGGATGAAGCTCTTTGGTCTAAATCGGCAATTAGTGATGCTAAAACTATATCATACAAGTGCATAGAATATAAAAGAGAATCTTAAGCAACAATACCAAAGTTTTAGAAACTGCAGGAGATTAATTCCTTTTTTTTAATAGGAATTCTTTTCGTTACTGTCTCATTCTTACAGTCAGACTTGTTCAGCAGCATGCATGAAGATAATGAAGGGACACATTGCTTGTTTATGCTTAAGAACATAATTATTTAAAACTCTAGGAATTGTGAAAATGAGGTTTATTTTCCTCATGAAGTCTTGATTCCTAATTCAATAGTATTGCAAGATATCTGAATTTAATAACTTTCTAGTCTGGGACAATGTTAGCTACTTGAGCATTAAGACAGCATAATTTAGAGAGAAGAAAATCACAGATAAGGAGATAAAATTCAAATTTTCGAGGGGGTATGAAAGTTTTTCTGAAGTTATTAAATCCCTTCAGCCCCTAGGTGGTATTTTAACAGACAAGATGGCAAATATAGCAGAGATAGAAGATAAACAAGGTGAGTGCACCATTTTACACATAGAATACAGGCTGATACTTATTTACATGTGAGAATATGTAGCTATTCTAAAGCAAAAGCAAATGGATTGTCAGGGTGACTATAGTGTTAAGCACGTAGAAGTTTATGAATTCAACACTAAAATTGTTTAACTCTGCCCCTTGAAAGTATGAGTCACCAAATGGTTCCTACACTTTTAAACAACGGGATATGATATGTCAGAGAAGATGGTACTGTCTAAAGAGCAAAAATCTGAAGCATTAAGCATAGTTATATATGCAAGCCTGATTGTGAAAATATTAAAAAATCATAAAACTTTTACACGAAAAATGAAAATAATCGATGTTACTGAAATACTGCTGAAGTTATAATTGAAATTAATTAATGTTTCCAGCATGCGATTTACTAATACAAAATATTTTCTGTTTAATAGAAAGTAAGCTCTCTGAGTACTTTCTCATGGGCATTAAAAAATATATTAACACGCAAAAGAATGATAATAAAATATAATCTTCCCCTCTCTCATCACCCACCTGCAAGCAAACACACTCAGTCTAAAAGCTTGATTGAGGTGTCCAAACTGGTACAAACATGAAAACATTTTTTTCAACATAAGGATGGTAGCTAACATTTTTAAAGGGAAAAATCTTTGTTTCATTCTACAGAAATTTGTTTTGCTCACATTTTACCCCAACCCAAAACAAATCTGTCTATTTTTCTGCCTTCTGTTTTCTTCTCCCTCTTTCCCATTTTCCCCAAAATAATAGGCTCACAAGAGGAAATATAGAAAGATTCTAATGAAAGGGGAAAATACCACTGTTAAAAATGATTTTTCACTTCCATGTCTGTTGCATAGTTTATGTATTCTCTTACAAAAATAGAAGAAGGGGATAAGAAGCTTTCACAAGACATCTAATTATTTGAAGGGTATAAGTTCCTCTAAAAAAAGAATAACCAAGGAACCAAAGACCCTTGTGAATCTGAACTATCCAAAATATATAAATTCCTAGCCCTGTGGTCAATCTAGTCCTTCTTTCGCCCATTTAAAATCTTTATACTTTGCACTTCTCTTTTGATTTCTAGCATGGGTCTTTAGCTTTCACTTTTCCCTGGAGGTGTCCATACTGATGTAATAAAGTGGATTAAGGGGGCATTTCAGCATAACTTTCCAGGGGCTTTGCAAGATGGTCTCAGACCAGCATGAGCTAGATTCCTTTCAGGTAAAATGAATTCTGGAAGATGCATGAGCTTCAAATGGGTAGGCAGAGGAGGAGATCAGCTCTGAGCCTCATAAAGTAATGGAAAATCCTGAAATGCGTATACTGTTTGCATTAAACCCTCAGTAGCAGCTCTTGTACTCTACAGATTTGCTCCAACAGTGCTGTGCTTTACTTGCTAAGTTACCCAAATGGAATCTCTTAAAAGGGGACAAGAACTCCTATCTACGCAGTATGTCCTGAATTCAACTCTTCTCTCTCTGCTCAGCACTAAAATCTAAAGTTGTCCTCTGAAACAGAGAATAGAACTGGTGTTTAATGCAGTCTTGTAGTTTTCACAGACTTACCTCCCTCCAGCATATTTTCCTTGATATAAAAAATTATGGGATGGTCGGCAGGTGTGTGGTTTGAAGATGTGACGTGCTTCCTGCTATGTGATGACTATCTTAGCATCTTTTATTGTCTGTCACATAAGTCCATGTTGGCTCACTGCAAAACTGGAGAAAAAACCTCAGTCCTGGTGCTAAGAGAAGTTTGGGCCTGTACCTCGTGCTGTGGTGTGCCCAGCTGCTGTTGGTATTTCATCTTTTAGCTAGCTATCTAGATTCTGCCCTACTGCACTTCCATTCATGAAAATGCAGGTGATTGCAGAGGTTATGTTAATAGGAAATAACCACAAGCAAGGAATTCCAAAATAAATTAGTGGCATTTTTACTTGCATATACATGTCCATGTGTTTTGTCTCATTCAGTGTTTTTTTCACTACATCTTTCAGGAAGCTACGAGATCAAAAGACCAAACTGATACAAACTTATTGGAAATGAACATATAATTTCTGGCCACAAGCCAGAATGTCAGCTTCAGCAAAAACCTGGGGGAGGGGAAGAGACAAAAGAAAGAAAATAGGACTAGAAGACATTTTCATTAATTTTAGAAAGGAGGAACCCATGATGGATAACAGGAAAAAACATCCAGCAATAACACTCAGGGAACAATAACATCTGTAGAAGTTATGTGTACTGTATAACAAATAGTGACAGAAATTAAACAAAAGCTTCAGGTCAGTGTTTAGTATGAAATGAGAAGGCAATCATGGTCACTTTTCAACATGTTCTTGAGCTGGATACTAAGGAGGTTAGATGAATTGGAAGACATGACTTTGGATGATCGAGAGCTAAACTCCTCAGCCCACTGATAACAACGTGCAAGTGTCAGACACGCTTGACTCATGCTTGGTACTCTTTATTACATTGGACATCGGTCAATTCAAACTCATAAATGCCAAGATGACAAAGCAGATGAAATTCAGTAAAGTAATAAATTGTTACAGTGTTGAAATGCAGCTGTGGTGAGGCTGTAAGCAAAGCCTTACATATATTTAGCAGCATCAAGTGCCAACGACTCCTCGTGAACTGTGAGCAGCTGAATTGGAGACAGTTGAAGGAAGAAGGAAGGCAGTTTTCTGAAAAATGAAAGATGTAAAATGGAATTATTTGGGATTGTACAATGGAAACAAGATTTAAAAGTCGATGTTTAGTACTGGTTACATCTGAAAAGAATGGCATGGGCAGTATCTACTGCTGAAAACTGAGAGGATAAAATGCAAAAGACAAGAACATATGAGTACAGCCAAGGTCAGTTTGAAGCAAGAATCTTAGGTCAGGGTTTATTATATAGTATCAAAGTTGGGCTTAATGTAAGTAATTGTCCTCAATGAGAATAACCAGCAAAACTACACCCCAAGGATCTGACAGAAGATTAAAAGATATAACTAATTTAGTAGGTAAGTTGGTGTATATTTGAAACTCTGTAGGAAGATAACCCTGATTCTTGCTGGTTTTTTGCTATTTTGGGGAAACTACAGGTACAGAGCATTACAAATAATCAGATTCTAGCATTTGTGAGCCACAAGCAGTTGTTAGACTACACAGTCTAACACAGTCTATTTTTTACAGCATTATTCAGTAAGACACCAGCAGATTTTTCCAGGCCCTTTGGTTCTCTGTTATTATAGAAAAGCATTCTAATGGGGGTGTTTCAGCTTGCTACCCTTCCATTTTCTGTTCCTGAATTTTCTTCATGTGTGGTTTCTTCCCCTGCTTTCCTGGAAGAAGTGTCATTGTTTACATCAACCACATCATAAACTGCTCGAACAATCTTCAAAATGTGGCAGAACTGGTGTTTTCTGGAGCACAGATCACAGAATAAGCAGGTTCTAGCATCAGATGTTGAAAGATCCTACTGCTTAAGTTCTCAGATATAAGGTTGTTTAGCAAAATGAGGTTGTCTTTCACCTCATCAAAAGAGACATGGGTGGATACATGCAAGTTTTAGGGAACTCCCTGTGGGGTTCTGTTTTAATGTATTCTGATAGCGATGCAGGAAATAAATGAGCTATATAGTGTATATAACAGATGTTTAATTGCATCTGGGGAAACATTCATTATGAATATCATTCACACCGTACTTTACCTGTTCCTCTGGTGAACACCTGTGTGTTAGTAGTGCATGTGGTGGTAATGTGAGAAACTCTCACTACCAGCCTTTTAAATTTTACTATTCCCTGTTTTTTAAAATGTGCTAAATTAGATACAGAAACAAAGAAACACACCTAAATAAACAAAGGAACATAAGGAACGTGAGCAATACCACACTGCCAGAAAGAGCAGGTGGAAATGTAACTTTAAGGGCCATTTAAAGCACTGTGAAATTTTTCAGTGTGTCACAATTACAGGAACACCTGGGTCAAATAAATTAGGACTAATCCATTGGGGGTGTTCTTTCCAGTCTGCTCTGGTCTCAGAATGGCTTGACCCTAACCTGTAATTCCAAACCAAAAAAGAACAAATTACTAGGGGAAGCTTGCCAGTTCAGGTGGCTTCTGTCAAGGTAATCCATTCATTTCTAATAGACTACAAAGATGGCAGGCAAAGATTTCCTTAATACAGATAAGGAAAGTCTCCATGGGCCTTAAAGAGGAAATTCAATATGTAGATATGTTTGGCTAGGGTGTGAAGCTTGATAAAGGCCCTACCTCTGATCTCTATTTAATGAATTAATTTAATAATTTCTATTTAATGAATTAATTTAATCATAATGAATGCAGCACTGATGTAAATTGAAAGAAAATTTGTATATGAGAGCTACGCATGAAAATTATTTAAAAACTAGATTAACCTTCTTGATTTCCAAAGGCTGAGAAAACATTCTGGTCAAAGAAGGTATTTGTATCTCATGTTCCATAGGAACATCTGCTTGCCTTTGCTCCTTGGAAAGGAAAAGGAATCAATAGATATAAACTACCCCAGGAGACAGGGAAAGTTGAAGACTTTCTATGCTATGTGTATATGTACTATGTGTACCCTATACACTAGTCCCACCATCAGAAACATTCCAACCTCCAATTTTCTTGCCAAGAACTAGTGGACTATTTTGGGTTCTTCATTTTATCCACCATGGCAGAGGAGCAGACTTCCCTTGGACCTGCAAGAGAGTCAGAGAAAAGTCAGAAACTGTTTTCCACTCCTTAAAATTCTGCTGAAGATATTGTTTTCATCTTTAGAAAAATGATGATTAGTTAAGAGAACAGACGATCACCTTTGTACATTTTTTTTCCACGTCAAGACTTTTTGGCAAGAAATCTGTTGCAGGATAATTTTTCAAGGGCACAAAGCTTGATTTAATTAAAGGCTTAACAATAGTTAAAAAGCAACCTCAAATCTCACAATGGCTGTATGTATATTGAGTGTACTCTAATATCCTACTGTATTAGGTAATAAGAGTTTAAATAACTACAGAATTAATACAATAACTATCATTCTAGCATGCACACACATTATTCTTACCTAAAATGATAATAAAAAAAGTAAAAGCAAACCAGTTTCAAATCTGTGAATCCTGAAAGCAGAAGCATATTAACAGCTAAGCAAGAAATGGTGTTTTCTTTGCTGAATGGTATACAACAGTCTCAACAAACAAATAGAAGAATGCCTGGAAACATGTTGAACTCAATTTATAAAGATTTAATATATCTAAGGAAATTTGAAGAACATAAATTCAACCTTTTTAATAACTATGCCAGCACTTAAAACAAAGAACCTTTTAAAACAAGAGTTTCTCTTTTTTTACAAGGGTTCTCCTCCCTCTTAGATTTAGGCAGCAATATGTCTGCTTCTGAAAACAGATAATCTAAAATTTATTATCTTAATCTACATGGAAGGAGTCCTAATAACACAAATAAACTGAATTGTAGTACTTGGAGACATTGATAAATGGCAGTTGAAAGAAAGAGAAGACTGTACCAAGTGAAACATTATTATCATGTTCTTTACTTCAAGCTAAAAAATTGAGCTGTTCTTAGCAGGATGTGATTATTATCTCTTTAGAAAGACCAGAAAATTAGTTTCAGTAAAATGTGGGCAAGGTCGAAGGATGACCCCTCACTTGAACAGAAGCAGAACCCAAATTCAAATAATCCTTATTTCAAAACACAGTCCTTTGAAGACTGGTGTTTACAAAGGGATGGACAGTTGAAGAGGAGCTTCAAAAACAAACTGAATCCATAAAGGATCTAAATGGTACATCAGGAATCTAAACGCTGCATTTATCTAATGTGAAGTTTTTCAGAAGTTCATTTAATTATAGGCAGAAGTCCACCAGTTTTTACTGGAAATCTAAAGAAACATCAAAGTCTTAATCTAAAAAACTACCCATGTCATATCTCCTGTACCTGTCTTAAATGTGATTTTGCTAGGCTTTTCTTGCCTGTAGAAGAGAAACCTCTTTTGATTTCTTAAAGATATTTGTCTAGATCATATTTGACATGGTTTTGCATCAGTTTAAATTTTTATTCAGTGTTATAACTACAAAAATTTAGATGAATAATATATTTATGTACGTTCAGCACCCACAACAAATTAATCTGAACTAGAATACAAAAGATTGTAGAATGCACAAGACTATACATTAGCTTTATTAGCTTTACTTCAAGGTTAAAAGAAAATATTTTCATGGCACAGAATTTTCATATGACCTGTACATAGAAGATCTTGCAGCATTAGAAATTGAAAAATTGTTAGAATAAGGAACTACACATAAGAGGACAGTTTTACCAAAAATGAGATTTTAGTGCATTGGATCTGCTGTAATTTTGGAATTTGCACAGAAATATTCTATTCCCTGCGAAGTGGCCACAGAACCAAGAAGCATTTGGACAGAACTCTCATCACATGGTGTGCTTCTTGAGGCCATCCTGTGCCGCACCAGGGGCTGCATTTTGATGATCCTAACATGTCCTTTCTAACTCAGGCTATGCTTGGATTCTATGACTGTAAATTAGGCAGAATTTCCATTTTAACTTTGATGCATGAATCACTTAATGGGTGCTTTTACACATCCCTAACAAAATAATTTCTTTAGATAGAACCAAAATTAAGTCAGCTGAGAATATTTACAAAGTGGGTACATTTAATCTGAAAGAGTTTCCTCATAAAAACTTGACTTGAAATATTTGGCATAGTGTTCCAGCAATAAATCCACAAAGATAAATGAATTTGCATAAAATTTAGTACAGTTAACAGATATGTGCATCTTTTGCATAGTTTCCCTGCTACTGTTGTTTCTAGTAGCTTTCCTTGTAGGGGTTGAATCTAGAAAGAAAAGGAAATTCTGACTGACCTCACTCAGCAACGGTGACGTTTTCTACAAGTCCCAGTGTTAGTAACGAGCAATCAGGGCGCTCTTGGTCAGAACATGCCTTTTGTTTTACTATGAACAGAAACACTAAGCTACCTGTGAGAGCTCAGGTACATGTCAATTCTTTCCATTAATGGAAACAGAAACTTAGGGTTCTTGGAAAGACTTAAAAGATTCAGCCACCTAGAGCTGGAATTGTAGAACGTCTTGATGTTCTGTTAACAAACAGCTTTTGGCAATAGCACATCCTTTGATCTCAGTGTTTCCAGCAAGGAGGTTTTTCCACATTGACTGTGGTGGAATGGTCAGATGGCAGGAAAAAGATTAAAGCAAGAACAGAACAGACACTTCAGATTTTTACATCCAGTGGATTTAATCTGAAAACTATCTTGCAAATGAAGAGACCAACTCTTTAGCTGCTACTGATATCACCTTAGTGAGGCCGTAATGCCCCTGAGCAAACCGTGCTGATTTACATCAGCTGACAGAACCCACCATCACTTTTATCCCTACAAATTGTGCAGATGGGGAAGGTTCATGCTTTTGTTTAAGTTCACCAAGTATTTAATCCTAGCGGCGGGAGGGAGGAAATCTGGAGAGGTTTTGACAAAGGCCAAATTAAATTTATTTTTCTGAGCAGAGTTGTATATCTTTTTATGCTGGCCAGACCAGATGAGATACCAGATGAAGCAGACCTCTGTTGGATTGCTTGGCTACAAAAGGTTTCAAGTGTGGAAACACAATCATATGAAAGGCTGGTGCAAGTCCCACCAAACTGAAAATCTCAAGAAATATGGACGGAAAATTTAATATCTGAGTCCAAGCAATTTAATCTTTTAGTATCTTTTCAGTTACTAAAGCAAAAAAGCCTGCTATGAAAATGTGGGATGCAAATGTCAGGAACTGTGTGCCCCCCATGCACAACTGTAACACTTCTGATTGATAGGATAAAGGATGAAAAAGCAGAAGACGGGAGTTCAGTTTAAGGCCAAAGGACCAATATTGTCATGGAAATAAAGACTGCCCAGAGCATGTCAGGTAAGGTGCTGTTTAGTGAGAGGGACAGGGAGAGGAATTAGGGACTGAAGAACAGTTTCTAAAAGAATTGAGAAAAGGAAGGGTAAGAGAAATTTGAAGCCAAGACGTGTTAGTAAAGGAAATTCACACAGGACCTGAAAAAACCCAGGAGTAGGAAGGAAGTTATGTCAATTTAAAATGGAAAACCACAATGAGAAAATTGTTATGTTTTGTCACAATCACCAAAAACCACAGCAAACCAACATGACAGCACTGGATAGTGGTACAGAAGTTGGTATAGATTTTGGATGCCTTGAAAAACAATTTTTCTTGCCTAACCTACTGTGTTTTTTAATAAAGCCTTTCTAGGACTATTCTACGGCAAAGCACAGAGTATTTTCTTTTACTATAATGGCAATGATAGTGCTTGAGAATTGGCCATGTTTTAGTGATTATAAGTTTAAATCATTTGCATTGAAATGCAGACTTTTGTATTTCCTAATTGTCAAATCAGGTGGCTGCTGGTAAATGCTGTGAAGACAGCTGTGAAGTCTGTCAAGTTATAACTGTTATATTACAAATGCACTGATGGAATATGATTGTTTACCCATTGTTTAATGGATAATAAAAATGCTGGTACTCCCAGAAACTATTAAAATAATGAATATTAATGGAGATTTGCATATATTTAAAGAGTGTGTAGGAAAAGCAAAGTGCTAATTAAACCAGCTTCATGCTATTTATGCATATACCTGTGAATTTATTTATTATTTAATAATAAATTATTAAATTTAGTTTAGTTTAATACTTGCAAAGGCTGTGATTTTAGTTTAAATGAGAGTTAAATGTTCCTGCAGCTCTTTTAGACAGATCTTTAGGTATGAAGTTATCTACAGGAATAAGTCATTGAAGACATTGTTAACTTTTAACTTCAAAGGGATAGAATGAGCAGGATGAAGAGAGCTAAAGGACTGTGTTCAGTCATAAAGGAGATTTTATCTCCTCTCCTGCTCCTCTTCCATTCCACCATGCCTATCCCTAATCTGTTTCCAAAAGTGTGCAGTAGCCCCTTGCAGAAGTTTCAGGCACAAAGGAGCAGGAGTGGAAGAAACCACGTTTGCCCAAAGGAGTTACATGTTGTCACTGCTTCTGGATGAAGAGCTGCAAAAAAGAGAGTAATAATCTGTGCCCATGCTGGCTGTGGCAAGAGAGAGCAGACCTGAAATTCAGACAGAAAGATTCATTCTCAACCACTAGGCAGTGAGTTTGGAGGAGTTAATCACAAAAAGAGATGATATTGGGAAAGTTTGGGCATCCCAGCTCTGGAGAGTCTTTAGATACAAGCCAAACAAACATTTTCAAGAATAACACAGCTAGAGCTGATCATGTCCTGGGACAAGAGATAGACCAGATGACTTTTCAAGTCGCCTTCCCCAGTCTATTTTTCTGTGACTGTAGCTGCTCCAACTCACCTCCTGTACAGACAGTATCTTTTGTAGTACTGGCTATTAAGCATTAATACCCAATTTTTCATCACTGAAGAGGCTGATCAGTCCTTATTCTAGTAAACGGAACAAGAACAGAAACTGTTTTTTTGTTTCACAATCACAAGTATGTCACTAACAGCAGTAACTTCCAGCAGAATATCATCTGTCTGCCAAGGGATGAGAGTGTGAGTCTCTACCTATTTCTTATATTGATGTATTTTCACACAGTCTTTTCCCTCCAAATTGAGACAGTAAAAACCCCAATAGCTACAAATAATAATGTTTGTTCTGAAAGGCAGGCAATAAACCTTTAATAAACAATGTCACTGTAACCCTTAAATAGTAATTGTACTGCCTAAGGCATCTGATAAAGGATTCTAGTGTTCTTGCTATATTGTGTCAGGCAGATACATCAATCAAACTCCATAATGGCCTAAATTGGAAAATAGGGTAGTGGGAATAAACAGTTCTAAAAAGAGGTGAAACTTTGTGACAAGCAGCCTTAACAGACCAATCTTGATTCTAAACATAGAAGCAATTTTAGGGCTTCTCTGGAGGCAGAGGACAATTATTGCCTAAACAAATAAACTAGTGTCTCAGCACCTCAGGCATTCTCTAAAGTTAGTTTGAAAGAGTTTTGAGTTCTGAATAGTAAAGTTTCAGAGACATTGTAGCTTGCACCATTAACTTTCATTGAAATGTATATGTACATCCTTTTAGATAATTCATATACTGAGGTGGAATAGAATGAGAAAAGTAGAATGTGTTATGATTTTAGCACCAATTCTTCTGCCAACAAAAATAACTAGATCTGAACTAAGATTAAATATACATGTCAGGCAATGAATTTGACTCTAGATGAAGACTGCAAACTTAAGGCTCTTAAGTTCAATAAAAGACTGGAACTTCAGATTGTATTGGGAATGTTTATTTCAATGTGTATGGAAAAATGGACTTATCTGCCCATTTATACTCTGTTGTGCTGAGGGCCTCTTTGCCTTGTAGGTGAACATGGAATCCAGAGCCTACAGGCTCATGCTTGCATTCGTACTCGCACCATGTACTGAATGGAATCATACGACGACAGAGGAAAAAAGGAGTTTCTCAAGAGTTTTTCCTCCATGGGCAGTGGTTATTCAGACCCTAAGGAAAATTTTAAATGTCACAAGGATTTAGGTTTCTCTGAAATAGCTTAGCCTCTCTTATAACTTCAAGTTGAATTTTACTCACATCCTCTTCCAAGACTAACTGAAGAGATTTTCTGTAAGGATTAACCAAGACACAAAATTCAAATAAACTGCTCATGTGAATATAATCTGCATGGTCCTCATGGCAGTATGATTTTAATAAAGTCTTTAAGCTAATGCATAATCTCATATATGTTGCTTCACCATTTTGTAACATTCCATCTAATATGATTTTACTTCAAATGCAAAGCTACATCAGAATGTACTTGTGGAGCAATTGCAGTATTTTTTATGCAGTATCACATTATTGCAGTGGTATGATTTGGTAATTTACATCTGAGAACCACCTGGCTGATAAACAGCTGTTCAGTTCTGATGTTGTTCTTTACCAGAAGAATTTAAAGAAGCTCCCCAAGTCCCAGTGTAACATCCTGCTTAAACACTTACATCTGCCTGAAGAAGTGCTGCCCTGTCACATTGTAGTACCATTTTGCACACATATAGCATTATGCTTTTTGTGCTGATATACACAATACAGCTTGAAAAACAGGACTGTTATGTTCCTTCTCTACCAAATGAAGTTTGGGTAGGTTGAATTTTATTATTTTTTAAATTTTTCTGGTTTGTGGTTTGCATTCGAATTGTGTTTTCTTGGAAGCTTTCTTCTTCCTTCTTTATGTTCCTTCTGGTATCTGTACCATGAACTCTATCTAGTTTTTTTAGAAATATCCATTGTTTCTTCTGCTGTTCAGTAGAGATGCTTTCATGTCTTACTGCCATCATGTCATTGTAGTATTTTGTATAATTCAAGGAATGCAAGGAATGCAATTGTTCCTTTTTTTTTTTACTTTCTGGTTTAATTGGTTTTATTTTCTTACTGGCATTGTTCTAATATTTCAGATCTACATTTCCACTTTCTCTATCATTTTAACAGCATAAAATATATTAACAAGACTAGACTGAGGGGACATGACTTATAGTAATGAGTACCCTTTCCATGCACATTCCTGTCGGATTTCTATTGAGTGAGCACATCTGTTTTAAAGAAAAAAAAAGAGAAAAAAAGAAAAATTAAATTTTATTGTTTCTAATTTTCAACTCTAGGAAATATCCATCTACATTAAAACTGAAAAAGACCACGCTGTATCAGAATTACCAAGCAGTACAATATCTAAGACTGTAAAACCCAGCCATACTAGATCAAAACAAGACCCATGTAACCAGACTCTGGAAAGAGTATGAAAATGGCAGCTCTAGATGGTATTTGTAGCTCACCAAGCAGCTCAGTTCAAAAGATTTAAAATTTTTAATAAATGGGAAATCCAAGGTTTTTTACTCAAAAATTATCCAGTATTCCATGCAAAATTTTCCATATTTTTATAAAAAATGACTTTTAAGGCACTTTTTGTGTAATCACCTGTATCTAATTTTGCTATAAACATGAAAAGGTAATAGTCAATAATGGAAGGTTAATTTATCTGTAGACTAAAATACTGTTTACTTTAATAATCTATACATAGGATGTCTTCTAAACTCCATTAGTTATTGTTGAGAAAAGGTTTTGTTAGACTAAGTTTAGTTAGATTAAAAAGTGGATTTGAACATTTTGGAGATAGTTCAAAATTCACTTTTCAAATATTTTGACATTTTTTTTCACAGAATTTCAAAGTACAAGGGCACATAGCCTGGAAAAGGAATAAAAGTTTGCCTCATGTAACCTCATGAGTTTTTAAAGTATTTTTACGGGAAATGAGTCTAGGTCTAATTTTATTCCTAGAGGTTTGTTCATTCCTAACATTAATTACCTGGTTGCAGTATAGAGAACCGCTAAAGATCTGCATGAATAAGTAGCAGTATCAAATTCCTTTCCTCCATATAGACTGTCTTTCCTTCTATGTGAACAGTATCTAATACTGTTCTAAAACAGTATCTAACAGTAATCTAACTGTACTCCCATCTTGTGAGGTGTTGTTGCAGCAGGGCAAAAAGCTTCCTGTTTCTTGAAAATGGTAGGGCTAAGGAATACATAATGAACTTAGAAGTTAGTTTTGGTGTGGATTTTGCTAAAACATTCATGAATGTGATGTATGCTGATTCTTCTGATCAGTCATGTAATTGATCTGGCACGAAGGAGGTTAACATTTCCACCTAGTCATGATCACTTAAACGTTTTATGCAGCTATGCAGAGCAAGCAGTCTGGGAGATCCTGTGGCAGTCAGTTCCAGACCGATAAAGCATTCAGCACTTGTCAGTTACTGGAGAAAAACTGGGTAATAGTGTATAAGTCAAGCACAGTATTTTGGCCTAAAGATACTCAAAGGGGTTAAGTTCCATTATCTTTTTTCTTTCTGAGAAATAATGCTACTAAAGGGATTTTGACAAAGATTAAAAAGAAAACCAGGAACTTTATCTCCAGCATTGTAAAACATATTTATGCTTTATTACAGGTATATTAGGACTATGTAAAGTACACTTTTTTTACAGTTGAATCCTGTCATTTCTCTCTTGTTCTTGAAGATTTTTCGGTGTCTACTAAATGAAGTGACAAATTACATACATGTATTCAGTGTATTTCTCTGAATTTTCTTAATCTCCCATTTTTCTTTAAATCTCTATCATAATTTCTGAAACATGTCCAAACAACTCTTGATGAGTCCTGAAGATATTCAAATTGATCGTTCTGGTTTTTACTTTTTTTTTAAACTATTTCTCTGATGATTGGTCTCACATGTTTGGTGTGGATCTGTTCATTGTAAGCAATTAATTGTGGATTATTCACTTAGTTGAAGTGAGGGACCCCCATTTCACGAAAGAATTGGCTCATGGTAGACTGTGGACTTACATATTATACACAAAGCTCTCTTTGCAGGAGATTTGCCTATACTCCGCATCAGCTGATATACTCACAGATGTACAAAGGCTCACGGATTTCATATGCAGTGAATTTAGGGAAGTTTCCTTCTTTTACAAGCACTGTTATTTTAATCTGTCCACCAAAGACAAGGCAGTTTAGGGAACACTTGCATCTACAGCCACAAGCTATCTCTGGGATGGAAGAGACCCCCTCTTCCCTCTGTAGCTTCATTCTTACCATGGTTACATAATGAACAGCCAGGGAACCCACCACAAGGAATAAAAAAAGAAAGTACTGCCAGAAGGTAAACGTTTGCTTCATCTTGCCTACAAAATATTTTTTCCCCTTGCCATCTACAGTGTCTCCCACCCCCACTTCCTGCAGCAAATGAAGCTGCAGTCATCATGTCCCTTTCTTTCATTTTCTTCCACCTCAGTTCCCCATAAGTGATGCCAGAGAAACAAACTCTGCCCTCCCAGATTTGGGAAAACTTTGGTAATCTTGCTTTTGGAGATCTTCAGTGGTTTTTGATCCCCCTAAAGATTTTCAATCAGTTGTACAGACAGACCTGGCTAACAGTTTTAATTTCTTTTTCAAACAGATGATTTTTCTCAGTTCACTCACCTCTTACAAGTTACTCAAGGCACAGTCACTCTTCTATCAAATTTTGTGGGGATGCTTGGTCCTCTCAGGCTATGTTCATGTTAGCAAGTAGTAGGATCAAACAGGAACAGAGCTGAGGGTTGGGATATTTAACACACACATTGTTGGTGCAAGTTTACTTCAGACTAGGTCTAACTTAGGAAGTGAGGAGAACCCTGGAAGAGTTGGGAACATGTCCTTTGAGGAAGCACAGAGACTTCCCTTCATCCACTATAATGGCTTTTGCCAGGTTCAAACCCTCTGTCTTCATTGTAAGGTAAAAAAAGCTTGAAACATTAACAGAACTGAGGAGAGCACCCCATTCCTGTGTCCTCTCATTCATCTCTGTGCTGTAAAGCCTGAAATTTCTCTTGACCCTCGAGTCAAAAAGGGAGCAGAAAATGCTCCTTTTAGTCCTTAAGAGACAGAAGTTTGGGGATGGAGAGGTTAATTGAAGACAGGCAGCATGGGAAGTAGTGCGATCACCGAAGAAAGCTCTGAAGGACTGTGCTCTGTGGTGAGAAAGTGGCACCTTACTCTGCCTCATCCCCACTCTTGTTTTCAAGACACCTGACTCGAGTCTCTGAGGTCGTCTTTGCTGAAGTGGTAAGAGCCCACACATTTCTGAAACTGATGGGAGTTTGTCTTTGAAGGTACAAGCCTCAGGGAATGTTACTTTTCCTACATTAGGAAAAGGGGAAATGTTAGCTAGGCTGGTCTTATGTGTAGCAACTGTTTATATATTTCCTAAAATCAAATACCTGAGAACCAAAATATTTCAGTTTAGATAGCCATCCGCAATATCTTTAAGGAAAATTTTATTATTTTTCAGTTTTCCCCTCCTTGTCCCTCTTTGAATTCTTTCCTCCTTTTCTTTCCGCTTTCATGGGGCGAAGTCTCCAACAAGACTATGTGTTCTTCAACTCTGCAGTCAGGGACGGTATAATAAAGCAACCTCTTCTTATTGCTATGGTTTTGCTCAGAAAGCCTGTGCTGCAGAGGAAGATGGGAATAGTAAGATTATGGACTACAGCTGCCTGAGGTATTACAGTAGTATTTCATTACTGAAGTACTTTAATTGTGAGCCAAAATATTTCAGATTTTGTTTACTTTTGAAGTTGAAATTTTCCGCTGTTTAATTTCCCTAAATAGCTTTAAGGCTATGCAGTCTGAAAATGGTCCTAGATATCTCACACCGGACATCCAAAATTAATTTAGGTATTTTTCCTAGTTTTGCCATTTTACTGGTCTTAACGATAGACAATAATAATAGAACATCACCATTAAGAAGACTTGCAAAACTTAAGTAATGTTAAAGCATGTGATAGTAGAGTAAAAATTGTTTGAAAATCTGTTGTAAAAGCAAAAATGTGTTCAAATAAGATTGCTGAAGAATCGTAATTCTGGAGGTAAAGAGGATTTTGATTGGAATTTATGTAGGTATTCAATTCAGGAAAATTTTAATTTCTTGCTACAGACATTAGGATTTTGTAATGCTGCAGTAAGAGCATCACAAATAGAATACAAGTACTACTGCTGAAAATATTATACAGCATCTTTATTCAGGAGCTGTCTTTTCAGTTAGCATAAACAAAGTTTTCTACATGCTTCTTGTTCCAGAATACAATTGTTCTTCACATATACAATGCTACAGTATTTGCTAACAACTACTGTGACCTTTAGCAAGTTTATACCTGGGTTTCACTGTTTCCGAGGTAGTGGTGGGGAGGAATAAGTAATCTGCTAAACTTTTTAGCTTTTTTTAGTGCTGTCAGGTCAAATGTATTAACATACTGCTCTTCCTTAGGATACTGATCTGTCCACGCTGATGCACTCTCAGGTTTGGGTTGCAGTGACAATGAGGTTTTGGGCAATGTCTTACCTGCTCATGTGCACAAGTGACATAAGCCAATCAGGATACCCCTGGTGACTCAGGAACTTTAAAGTCTGATGATGAAATAATTCTCAGTTTTGTAAATATTATTGTTTTCCACAGTGGCACATGCTTGTCTGTTACCGTGGCATATTAATGATATTTATTCCTTTGTCAGAATTGTCTTAAATGTGTCTGTAAGAGATATTTACTGTATGTGTTTACAGCGCTTGCTCCCTTGTCAGTTAGAGGAGACACTGCCGCTTAGTAGGCTCATGCACAGATTTTTATAGGATGTCAGAACAAAATGATTTTTTATTGATGAAGGGTCAAACAAGTTGTGTTTTTTGTTATGTCACACTAAACAATATGAGGAGCATGTTAGAAAAGCTCACTAGAAGGCAAAGACTAGGAGAAATGATTTAAAGCTACATTATCCTGTTTCTAATTCCTTTTCTTTCTTCCTGCGGAAATGTAATTGCAAGAGGCTGGGAGAAAGGATTGGAGCATTGGCTTCTATGTCAGCCTTGAAGAGAGTCATAAAGTCTCTTTTATGGGTTTCTCTCTAGCTTACTTCTACTTTTCCAAATTAGAGGAGACAATATGACAATCTTAGCTAGCTCTGATCTTACATCTTAATTTGAAAACTCAGCAGCAATATCAGTGCCCAACTTTAGGGGATATGAGGAAATATTTTTGAATTTAAACAATTTCCCATTGACCTGCAGTAAAGGCCCTTTTTACAATTGTCTGCACATTGCTTTAAAGACTTCCTCTCCCCCAATTTTATAGGTTCTGATAATAAATATTCTGGATATCTAATGTCTGTCTCAGTTAAGCTGTCTGGTAGATCCTAGATATAGAAATCAAATATGCATCTGGAAGATTCAAACTGTGAGTTGTGCTGAATTTTTTCTGAATGGAGCACAGCAAACATAAAGTATTAGAAATTATAAATCTGTAAAGCATTTGAAGATTTTTTTTCATTGTAATTTGCTGAGGAGTAGCTCTGACTGTTTTATGTATTTTGAATAATTTTTAACTAATATCTCTATGTTTTAAATCCCAGAAACCTTACAGTACTGTGTATCACCTATTCCTTAGCATTTCCTGGCATCACTTAATAAAATTCCTGTAGCTGCAGCATGCTGCTGGTGCTGGTGTACGTTGGTCATGACCTGGAAGGACCACCCACTCCTGTTAAAGAGAGGGTAAGTCTGCCTCTATGCTAATTCGATTTTAGACCTCCTTTGAAGAAAAAATATGTGTGTCCTTCAGTCAGCTTCACTCTGGTCTGAGCTACTTCTGTGGTGCAAGTTTAGGTCTTCAGGAGCCATTTATAGCTGTGTGCATAAGGCAGAGGGTATTTAGTGTGTGTAGGTGAGAAGGAGAAGGGAAACATGTGGTACTTTTGTTTTCTTTTTGACTTGAAGAAACCCCAGATATTTTGCCACTTATATTTGAAAAAATATTAAAGAAAAATAAAAGCATTAATATTAGCAAAATGAATTTTTAGTTAATGAGATGTGATTGATCACTACGAAAGCAAAAAACTAATACGCTATTACGTATAAATCTATGTGTATTTTTTAAAGGTCTAAATCATTTTATTTGCCACAAAACCCCCCCCACTTGCAATTAGGAATGAAAAATGCAGTAAGTCAACGAAGAGAAAATAAATTTATTGAAGTGAGTTTGCAAATCACAGTTAATTGAGCCACAAACAAAGCAGCAAATAAAGGAAATAATGTGGTAATTGGAACCCTTATCCCTTATTGGCATAGATTATGGCTTGCTATCTTTTAGCAGTATTAAATCATTGCATGTGAATGCTGCCAAAAAAACTCTTCATTTCCTTTTAGTGACTTCTTACTGCCCTCAGTTGAAGTTTAATAGAAAAGGAAGGACATGATGTAGTTTTAATGACAGGAAACCCATGGCTTCCAAATGAATAAATTCCATCACTGGCTGCCACAAAGTGTGCTAATTATTTCCTTTGATAAATTAAAAGCCGTAAAAGTCCAAAGTATATAGCATGTGGTTTACAGTTATAGTCTGCCTGTCTGCATTATTGAAAGTTCATATAAACCTCATTATTTTAATTTAATAAACATTATAATTATTTTTTACACCAGTAGGCTATATAGAAAGCACATGTTGAAGACAAACTTGTCTGACAGAAGGGTAAATAGCCCACAAACAGAATAAGCAAGGAACATGATGTGTCATGTGTCATGATAGCTTGGGTTTCTTACGATACTTTCGAATGAGCACATGCTTGTTTTCTTAGCTTTATAAACAAGACACTAGTGACTAGTTTTATCCTGTAAATGAGTATCTAATTCTGTAAAGCGTGCTTTGATGAACGATACAGTCCTTTGCATTTTACAGCAGAGTCTGAGAAAACCTAGGAAAAGTCTAGGGAACTGTGGAGAGGGAAATTGAGGTTTTAGAATAAACATTGCAGGACAAAAGAAAAAAAAGTCCTATTTTATCTAAAAGAATTAAAGATGTCCAACAGTGATGTAAAATAACCAGGGATGGTTTGGTGCTGTTTGGTTTGTTTAATTCTTTTTTCTTTTTTTTTCATCCAGAAAAGACCATATTCAGTGACAGAATGAGAGCCTGAATATTTTTAATGACTGTTGTACTAATGACATTCAGGCCTGCTCAGTACCTCATGGGATTAGACCTCTACCTTAATGCAAAAAAAATCCGAAAACAAAACAAAGACTGAAGAAACTGAAGAATAAGAAACAAAGCCAGTTTTTAGAAGTTATGAAAGTTCGTTTTGGCTTATTGTTCTAAAACATTTTAAATGGCAAATACTTTACTTTCAGGCTAGTCAGACAACACAGTAAAAGAAATATGCTACAGTGCCAAATCTTTTGCTGTGTCCTGATCTAATACACCTGACTACAACTGTAAACTGACTCTAATGCACTTTTAAAATAAAAAAGTAGTCAGCTGGGCCACATGACTAATTTTGCTAAGTGTATTCATTTGGTAATGAGACTAGGAGTTTCTGGAGACACAAGACAGAAATAGCGTGCCAGAACAGAGGGCATAGGTTCACACAGCTGATATCTGGAGCCAGCAGGAGGATGAACAGAACTAGGTCTGACAGGACCAGGAAAAAGCAAGAGACAGGCAAACTATTCTGCCCTCTCAAATTTAAAATGCGTGTTAAAGAAAGCAATCACAAATACTGATTAAAACGACAGGAACAGGAACATGTATTGTTTTTCTACTGTATCTGATAAAGCACAGTGCAGAGGTGGGTATGCACAGATATCTGTGTCTCGCTGTGGGACAGCTGCAGCTCCCAAATGGCTGATCCCTGTGTCTCATCACATGAGTGATGCTGCAGCTCATACCAGAGAGCTTGTTTGTGCTGCTTATTGACCTATGTTGTCTGTAGCTCAAATCAAACCCTATTGACCAGTATAAATGCACAACTGGCCTGGCTTGCCAGTGCTGGAAGTGGCTTTTCTGGAAATCGGTAAAGACCTCTGCCTATATACATCTATGACCAATTCAATAGTTCAGTGCAAAACTCAGAATGTATCTCTCTGGTTCATAGAAGTGTATGCCTAAACTTTCCGACGCAAATTCAGACTTGCATGTGCTACAGGAATGAAGTCGGGGGAATTGTATCAAATTGGAATGATGCTGACTTGGTGCTGTAAGTATTTGATATTTCAGCTAGAACTTAACAGTTTTAGAATGATTGGCACTTCACCATGTTATGGTGAAATCTGTAAATCTCTGAAAGAAAAAAGGAAAAAGGAAAAAAAAGTACCTGACTTCATGAGAAAGTATTTGAGTCAACTTCCGAGAAATGTTATTTTGCCTTTTGGTGAACTGACAGGGAAACATGTTTAATTTTTTTTTGATGTGCTGACACTTTTCTGTTGTTTTGTTGTTACACCGTAACATGAAAAATGATTTCAAGGGAATAGATAGGATAAGAAGTTTTCTGAATACTTTCTTTTTAGCTGAAAGGGAGGTTGAGAAGGAACTGGGGGAGGTATTTTAATATTCTTGCAGAAGTAATTGGTGTTGCAAGGAAATGTAGGAGGGTGAGTTCTTCCACATTGCAATGTAATGCAGCCTCAGGAGTACTTAACCGTACTTAATTTACCATGCATTATACTTGAGGTATACTTAATTGCAAAGAGTTAAAGTATACTGAAAACACCAAACTTATACTAACACTTGCAAGAATATCAGCTTCAAGAAGGGCACTCCCTTTACCTCTGGATATCACTACGTCTCTGTAATAATAAACCTATTAAAAATAGAATAAAGGACTATTAACAGCATAGAAAGGTCAAATCAAATGCAAAATAAAAATATCATAGTAAACTGTGACAAGATTCTAGTATACAAATTACTGCTGCCTAACAATTAAGGGACCTGTCATAGACTTGTTATATTTGCTGTATGAAATTTGGGAGACACACAGTAGCACTTTTTTGGTTTTGATAATAAAGACATATTTGTGTCTACTTGGAAAATGCAAACACATGTTGATCAGGCAAAGGAATTCTGTTCCTTTTCTCTTCTTTTTTTTTTTTTTTTTGTAATTAGTGGCAAGAAGACAAGATTATTGCTTCTTCAGATTATGTGTTTCATTGATTTTTCCTTCTGTAGTCATAATAAATCTGCTTATAAGTGAAAATGGCTCTCATAACAGACAGCTATCCATATTTTCATATTATCTTGTTGTGAGAATAATTAATTTTTTAGAAATACCATTGTGAAATTATCTGTAGACACCAAAATACATTGTAAAATTTTTCTTTAAAATATTAATAGAAATTAAACATCTGATTAATATTAGCAGTATGGAGTAGAAATATTTTGTTTTAAAGATTTTCATTGTCTCTTTAGTATTTCTTCTCGCAGTTGTTCTTTAGTTAATGATGTTTATTTGTGTCCTAAATGTTTTAGGATTTTTGTCTTTGATAACACATTTTTACATTTAGAACTTTGTGAACTGGATTTGTTCCATGTGCAGAAAAACTGTTGTCTGTAAGTTGTGTTGAAATATAAGAAAAATAAATGCTTCTGAATAGTCTTGGAATCCAAATGCAACAGCGATGGACGTAATATTGAAGGAGCAGCTAGATGAGGAAAGGCAGGGTTGCTGTGAAAATCCTTCTGTCTTGCAATTTATCAGCGGTTAAAGGGCCTAAGAGAGCTGGAAAGGCCTATGATCAAATGAATATATATCTTGTCACTTCCTGGTTTCTCAGTCAAAAGCAAATAGGAGTTACCTCTCTGTGAAAACTTACTGCATTTGACTACGAGAAACAGGAGGAGGAGGGGCTGTGGTTTTTTTATATACCTGCAGGAGGTCAGTGTAAGTGACAGTGATGAAATTCTCTCCTTGAATTTTCAGGGCTGTTTATGGCTCATGTGGTACAACACCCCAGCATGTGTGACTGAGGATATGACACATGACTTCTCTGATGTTCTGGGGTAATATAAATGCGTGTGCAAATGTTTTATTTTGCTTAGGCACTAGAAGAGTTCTTGATTTAAAAAGTACAAATCAAATGCCCTTCTATACTCTAAGCATGTCATTGGCATTCCCTGGGGAGCCAGTTGTGGCTTCTTGGTTTCAGGTTAGGAAGAAGCAGCAATTTTTTGAGGGGCAGTGTGACTACTTCTGTCCTATCCAAAGGGCACAGAGCAGGAAGGTGGCAAGACTCTGGTGTGTTTCATGACACAGGTCCCCTGCCAAAAGGAGAGATGATTATTTTAAAGTTGGTCTTGATGCATTATTGCTGTTTGGCAGAACAGGGTAGCACGCTATTTTCTCCTTTCTGGGTGTCATGGCCAACACAAGCCAGCGTAAAGCTGTAGACGTAATTACCACTAGAATGATGTTAAATGACTGAATTTGTTGAAATTTGGTGTTTCTTATTGTCACAAATGTATTATCTGCTTTTATCGGATGTTGATTTCTATCGAGTGAGTGAGGGAGCTAAATAATGTTATGATATATGATGTTTCCATTCCATTGCCATGAGGTGGGAAAGCACGAGGGTTAAACATCAAATGAGTTACTTGAAGCTCTAATTTGAAATCCCATCAGGGTCACTTGTTTACTAGCACTAACAGTTAACTAGTGCACAGCCTTTAAATTACTGCTTATTACAGAGGTGCTGTTCACACCGCTGTGCTTAAGGACCTGTCAGCATTTCCAGTGGAAAACTCTGTTAACAAAGGCTTATGACTTTGTCATGAATATTTGCTCTGAAACTTGCCAAATGTCATCTCAGGTTAGAAACAGATTATTTCCTTTATTGGAGACCGCTTGACTGGAGTGGGGGATAAAGTAGTCTTCAAATTATTCTGAATGTTAGAAGAGCTGCCTGAAATGCTTCCCCACTACCATACTTTACTGTATTTAAAATAATGTAAGTGAGGAGGATTCTGGGACTTTGGGGTAAGGAAGGGGTAATAGAGTGAAAAAAAAATGAACATAAAAGTTGTTTTGTCGTAGCTTTGCAGTGAATTCTGTGCTGGTAACAGTGTACATTGACATATTTCTCCAGCTTTTGCAAAATATTGTTGAAGCTTTGGCTGTTAGAATTTTGATGTCTTGATGCTTTCATTTTCTTCTTTATATTAAACTTTTTAATTTCATTTATTTAACCTAGCGACTAAGGTGACTTGGGTTTGATTCTTAGCTGTCCATTGATATTTTTGTAGCCTCAAACCTGTGATATAGACAAACGTGGGTCTCACTGTCCCATCAAAAGTGGTTTCCCACAGCTGTCTACCGATCCCTACGGTCTGGTCAGATGCTGAGGATGTGAGAGCTGTTCCAAGACCTCAGCTTCAGTGCTGTAAATAACACTCAGAATTCTCAGACTGAAGCACTGTTATTTTCGGGGAATTTCCTCTTGTTTTTCAGAAAATAGTTGCTTTCTTATGCTTTTTTTTTGCTACTGATCTATATTCAAGGAATATTTTATTTCCCCAGAACACAACTCAGAGCTTTTAATGGTGGACTTTTATGAAGGAATGACTTTGATTTTACTGTTGATACACTGGAGGATGTTTCTTTCCTTTACTTTTGCTTTTCTCTTTTAATTTTCCTTGAACAATAAATGTAACTAGACTCCAATGTTTTAAACTTTGCTAAATTTTGTTGGCTTTTTTCAGTTTGAGTTACCTGAATGCTTCATGAATCAAATTAGTGTCTTCCTTGATGCCATGTGTTATATTGTACTAAAACTGGGCAGATAACAGCTTCAAACTTTCAAAGGTCTTTAATTTGTTCTTTCTTTGTTTTTGTCTTTGTTTCTTTCTTTATTTCTTTCTTTCTTTCTGTACTGCTTTTATATTTTCAGAATTCACATTGTGCTCAAGCACACACACAAAAAATTGCTGTTTCGGAGATTTCAACGCACACTTTTGAGAAATCTATAAATCTGCATTTTGAGAAATAGTTGAGTATGCAGCAGTTCCGTATGGTTGTCTTCAGCTCCATAGTTTGTGATGCATTTTTTTCTTTCTGGAAAGTATTCAGGTACGATATTTCCACAGCACTATTATTCATGCTTTCTTGTTCGCAGCTACAGTGTATCTTATTCAGCATGCTTATGTCTCTTGCTGTCTGCTTGTAGGTGTTAGCCAGGAAAAAAGATGCACATGCTGATAGATTTTTTTTTCCTGGAGGAAAGTATACGAGCATAAATTTCACCTAAGTGTCTTTCATTTGTGGAGGGAGAGCATCCATTGCAAGTAAATATAATTTTATCTATGTATTTTGCAAAGGACTGAAAGAAGTTAATGGAATAAATATGTATGCAAACTCACCTAATAATCACTCAGAAATTTGATTGAAACATCAGTGTGAAAACAAAGTCTAAAGGAAAGTAAATATGACAGCTTTAAAATTAGGTTTGACATCTGATAGGAATTAGTATGTAAGCTGGGGAAAGGCAAGGTTGGATTCAAAACTAGGGTATAAGAAAAGACTGAACTAACGGGCCCACAGCCCTGAATATGTTGGGGGTTTTTGACATTAGAATCATTGCAGGGGCAGGAAGATCAAACACAAGATTTCAAGAGTTATTTATTATTTTTTATGTAATAAGATACGGAAGAAATAGAAAGCAAGTTGGAAAAGCACAATTCTTCTTCCATTTTATGCATTCTTTAAACTGAACAGGAATACTCAATGCTTGTAGTAAACCAAGTCGACTGTGGATCAAATGTAGATTATTAAAGCTGAAAAGCAGAATAAAAATGAATTCTAGGATGTCGCAATGGAGGCTTAAAAGGAGGTAGAAGACCATTCTAAGGTAAAGATGCTCTGAAGTGTCTGAGCTGTTGGTGAAGAACCCCATTGTTCATCAATATTATAATGTACTATTATATCTATTATTATAATATTGTGGGAATATTATTTTAACCGCTTGCCTTCACCTTGAACATCTGTGTAGAATTCCTTCACTGGGCTTCTGAACACATCATGCACACTCATGTTGCCCCTGATCTGAGTGCAAAGCTAACAGTGTTGATTCATTGTTGTGGTGATTATGCTCAATTCAGAAAAAAAAATTAACCCCGAAAAACAGTAAATTTATTTTCCTTCGAAATCTTTGTACCACATGCAGATGTTAATTATTTCCTATACGATTTCTGTCATTTAGGTGAAGAATCCATGTGTGCCTTCCATGACCCCAAGTAGGTTGTTAGCCGCAACAGAGAAACAGGACTTCAGAGGGAGTTGCTAACCTTCCCTGACTGGCCTGTCAGCCAGAGAATGATACAGAGCACCTTCAAAAGGTCCCCTAAGTAATGAGCACTAAGGAGGGTTATAATGGGCCCATCATTAGCTCCAGCTAATATTTTGACCTAATGCCCACATATACTACAGGTGTCATGCAGGGCCACCATAGGATTAATCTGCAGGATATTTTGTGGCTATATGATGACAACACATTTCTTCAGCATGTTTCCTGACTTGTAAACCTTTATATATGTATTCTATAAAATGCAAGTAAATTATGACCTCTTGCATGCATTTTTTAATTCTTTCCTCAACCTCAGTCACCTACAGTGGCCAGTGAAACCATGTACGTAGCCATATAAAAGAAAAAATAAATGGCAAGGCATTAAAACCTTACCCTCTAACAAGGATGTAACAAAATGTAAATACACCTACTAGAAAAACTTGTCATTTCTCCTATTTTGTGTTCTTTCTTTAAACTGTTTTTTTGTTTGTTTTGTTTTGACCCTTTTTGTGTGTGTGTTTTGGTTTTTTCCCCCTCCAAATCCTGTTACTGCTTACAGTTTTGAAGAGGATGAAGACTTGTGCACTCCACCACTGCAATTATTTTTGTGGGTCTCCTGTAAACTTATTCCCTGCCTTCCATGGAGAGTTTACTTTCCTGATAAATTACTTTTTTTATACCTTTCTCTAATGTGTTTGTTTTTTATTTTACTAAACTTCTTCACTTGGTCCTTCAAAATGTTGGACATTCTTGCCTTCTTACTTGATAGTTAAGGATCCTAGTTGTTGTATTTGTTAAGGATCTACCTTCTCAGAAGTTACAACTCTGCTTCCTCTTGTTTTGGTAGTTTCTTTATATCACTTCCTAAGAAATAGCAGTCACTTTGTAAGATGAACTGAGTGAATGTTTATCTCATTTATATTCTCAACCAGATTTAGGCACAAATTCGTCTGATTCTGTTTGCCTGCACTCCTCTGAGCATGTCATAGACAGTTAAATTTTATCAACCTGTGCAGTCAAACTGCTGAGTGAATTTCATGTGACTGTAATTTGAAAGTCATATTGTAGAATACATCAAATATAAAAAGACAATTCATACAGTATTTGCCCAATACTACCAAAAAGACAATGAAACTTTATGATCAGCTCATTTAGTAATAGGATATTTAATATAAGAAACGGCAATATTTAACTGATAAGTACTTACTTTTGAATTCTTTCCACAAACACCTCCCAACTTATACCGCCTTCCCCCCCTGCCCCATCCCCTGCTTCATGGTTTTGTATTCTCATATCGCTTACATCAAAAACACTTGAATCCAAAATGTTGGGTGTTATTTAAACTTGATGAAGGAACAAAGATTTTTCACTCATGCTCAAACATCAGTTAATTAAAGCAAAAATGTCTAATAAGATGATAAGACAGAAGTTCTTTCATGACACACATTGAGCTAAAATTCCAACTTATCTTGATAAGTGGAAAGCTTATGCTCAGATTCACTGAAATACAAAGTGCAGACTATATATTTGTGTGTGCTCATACAGATTATTTTTTCTTTAAATTATGTAGCTGTAAATGAACACAAGTTGCTTTTTTCTCTGTGCAGAAACTTGTTAAGAGACAACACAGACTTCACAAAGAAATGTTAGATGTTGGTTTTAAATCAAAGTACTAAAGCTTACTGTATTTATGAATACCTTTATAATAATTTAAGTTAAATATGAACATTTGATACTGAAATATTGCTAGAAATGTATTCTACATCACTCTGCCAATTTAGATAACTTATTAAAGGCCCTATTATTTTGGGGAGTTGGATAATGTTAAACTCTAAAAGGCCATTGCAAATAATTTCATTCATTGAGAAACAGCACTTAACAGAAAAGAGAAGAGAAAAGAAAGTATTTTGGATGACATTTAACTTGACTTCGTTTGGGCATGAGACCTTGAAATTCTCATATGGGCTTACTGAATACAAATCAATGTTTTATTAGGGTTTTATTTATTTTTTTCTTCCTTTATCAATGGGTTATTTTCAGGGACATTCAAGCAATCTCAGTGCAGTATTTTTTTTTTCTTAACAGAAAAAGAATGAAAACTTGACTTGATACAAAGACTTTCAGTCCTTAAAATGATAAAGTCTGGTCAATCCGTGTTTGTTGTTTCTTTCTCTATAGCCACTAAAAATAAATCCTTCAGGAGAACATTTCTTTAGCTCACTTTTTCATTATTTCCAGAGGCAAAAGCTGGCAAGGCAATTTATAATTCAATTTTTGCTAAATCCACAACACCTAATATATATGTCAGGCATTTCAACGGCAGGGTACTTTGGGGATAGGTGATAAATTGTACTGATTATAAGTGCAAGCTGTTCTTCTAAAATATCATATCCAAAAGAAGGGAAGTATTATTAGGAGAATGTAATGTATCTTTAGAATGTCCAGAAACATAAGAGATAATCACTTCATGTGAATATATTTTCCCTTGAGTTTTACAGCTCAATATTAAGGATTTACCATGGTTTTGATAGCACTCATCTGAATGGAGGGAGCATCATAGGCTGGTAGTCTTTCAGCAGCCACATAGCTCTTAGGCCTGCAATAACTCATTTCTCCCAAAAAAGAGCTTTACTATGAAACCTGAAACATGGTCATAATAATTTTCTGATTGTGTTAGGGTATGCGAAAAGTCTAAATATTATTCTATAGTATAATCTCTCTTGATCTTTTGAACAACTTTTCAGTGTTTCCATGTATTTTCCTGTGGGGTACACATGCTTAATTGTTTATCAATACTGCTGAGCAAAACCAAAAACATTCTTCATAATAATCTTGGTTGTTAAGATAATCTGAAAATGGGGGAAAAGATACTATGTCTTGGGAACTTTCCTCTCAGTTTCTGCTTTTTCGAACAAAAAATCTGTTAGTATTGCAAAGATGAGATCAACATATCAGCTACAAACAATTAGAACCAAAAAATAGGCAAATTTAAATGGGTGGTTGAGATTTGGGGAGTGATGGAAACCTTTTCAATTTTATGTTGTTGGTCTGAATTCAGCTTGGCTCATTTCGACTTAGCTGCTCAGCAGATGCTCCTTGTTTGTCTTGCCAACCGTAATTTGTATCCTTATCAGATTCTCTGAAGAACAGACTGATTTTGTGGCTTTTTAAAATCAATTTAGTGCTCATCCTGTACTATCATACTGTTTTAGGGATACTTCCTTCTCTTTAACTTTACAGGAAGTTATTTTCTTGCTTTAAAGGCAGGCACTCTTTTTATTTTTTCTAAAACAGAAAAAATTCACCTTAAAGGAAAGAAAACAAAATTACAAATTTTATGTGTGTCTGAGATTAAATAAAGTGTCAGTAATAAAACCAATAAGGCTTAGAGTAGAAAAAGACAGTTCCAAAAGCTCCCATTCTTTCTAGTTCCTATTTGTCTGCTGCTTTTATTTCTCACTTTCTTTCAAATTGTGTCCTAAGTCTTCTCTAGAAGTTCTCCTTATTTTATGTAGTAGCAGTAACCTTTTGTAGACTCAAGTGCTTCAATCCTCCTTGCCCTCAAACTCTTAATTTTTGTATCATCTAAACTCATTTAATGAAGAAGATGAACAAAAGTGGAAAACAAATGATCACTCATGAACCAGACCAGCTTAGTGTGCACACTTGTCTGAAAGACTGATGAGATAATACCTGCAAAAGAATGGTCTGCTCTGACAGGAAAAGGAGAACCAATGTATCCTGAACACCCAATAGCTCATCTGGCAGTAAACGAGAGGTCAAAATGTCACTCTTCCAGTCCTGCCCCTTGCAGTGTTAGAAATCTATGAAAGAAGTCCTAATATCTACTCAGTAGTATTATAGGCATTCTTATAGCGTGGATGGGAAATTAAAAGTGGGTGGAAGTATGGATAGCAAAGATGTATTCTCAAAGGAAAAATGAAATGATGTTGGAGAAAGATTGAAAAATACACTGCAAGGAAGTCAGTGAGAAATAAATACTTTTCAGTGAAAGGCAGGGAAAGATGCTTCAAGATACTTGAAGAAATAGCAAAGAAAAAATGAGGAAGAATCATGAAAGTGTTTGCCCTCTTATTTTAGTCTTTTCTTTTGAGATTCAAAAATAATTCCTTAAAAAAGGGGACAAGTGTAGTTGAGAATTGCTTGCTCATGATTGATGATATGAGGCAGGCACGGTTTCTGTTTGGCTACTTTTCTTGGGCAGAGAAGGACACTGTGTTATAATACCCTTCTAGATAAAGACATGCTGAAATTTGTAAGGCTGTTAGTTGAACCTAATCTCATACTGTTAAAAGCTGTTACTACAGCAAGTCAGATTGAATCAGCTATTAATAATGCAAAGATGTCGTTACTTCCCAAAAGAGATTCTTAGCACAGCTTGTAGGAGAGATTAATATTTTTCATGTTATTAAAAGCAGACATAGAAGGGGACATTGTCTACTGTATGAGTAGAAAGGTTTTTCATTTTTTTCTGAAGAGGGTTTAAAACGGCAAAGAAACAATTCAGACTAGAGAAGTTAAATCATTCATTTTTTCTCATAATTTTCCATCAGATAAATTAAAATTTGGGCTTCCATTAATACAAAATTCCTATTATGGGTAAGTTCTTGGCCTTGAAGAGCATGGTGGAGAAGAAGGTAATTTTTTCAGAGACGATGTTTATTTTTGAACATATTTGCCTATGCTCTGATGACACATTAATGGACTTGTTAGAGTCCTTAAGACTTTAATAGGACAAAATTGAGGCTGGCACGTAAATATCCCCAAGCCAGTGTAAAAAGCATAGTTCTCAACCTTCTGGAATAAGACAAGACCTTTGGTGTAGATGCAGACTTTTTACTTTTTTTCTCATTCTTGGGGTTTTTTTTGTGTTTTTTTCTTTTTTTCCCCCCCCACTTCTTTTTCTTTGATGGGAAAGGACTTATTATTTAGTTGGAGGATTTTGGGGACTACACCCTATATCTTCTACTCTTGTGTATGAATTTGAACACAAAAATTTAGAATTTGGACGACTGATTCAGTATTTCTAAAACTTCTCTTGCTGGCAGGGTTGAAGACCGAAGGTTGTATACTCTTGTGAGTCTCGGGGACCTTGAAGACAGGAAAAGCATAAACTTGGTATTGGAATATAGATAAATATTTTCAAAGTAAATACAAATATAACTCCTACTGAATATTATACTTGTTAAGTGGACTGTTTAAAATGTTACTAACTCTTTATATGTCAAATTAAGAAAGACAATGTCAGTCTTCCTACACTGGCCAACCTTCAGCAAGTCCCTTAGTTACAAGAGTCTGTTTCTATACACTCCCTGAAATAAAAATAATTGAATAAAGATCCAGTTCTTTTCTCTCTTTTTCATAGCAATCAAGAGAGTTTAGCATTGACTTTCAAAAGATTTTGCAGAAACATCGTGCTGGGTGCATGTGCTCTTAAAGAGGTGGTGATACTGTACAGGAAGCAGTGGGTGAATAAGACAAGAACAGCATCTGAGCAGTGTGACGTAAATGCCAAGGTGCCACTAAAGTAGTCCTTTGGTCTTTACATACTTTTCTGGTAGAAAAGAATGGACATAGAGTCTGGATCAGCCTTGTGTTCTCTAAATCTGGGCAGATGTAAATCTCATCTCAAAAAACGAGATGAGATTTTTAATGAAAGAAAGCTCTTCAGGTGATGTCATAGGCCCGAAAACACACGGTAGGATCAAAAAAGTACAATTAAGGTTTTCTATAATTACTTCAAAGTAAATGTGATTTGTTTTTTAATTAGTTCAAAGACTTCTGTGGTAGCTATTCCTCCTGGCTTTCCTATTACTACTGAAAGTTGAGGAATAAACAGAAATTGTATCCATTTGGAAACGGAAAATCAAGAACTTCCATATAAGATGGTCCCACTGCTTTGTTGCAAAAAACAGGTATTTAGGGTTGAGATTTTTGCAAGAAACATTTGAGAGTCTGCTGTCACTGGGAGGGTGCAAAGAGGGAAAGATAACAAGACTGTGATTAATTTTATAATGCCGAGGAAATTTTAGCAAAGTTAAAATAAATAGAGACCTTGGGCAAATGGAAATCAAACTTTCAGTTACTCTAAAATAGATTCTGGCTCATTCAATTGAGCTGACACTTTGATGTGTTTAAATCCTTGCAGACGCTATGTAAGAACTGAATCCAGGCCAACTACACCCCCTCTGTTCTTACAAATGCAGAAGCAGTGGTATCTCAACAGTAAGAGGACCAGCTCTCTCAAGAAGGAAATTTGTAGATATAACATGATCAGTGGCTGTCATTAAAAGTCAAATGACTACTTTTAGATGTCAGTGAAGGTTATCAGAAGGCAAACATAGCACATTAGATTATGCAACCTACTTTCAGGATTTTGCTGTGTTTTCCTGTTTAAAACAAATCCATGTTGTAAAAGAAGAAAAAAGGCAGTAAACATAGTATTTATTTTACTGTACTTCAACAGAATTTCGTAATCAGAGGTATCTCTAAAAGCATAAACACTTCCCATTCCTACAATCACTATCCTAAAACTGCACACCCATCACAGTACTCTTACAATAAGCAGCAAAACAAATAGTTTGTGTATCAAGGTATTTACAAGATACCATTAACAGTAAAGTTTGTGCTCTCAACAAATTTTTCTGCTGTGAACTGGACACAAAAAAGTCAGGAAACATGAGGAAACCTGAAGACAGTGTAATTCTAGCACTTGGTTTTAATTAAAAACTTTTTCTAGACCTTAAGCCACATGTTACTTGTATATATTATCAGGATACAGGAAAGAAGAGAAATTTCACTGAGGCTTGTTAACCCAATATTCAAGGCAGTTTGGTTAAGAAAAGGAGACCAAACAATAAATGGAGAAGGCTGTGAAATGCAGGCGAAATTCTTTCAGTGAAATCAGAATGATGGCACTTTGTAGCATGAGATTCCAAAAAGCGACCAGAGGCTCTGTAAGAAGAAATTAATCATTTTTTTACTTTCATGACATATTCCCTTGAATGTGTAAAACATCAGGAACAGCCACTTATTAGATCTAAAAAGCCTTCAAACAATTTAAAACTCAAATATTCCTGAAGAAAAAAAGGTAAGTCGTTCCCAAAGGAAGGTCCTGCATAACATGAGGTTTTCTTATCTTTTCATTTGTACACAGTCAGTGAAGTTCAGTGTTAGTATCCCAAGCTGAATTTTCTGATTAGAAAGAAAGTAAAAAAAAGATTGAAAAATTCTGTCATTCATTCAGAGTATCATGGCACTGTAACTTATTCTATAAATATTCTACTATACAATGCAGGACTGTAGCCAAATAAAGCATTCTCCGACTGATTTGGAAGTAGATAGGAAGGTGGATCAGCTGAAAAAAAATTGTTATCTGAAAAAGGATTGACTTCCAAGGCCGCTTGTGACATAACTTTAGCAATGAAGTATGTGCTAGAACAAGAAAGGAAAACCACCAGATGACAAAATGGGATGGATAAAGTGCATGACACAACAAAACAAAAAGCTTTCCTTAAAACTCCATTGTCATAACATATTCCTCCGCTGGGTCCACGAACAAAACACTTCCCAGGAAGTGCAGTGCGAGAGCAGAAGGTCGATGAAAGTTATAGATGGAGAAGCAAATGCAGCTGAGAGGTTCAGAATGGGGTATAGAGCACAGAGCTGTGAGTCAGAGCAGCTCTGAACACTGTGCCGAGCACAGGACGGGAAAGTGCACAGGAACAAGCATATTCTGGGACTGAGCCGAGCTGAGTACAGCTGAAGTGTTCTTACAGACAAGCTACTTTAAGAAAAAAAATGATGTCACTCTTTTTACATTGCAAAAATGTAGGCTAGCATACCCTCCTGATGGGGAGTGCAGATACAGTGATAGGGCCAGGAGAGCTATGCTTGAGGTTAACTGAATGCCTAACATGTGTGTCCAAGTGGGAGGAAACTGTGGTGAGACAAGAAATGAGAGAAATAATTCATTTAGTGTCTAGCATGATGACCGTGAATTTGCTTAAAGACAATTTCTTCATATTGTGCAGGTTTGTGGGCTTTTGTGTCTTTCTTTATTGCCGCTGGAAAGAAGTACATCTCCTTGCTAGGACTAAATTATGATCACTTCAGTTTTGTGACTATTAATCAAGAGAAGGCATTTGCAAGCCTTTCCCAGCCACATATCCTTTGAGGGTTTTGAAAGCTATAGAATGCAGTTTGTTATCTGTCACTGCGAGGCTGTGCCAAGTTCCATGATGCAGTGAAAGCAAAGTCATACGCTGCAGCTGACACTTTCCCACTGACCTCAGCTCATTGCACTGCATAAACAGAAGCTATTACAAGTCAATATGGTTCTTGGAGTGGGGCTATGCTGAAAGGAGTGCAAGAAAGCTTTCCGTGTTTCTGCAAGGTTCAAAGCGAGCAATGTGCTTTTTCTGTCACATCAGCAGACGAGGCTGTCATATCCTCAGTTCACCTCATAAATAATAGGCATAGAGGACAGTTGTATAAGGCTGCAGTTCAAAAGGGTTGTAATCTGACAGCAGACATGCTCACCTTTAGCCGTGCTTAATGGTTGGTGTGTTTCAATTTAATACTGCCTGCTTGGTGAATCAACACCCAGGCTTGTAGGCAAGGCCTTGCCAGGGGAAGCTACCGGGCAAAGGACAAAAAAATAATTTTTCCTCAAAGTCTGGCAGCTTCTGAGAAAAGACACAAATTTGGGAGAAGGTCACCAGGCTTGGGGACCTGCCACAAACCTTTCTGGGTTGGTGGCAGCTGTCAGGGAAGGGGATTGAAAGGAATTGGCTGTGGTCTCCAGGGAGCCACCACTAGTCTGGAGGTGGTGGTGGGCAGAGGGGTTGTTTTGTTTCCTGCCCCATCCCCGGAGGTAAATGTGAAGGATTGGAGAAATAAAGCAGGGATTTATTGGGAGGGAGCAGATTTACTAGGAACTGCTGGGCAGGGAAGCATTAACCTTCTGCTCCCTCTCCGAGCTGATCTGATGGTGGTGGGGCGCGCAGCTCCTGTCCCTGCCTGTCTTTCTCTCAGGGTCCCCAGAACAGGCGGTGAGGCCATGGCACCCTGTATGGGGGCATTTAATTTCCTCCCTTTTCCCCCTGATCTGCCAACGTAAACAACTGCCTACTTTCACCTAAACTGAAAACCAGATCTGCCTCTAATCACGTTGGGTGACTGTTGACATGTGTAGAGTTTGATATTTTGATAATATTATATGTCTGTGATAATACTTCATTACAGTTATGTCCTTGGCTATAATTCTTTCAACACAGTCACTTTTGTACTGCCCTCTGAGTTACAGGAAAGCAGTGTAAGGCCACATTTTGCTCTGATGGTCACATTACAATTCAGAAGATTTAGAATTAATCAGCATTTGATATACCTTTGAGAAAGAGCAAGCAATATATTTATTTCTCTTGTTTTTCTTCTGAAGGAAATTGTGCATATGTTTGGGAGAAAGGGGAGAAGACTTTTTTCCCCTGCCCAGATTTACTTGTAATTTGAAACCATTACTGGTGTGTTGTCATATAATATTATACTCCTCCATTTTACAGACTCTTTACAGTTATTTCCCTGATTGCTTGACTGCACAGAGGAGATCATTAAACTATGACTTGAAAATTAGCATGTCAATCAGCAGTTTATACTATGAATCTGTGGGGTTTTATTCTTTGCATATAGAAAGAAGTGTATGTTAGATTGTGCTTTTAGTTTAATCGCTACTAAGTAATATGTCTTGTGATTTGAACAACAGAAACTCGTTCATATATTTTGAGTGCTCACAAACCTTAGCTTACCATGTCTTTCACAGACGGTAAGTTCTTTATGTATGTTTTATCAATAGTTTGAAATCTCATAAATGTTCTAGTGGAGACAATATAATATTTCATCATCTGCCAAAATGAAAGTTTAAGCATGGTTTGAAAATTAATTTTGTGACTTGTAAAATCTTTAAGAATAATTCTGAGGCTTCCTTGAAGTAAAATTTTCCTTTGGATCAATAAATTAAAGCATTTCATTTAGATAAACATGAAATGTATTGTGTTGCTATTAAACAGTTTTTATTAATCGTATAAAGTAAGTTTAAATTGGCTCTAGAAGTAGAGCCATCTGTCACTTGAAAATAGTTACATTATTTTTAAGACTAAATAATTGTATTTGCAAAGTTGCTCAATGTTTTCTAGAAATTTTTTCTGAAGATCATGGGGAGAAACTGCTAACTGCTTTTGTTTTGTTTCCTAAAAACAGAAGATTAGACCAATGAAAATATATTTCTGCAAGGAAGGTAGGAATCAAGCGCTTTTAAGGTAGATTCTATGCCCAGACTAAAATGGCATTTTTTGTGGTTGAATATAATTTCTATAAAGTTTTCAGGAAGGTTTTTTTGCCTGGCATATCTCTAGCATCCAGAATGTTGAAGAGATTAATATTTTGAGTCCGCTAAAGCACACACCTGGTACATCTTCCTGCCCGTAATCCTGAGCCCATAGGGTTCCAAGCAGTATGAATGTGCCTGTTTTCCTGTGCTGGTGATGGAAGATGGAGGTGAACAAATCTATGCAGGAGCAACTGGGAATGTGCTGGCTTAATCCTTAAAGAGAATTGTAAGAATGTTTTTCCTGTGCAATCTTATCATTAGACTGTCATCAGTAGTCAAGACAACAATATAATCCTGTTAGAGGTAGTCAAGATTACAGCCTTTCTTGGTTCATTTAGATTCACTTCACTACTGATGTTTGGCCTGAAGGCAGGGTTATTTCGATGTCTCCAGATGGCACAGTGTCTGCCAACCTGCAGAACACGCAAGCTCAAGTATCTCCTTGTACATGGACTTCAGCTTAACTCTTCATTGTGCAGAGAGGATGCCTCCATGTTATAGTTTCATGATTCTCTTTTCCAGCAGTAATGTGGGAGCTGTTCCCTGACCACGTGTAAATGTGTCTCTGGTGAAGGTCTGCATCTGGAGTCCCACTGTGGTTAATATGAAGGTATTCATCTCAGATATAAAGAGGCCTGAAGATGCATGCTCAAACATTGCCCACAACTCCACAATATCTCTACAAGATCTCTGTAAACCCCTAAATTCAGATGAGACTCTGACAGTATTTACAATTTGCACTGTGAGAAAGTACCTGCAGGTTTGAGATAAGGTCGAAGGCCTCTTATTTTTTATATTAACCTGATCTGCTTAATCTTTTTATTTTAATTTCTAGTTGTTTTGTGTGGAGTAGGAAAGAGTTATAAAGGCAGGCACTGACTCTGCAGATGTAGGAGCAAGAATGAACGTTTTAGAAGTGGAGGACATGAGGACTGAGAGTGAAACCTGAGAAAAACTTCTGTTATTCTTCGTGCTGGCCTTGTGTTTAATCAAAAGGGAAAAGAATTGATATAAGAAACAGGCAGGTGCTGTTGTCTGTCTTTCTTGTCAGCTGCTGTCTGTCTTTCTCATGAGTACCCAAAACTCCTGAGCTTTTTTTGAAAGTCTCCCTCACATTTTTATTTTGTCCAGCCTGATTTTTTTTTCCCAGCAGA
Source organism: Rhagologus leucostigma (assembly GCA_013397725.1). Classification (NCBI taxonomy): domain Eukaryota; kingdom Metazoa; phylum Chordata; class Aves; order Passeriformes; genus Rhagologus; species Rhagologus leucostigma. The sequence continues at coordinate 5,476,995 of VZTD01004799.1, forward strand.
TGTTAAAACCAACCTTTAGCTTGCAAGAAGTTTTGCTTTGATGATTCATTATAGTCTGAAAAAAAGTTCCAAATCAGCTGTTAGATAAGCAAAGAGTAAAGCAATGTTGGAAGTAAAGCAGTGTTCGGAGAATATAGCTGACAGAATAGTAACCTGGCTGATTACAAGGTTAGGTGCTGGTGTTTCACTTACTAAGCTAAATAATCCCAATCTCTTTTGCACTTAGGTGTCCAAACCATAGATGTGTCTTTTCTTTCTCAATGAACTTTTCATCCTTTTACTGACTTTCATTCTTTTTATTCAATTAACCCAGAAAGAAAGCTTCTGGCAAGGATAGTCAGCTGTTGTCTGCTGAAAAGAGACATACAAATCTTGTCACATAGCTTTTATTTCTATGGTCAGGAACCCTCAGGCCTATTATTAAGGCAACTTAGGCTTGTGTGGAACTTTGCTGTCTCCTGCACACTCTGAAATAAGATTACATGATGGGGAAGATCAATTTACTGAGAACATTTAAGCTCAGAATATTAAGCTTTTTGTGCAATCACATCTCCTCTCTAGCTGTGTGGCAGAAAAGCTAGCCACAAGATCCTTGACAAATTAGATATTACCACATCTAACTGTGTATATTTAAGCTTATCAAACTGAATCGTTGCATTGTGACTGTGCTCTTACACAGACAAGGACTCCATTTAATAAATGCAGTGCCATTTAATAGTAATTAATCACCCAACTAAAATGTCACATTAAGGTCAAAGAGACCAGAAGACAAAAAGAAGAGAACATTAAATTCAGCTGACAAACATAGGAAAAGAGAATATAGAGCCAAAGAAAGTCCTGGGACATTGGCACTGGTAAAACATTTAATCCAAACTTCTTTACTTTCCGCTCAGTTCAGAAATAATCACATTCACTTGGTTCAAAGCAAGGTCATTTTTGTAACTTTTAAATGAAATTTCCTCATTGCGTGTGCAGTGACAGTCTATTGCAAGCTTGGAATTGTTGGTGTATTTTACAGATGTTATGTTCTCAGTATTTGCTTCCTTCCTCCCTGTTTCTCTCTTTTTTTCTTTGCTATTATGACATTCTTTGTTTGTGTGGAATTTTCCTCAACACATCCTGGATGCAAGCACCCTAGAAAGTCTCAGGTTTTTGGAGTTTACAATGCAGAATTTGATTTCAAATTACTACTGTGTAATGCTTTAGCTTTTGTCATGGTTTAATCATTCAACAGCAACAAAACCAAAAAGAAGCTATTCAGTTAAATAAGAGAATTATTTGCATTCAATGTTTCTATAAACAGAAACTCTACATAGGAAGCTCTGTTTCAGAGGAAGAATATTTATCATCTGCAGAAGTAAATATATATGGAGTTCCTTATACTAAAATTGGGATATTACAGAAAAGGAAAAGCTCCATTGTTAAATCCACTTCTTCAAAACTGTGTTAATCAATTTCAATATAAGTGTATGAACAGGTTTGTATATGTGGCCCTATGTGTATATGTTTGCATTATTTCTCAGTGTCCTTTTTCTTTTTCTTTCTTTTATAAAATATAGAAGTAAGCAATCACTATCCACTTTTAAAACATATATTTTGAGAGGCTAAATATACTGGTTTCTGTGCATGAAGAAATGAGCTAGTAAAATACAGTCACGGATGAAAATATGTTATTGTCAGTGGACGTTACAAAATTCAGACAAATGGCTTCTAAATAGACTTGTTTTTCAAAGCATCTATCATTTCTCCTTCCTGTTCCAGAGTTCTCAGTTTTATGTCCAAGGATTTTTGTATTAGCATTGTGAAAAAGAGTAATTCTTCAAAAATTACTCTACATTTGGCAAGATGTGTCTTTATAACTTCTGCGTCAGTCCGAAGAATTTTGGCCTTTCCAAAGGTTAAATATTATCTTTCAAAATTGTGTAATTCTGGCTTTGTCAGGAAATGTCTTCATTTTCTATAATAACCTTTTCTTTCCTTACCTTTAATGTCAAAAAGTTCACATATGAACTCATGGTATTGAATTATTTGACACTATTTTCTCATACTTAGATGAATGATAAATATTAACTCGGTACTGGTCATGGCTGTGACACATCCAGAGAGACATTTTCACGTGTGAAGTGAAATAATACTTTGTGGTGATGGTTATCATACATTGAGCCTCATTTTAGTTTTTAATGGAGGTTTTGATGATGCAAAACTCAGGAGTTCTGATGGTAACATCTGAATTACCTTTACAGGCTTTGTAGATGAAAAATTAACATTCTCTTTCAGTTGTCTGTGTTTGTGCTGATTTCTGGAAGAACACAGTTCATGGTATTTCCACTAAGCTTCTGTGACAATCCTATAGACATGACCCTATTTCTTACGCAGGCCTGACAGTCCTCCAAGAAAAGCATGTTTGACAGTATAGGTTAAAATATTATCTTGTTTATTTCAAAACCCAGTGGTTTCCAAACTGTGGTCTGCATTCCAACCTAGAGGGCCGTCTTTAGTAGTGCTTGGCTGGTCTGTGGTCTGCAGCAGATCCTGTGGTCAGCTGGGCCTCCACTAGGAACAAATTTTCTGGCCAGTACCACAGCCTCTTCCAAACCGTGTGATCCATAGCCCCTGGAACACAACAGGGTCCTATGTTAAACTTTTTGCATGTATGAATAAGCTGCAGAGAAAAAAATTATAGGGACATGTTCTCATGAAACATGTGAGTAACTGAGAGGAATTCAAGTCACCTGGACAACCTGGACACTAGAGATTTATGGCTTTGGGTGGTCACATCTAAAATGTATTTTCACTTCTTGTGCTTTTTTTTTTTAAATTGAAAACAACTAGAAAGCCCCATCTTAGGGTCAGTTCTGTCATGTGGAATGGTGTAAGACACCAACGGATATCATAGGCAGATTTTTTTTCCAAACCTAGTTTGTGCTGTGTTTAAACAAACGAACAGCTGGCTACATAGCAGTTGGTAGCTGTAGCAGTAGGTGATTTGCGTTTTTTTAGGTTATTTTAAGCAGCTAGAGGAAAACCAGTCATTTTTATAAGTACAATTTGCAGCTTATAGCAGAGGTAGCTTGGAAACTTCTATCTGAAGTAGAACATTCACCAGCATTTCCAACTTTCTGTTCTGGTTCTGTTCTGTTTTCTTTTCTTTCCTTGGCAGCCCTACAATGGCACTCTCTCTCCACCTCCACTTGTGTCTTGCATTCATCCTTTCATACACTCTGTCTTTGGCCCTTCTCTTTTTGACTTCAGCTTTTGTTTCTGCCTTTGGTTCCCTTCTCACCCTCTTTCCTGCCCTCTCTCATCTTTATAACTCCTATAAACTTGCTGCACTTCCAAATATACCTTCTACTTGTCCTCGCTGTGCAGGCCACTTCTTTTACTCCATTGCCTCTCTGCCTGGAGTGCACTGAGAGTGGAAGGGCTTTGCTCTCATCTCTGTCCTTTCCAGAGACCACTCTCTTGCTATCTGTTCCTTCAAAAAACTCCTTGTTCAGCTCCTTGTAGCTCTAGATTGAAACAGGCTCTTCTGACAGACTTCTTGGGGACTAACTACTTCTTGTATGTACACTCTGAGGATGTACAATACGAGCTTTTGTGGAGACTTTTGGTTAAATATAGGCGGAAGTACGTTGCTGTTGCTTTGGTAACCTTGTCAAAGTACACTGCTAAACAAACAAGTAGACAAAGAAGAGAATATCTTTCTTTATATCCCAGGTATTTGAAACACATTTAGAAAGTGTTTCTTTGTGAAAAAAGAGTTAATAAGCAGAACTTTCATTATAAGTGGTAAATTCTTTGCCAGAAGGTTTGGCTCCATTGTACACAACACTGTTCAGTGTGTACATTTGCATTTTTTTGCACAACTGTATGGGTGCAATATTGTGTCTTCACTTTTCACCTGTGATTTGCTTGAGTTCAGCACATCATTTTCCATGGAGTTGTTGCCGGAAGTTGGGTCTTTCAAAACCCAAAGAAATATGGAGTAGTTTGCTATCTAAATGAAATGCTGTAGCTTGACTCACTATAGCCAAAGGATGGGAAAATATGAACACTTTTGAAACAAATTCAAGTTTAGTTACCAAAAACCCCACAAGTCTTGGGCTAGTGTCTGTCAAACCCACCTGCATTTGACACTCCTTTTGATAGTGACATAAACCCACTATTACAGTTGCCTCACTTTAAACTCTTAAGAAATTATTTGCTGCAGTAGATCTCAAGGGAGAAATAAATCACTGATCTAAATGCTAATTTCATCCTCACCAAGTGTTTGCATGAGGCTGATTATGTCAGTGTAGTCCCATAACTAGCAAAAACTGGGGGCTCCCTTGTCCAAACTCATACCTTCCACATGAGCAAGGCCCAGTTTAAACGGATTTTGTTTTATGAGCTGAACTTAATGCAAATATAACTGTGACACAATGAATTGGGACAAATATTTTTAAAATCCTCACACATATGGCAACCTATGTGTAACACAGGGAAAGAAGTCTGCTGGCTTGCAAGGGTGGATGAATATGCCCTCAATACAGGCCTGTCCTGAGCCTTGGATGAAACTGGTGCCTTTGAAAGCCTTGCTCCCATGATGAGGCTCACAGAGAGTCAAAGCAAACACTACGTTATGTATACATACATACATATATGTGTAAAGGCTGTACATTCTGGTCACAAAACGGAGGAAGCAGGCAGTGCTGATGAAGTCCCTTTTTTTCCAAAATACTTGCCTGCCTCCTGAGCAATGCCATAAGGAGATTACTTTGTTGAGGATCCCTCATCCCCTCAAGGGGACAGCACTTCCCAGCCTGTGCCTGCGCTGCGACTTGCTGGGTGTCTTTTATTTGTTTTCTTTCCTGGTGATACTACCCCTCTCGGGGCAGACGCTTTAGTGAGATGGATCGCACTCAGGTAACTGGCAGTTCAAGGAAGTCCTTCCCCGGGTTGTTTACACCAAGGCGTTTTAGAGCAGCCATTTAGCTTCCACCCTGTCCCACCCCGCTGACCAGTTGTAAGTGTAAAGGCCGCCAGTGGGCCTGCAGGTCGCTGATAAACTAAACCCCCATTTGGCAGGCAAGGAAGCCAGAACGATAAGGATGTTGATTTATGTTTTATCTGTCACTACATTTTCAGTAAAGTTGGGCAGCGAGCCTTAACGAAGCGAAGGCTGTTATCACCTCTCCTTAGCCCTTTAAGTGCAGCAGGCTCTTTGGTGTCTCTCGCTGAATGCCGCTTTGTTAATTGGGACGGTAAACAGGACACAGCTCTGACCATCACCATGTTTCGCTCAGGCGGCACTTACCACAAAACCATTGGATTTAGGGAAGGAGTCTGAGTCCAAGGAGAGTCACACATGAAAGAGGGTTCGTAGAAGTACTCAGCATTTCCTGGACTTGTTTCTATCATTTAAAATGTATTGCATACCTTGAAGTGAATGTAATGGCTGGCTTAATTGGAGATAACTTCACTGAAGTGGCCGTAGTTACCATTTATGTCAGCAGCGAATGTGCCCTTTAACGCTGTGCCCCTCAGGTATGGCTGTTCAACATAGGAAAAACCTGACAACATTCATTACCGGTGAAATAAATGTTGTGAATTATATGTATGATTAGGTACCATTTTCCCCTCATTTTGGATATGTGAGCGTTATTTTTCTGAAAGCATTGTAAGATTTTACACATTATATTTAATGGCAAACACATTTTTAGTTTTGTGAAGCACCACATGGTTTTTGGGGCCAGAAGAAGTGCCCACGGAGAAGAGGATGGAAAGAGCTGGGAGAAAAATGCAAGCAGTAAAATATTGAAGTATTCTGGCAAAACCAGAACATGGAAACTCCGAAAAAAACCACCCAAAGCAATTCTTGTTACATCCTATGCAGAACATTAAAAATATAGATTTTTCTTTTCCCTTATCCCCTTTTGATTTCTTTTCCTTTTTTTTCCTCTTTCTCTCCCTCCCCCCAAATATTTCACCTTACCTTTCAAGTCTGTCATTATAGTTCTTTCTAAACAAATCTAGAAAGAGAAAAAGGAGCAAGTTCCTGCTTGAGGTCAGTGGGAACTTCGCCATTGACTTTAAATAGGTCCAGAAGTGGGCCCAACAGAGCATTTTATGGCTTCCTTTATTTATCTTAGGTTTTATTTTGAGCAATGTGTCTTTTGTATGACCGCATTATTTCCACAGCGAACGCCATAATGATGGCCTCATATGCATTATTACATACACACGTACTGAATGTGTGATTATTGATAGTTAGGCTCTTTTAAACAAGAATAAAAGACAGTTGTGAAAGTACAGCACAAGGATGCTTTTATGGTGCAGACTCAGTACAGCATTAGTGTTCTCCATAAGTCTGTGCTTGGTGCTGCTCCATACCAATTTTCAAGAAATCTGTTGATCACTGAGGAACAGGTGATTAAAAAGAAGTAATTAATGCTTTAGTCTAAGAAGCCAGGCCTGCAGTTTATTAGGTTTTGTAAATGATGCCCATAGCTGATCTGTTCTTCCTGAGAGAAATGGTAGAATGAATCACTGTTCTCCAAGTGGAATACAGCAGGAACTGTATTGAAATGTTTGAGCTTAATATTGCTAGGCTAATGGGCCAAGGATAACAATACAAGGTTTGGCAGAAATCTGGCTGATAACCAGCTGGGATATCAGCTATGGAGTGTGCTGGCCATTTGTTACACAAGATTCAGATGAACAAATGATGGAAGGGACTATTACTGCTTTTTGTTGATGACAGTTATGAATCTTGGGTTCTTTGCAAAGCTGTCTCCAAGGAATTCCCGAAGGGCCATCTCATACACAAAGATAATTTATCAAAATTACAAATGTAGTGTATTAAAACCATACCAACCATGTAAATACAAGAAGGAAATGAAGATGGTTTTACCATATAAGTGGCTGCTGCCGTGAATTGGAACCTCCAGCCTCTCTCTTTCTTGTCAAAATATAAGGTGGACTCCCAGCTGGATAAAAGCTTCAGCTCACAGAGATCTGGCAATGAGGATGAATCAAAGGCATATTTTTCTCTTGCGGTCATTACGAGAGGTCCACTGGATCAGCTGTACTTAGGACTGACTAGCCTGAGAGTGCAGCACCTTTCTCACCGAAGCCAAAAAGGCCATCTGAACTGTAGGGGTGTGTTGCAGGAACAAGAAAAAGTCATTGTTATGTCCACTCTCTTCAGCTAGCTGAAGTTAAAAATCAATTTTCCTTTCGGTTAGTACAGTTACGTTACTTGTAGGGCAGTTTTGATGCTGCTGGGTTTGTATTCCACAATAAGTTACAGCAGCTGTCTGGAGAACATATAACCTATTTATTTCTGGTTGTCACGGAAAGAAATCTACTGCTAGGCAAAACAGAAGCATTTATGGAAACCCATGGGTGAGGAGACACTGCAGAACTTACAGCAACTGAAGTCCTGATGTCTGCTAGAGTCACACAGAAAGTGCCCCGCACACAGGGTGAAATAGCTCCTGGCAACATACGCAGTGGGATTGGTGCCTGCACCCAAAAACATTTTTGAGGATGAAAAAAACCTGTAGTCATTAGTTACCACAAAAATATACTCTTGGCAACCAGTTGCCACTCTAGCAACCTCAAGAGAAGAAGCAACTGCTTGCTGAATGAGCAGCCCTGGCTGCAGCATAACAGTCTAGTATATTTGTTAGATTGGAGCTGAACAAGTAATTTTATAAATATAATCTATTTTTTTTTAATTGATAGATTTCCCACAAACCATCACGGTTGATCTACAGTATATTTGCTTTCCCAGGTATTTACTGAAAGCTTTCTGCAAACATATCTTCAGTGTTCATAATAAATTTGCCTGCATGCAGTTTTCTAGTGTTTTTATTATTTATTTCTGGCAGAACAAATAAATCTCTAAGGATTTGGATCTTATAAAAATATATAATGTGGAAATGCCATATATTCTTGCACCAGCACTACTGTCTGTTTTTCCAAGCTTTCCTACCATTAAACTGAATATTCATGGAAAATAGATTGAGAAAGGGTGTCAATAACACTGAAATAAATCCAGTATTTTTTTCAAGTGATTATCCAGGAACAGTTTTGGGCCGCTTTACCAATTCTTATTAAAAAGAAAGAAAAAAAAAGAGAGAAAGAAGTCCTCTCATCCATTTATGAGTTATGCCACTTTAAAAGTTGCCATATTCCATTACACAGTCCCCCACCCACTTGTTTGCCCAAATACAGTTTGCTACTAGATGGATCCAGAGCAGCTGCCTTGTCCCAGAACAGCTGCTGGTGCTCTATATTTGCAGCTTCCTCTTGCTCTCTGATACTCCATAAAACTGTTTATATTCCCTGTAAAAGTATTTTCACTCTGTTTGCTTAGTGACCATGCACCACAAATATTCTCTTTACCGCTAACAATCATGAAATGAAAATGTTTACAAAACTTTATTTAGTGCCAGTACCTACCTAATAAACTATAGAAATGCTCTGAAGTGAATGTGTGTATGCAGTGTGTGTATGCATGTATGAATGAAATATTTACCTAATTTTTCTGTGCAGCAGAGAGGTGGTGATGTACTTTTACTAGCACTACCCCAAGATTGCATGCATTTGGTGTCTACTGCCTGGTTTTATAACTCTTTGAAGCCTATTTATGGTCTGTGGAAGAACTGACATGTGAACTAGGCTAACTATTTTTGCAGCTTTTTTTGGAACCTTGGCGATATCTATTCAAGATCATGTGTTTATGCCACATCAATGCAAACTTGTTGTTTTTCCTACCTCAGATCAGGTATCTGAGCTAGTTTGTCCTACATTGCTTTGATGCTACCCATCATAAACCATTTGCCCATTTCTCCCCGTATTGTTGTAACCTGATGTGTTCTGAAAGAGGAATTGTCCCACAGTTTTTATTAAGGCAACACATTTGAAAATGTTTGATTCCATATTAGGAGGGCAATTGTTTGTCTTTGAAGGAACTCTGCTTCATAACAGGGAATCAGCGCATTCTAGTTCATTGAGTTAATTGCTACTACCCCGAGAGTCTGAGGTAGACTTGTTTGCTCTTCTGTTTGCGGCTGACTTGTCTTTCTCAGATGATACACAGGGTGGCTGAGCAACACTTGGTAGCTTTCATCCATTCCTTTGCTACTTTCATTTGGTATCTCACATGCAGTATGTATCTCCGATGCCAAATCCCCTTTATCACGCTCACAAACACAGGCTGTGATGTGTTGCCAGCAGGAACAAAGTGCAATGGGCTAGAGTCTTGGAAGGGAAAGCTTTGGTTCTGCACAAAAATTGTTCATACCCAGCAGCAGCCGGATTTGCTCTCTGCTGATCTGCATTCAAGGCAGGGTAGGATTTAGGCAGAACCACCACAATACCCTGTCTCCCTGCACTTCAGGGACTGAGAAATGGATACTTTACCTATTGTTTTGGGTATTTTTAAAGCATATAGTATGGCTTAGAATGTTTATTGTTTCTCTTGTGATCCTGAAATCCATGACTATTGTCAGCATAGTAGCATAGTATTTCTTTTATGCCCAAACCTTGCTCCCATGGTTTCTGTGTGTTACAGAGATTCTTTGGTTCAGTGCTTTTTATTATATATAAGTGAATAATAATATATAGATGGAGTCTGTATTTTTATACATTCTGATAATCTTGTAAAAGGGATTTTTTTCTATTACTATGATTTTTTCTCTTTAATAATTTATTTACCATTGCAAACCAAGGACGTAACTCAGAAGCCTTCAGTTGGGTGTAGCGTTTCAGTTCCTTTTCCTGCCCTCATCAAGTGCAGGAACCAGCATTACACAGAGACAGACTGGGAGAATTTTATTTCAAAAATACATCTCAGTTGCCTCCTGCATTACAGAAGTCTCACACTCAAAAAATTAGAGATCTTTACCTTGCACAGCAACTAACTGTCAGTCTACAGAGGAACCAAAAATGTTGCTTGCCTCCACTAACAGCACTGCCAGAAGCACTGCCAGACCTTATGCTCCCTTAACTGGATCTCAAAACTCAGCTAATATATAAACCCAGATAATAATAAACTATGTTCTGACAGACGACTTTAGGCTGAAAACGTTTGCAACAAGACAGCACACAACATACTTTTTTCCTGGGATCTCTGTAGCTGAACCATTCTTAAAATTGAGTTTTGTGATGCAGAGACTTTTGAGCCTTCAGAACAAAAGCTTTCAAAATGTTCATGAAACTTGCCTCTATATGTCTTTGTCTGACCATAAATACCTTCCATTTAAAACAGTATTTGATTTCAGTATCTCTTGACAGTGAAGATGTTTTTTCTTTGAAGGATTAAAGACATCGCACCTGCTCATCTTGCTCCTTTTATAGTGCATAAATAGATAATATGTAATACTCTTACCTGGTATTCTTCCACAACATTCATGTTCTAGCAGGTACTTCTATAATTCAATTAAGATACGACAGATTGGCTTCTGTGCACTGAGAAACACGGTCTGCGTTTCTGCGAGTTCCTCTTTGTCTTTGGGAAAGTAGCCAGAGCTACCTCATGCACCCTAAATTTAGAGGGGCCTTTGTTTGTCCAAAGCAGTTCAGAATATCTGATACTATAAAATATGTGGGAGAGATGGTTTTATCTCTTAAGCATCCTTACCCGTAGCTTCAGGAATAACTAACTTTTCCTTTAAATTTGTAGACTGCATATGTTTTAGATTAGTTTCATTTGTGTTTTTGTAGGTTTTATGAGTTTTTTTAAAATAATTTTCCTGTTTTCTGAGTAAATTATATGAAACATCTGCCCTAAATTTAATCTATCAAGCTCATAAAGGGAAAAGGCAGACGTTTTATGAGTGATATTATAAAATTTAGATAATTATCTTGTTTGTTTTAGCAGTTTCTATTTTGGTCTCCGTACAGTATTCCTCCATTAAAAGACAATTTTTATATGGTGTACTGGTCAAGAAGAACAGACAGTGATCATATAAAACATACATTTAATAGTTGTCCTGTTAATCAGTAATATCCTATGTCATTTTTAATTGAACTATATTTATTGTGTAAACATAAAACTAATCTCAAACCTATTATATGCTTCTCAAATTAAAAAAGGAAGAAAAGTTTCTGTGTAGACAGCATGTAATTCCTGTAGCCTTCACTAGTTGTGCAACTTATGCAAGTTCAAGTAGGATGTATAAAGTATGTCTGGAGCAATGAATGCATGGTAGCCTTTCCCACTGCCATCTGCATCAGTTCAGTGAGGCTGTGCCATCCTGTATCTACCATATGTACAAATCTTTTTAATGGAAGGAGGAAAATTATTCTGGGGAGACATCATCATGTGCACATCTGTTCTTATCTCCTTTACTGGGCATCTGCCACCGTCTGCTGTCAAAGACAGTATCCCGTGCTAGTGTAAACCTCTGGTATGCCCTGATGTGGTTATCCTTGCTGCACATGGGCTTATTGCTGCCTTTTTTTTTTTGCGTGTTTTTTTTGGGTTTTTTTGGGTTTTTGTTTTTTGTTTTGTTTTGTTTTGTTATGTTTTGGGTTTTGGGGGTTATTTTGGTGGTTCTTGTTTTGTTTTGTTTTGTTCCAAAGCAGCTACTTCTGTTAACTTTGCAGGATAGATCCAAATACAGGATCAGAAACTGACGAAAAGAGTATTTTATTTAAGAGAAGATGCTAACGGTCTAGCTGAAAAAAAAAAAAAAGGAAGCCACTCTTGTAGTCATCTGAGAGAATGCTCACCAAATAAACCTTATAGGAGTTGTAAGTGATCTTCCTTCTCTCAGAGCTGGATCACAACCTTTCGAAGCTCATATGGCTTCACAATAATGTTTTGACTATGTTGGTGAGACCTCACTTCTTCCGGGCAGTTTTTGGATGGCACTTGCTCCATCTCATTTTATGCCTTCTTTAACCTCTTCTATGTGAAGTATGAGTTACTATTGCTCTTCTAGTTCACATATTTTCTTTCCTGATTTCCACGGTGCTTTCCTGAGCGAATGCATGCTCAGCTTGCCTCATGGGACTCCATGCAGATCAGGAGGTCCGACGTGTCTAGGTAAAGTAGGATCTATGCTGGCCTAGTGGGAAAGAATAATCCTTTTTGGCTTCAAAAATTTTTGAATTCTCTGTAAAAAAAGATAAAAAAGTGATTGAAAAAAAATGCCCCATAGAAATGTAGAAATTTTTTTTGTGTTTTTGGTTATAATGTGAAATCAGTGCATCTTTCTAAGGGCTATTTATGTTGCAGAGGTGCTGAGAGGGGAAGGTAAGAGAAGTATGCATGTTATTTTTCAGTGCAGAGAGTCTGCATTTTTTTCCCTGCACTTTACATCAGTGGATAGACAATTCATTCACTTGGAACTTACTAAGTGGTGCCAGAAGGCAGCAGAAAATAATAGCAGTGCTAAAGGCTTAGCTGTATGAATGATATGCAGTTTGTGCCCAGAATCTATTACAGTTCGTTGGAACTTCAGGGTTTAAAAGACAGATTTTTCAGACTTCTCTGTTAATCCTAACTCTGTCCCAACAAGGCTCCAGCGTCACTAGTTAAAATTCAAAGTCTCTCTTATGGGTAGAACATGCTATACATGCATTGGTAGTCCCTGTTCTCATACTAGTAGGTAGGAGTAACTGAGTTGTTCTCTGAAAACATCTGGATATTTTTTCTTGCTTTCTGTTTGAGGATTCCTGCTTTCCACACAGTCATCCATGACAGAATTTTACTGAAATATTTTTCCAAATTTTTCTGACCACTCAATGCCCTAAATTCAGGGTTTTGTTTGTTAGCTTCTCTTTGTTGTCTTTACTGTTATTCCTTCTCCCCAGCTGGATAAACACAATAAATTTCCTTCCCGATCAGTAGTTTAAATGGAATAAGCACTACAGACCAAACAGAGAGATCTGTGACCGCATCAGGCTCTCACTACAAGCCAGTACCACAGGTTCATGGGGAATTTAAACCGCACGAACCCAGAGTGCCAGTGAGTGGCACTCCTGCTCTCCCTGCTTCGCCAGCGACCCCCACCCGCAGTCCTGGCAGCCGTGTCTGGTCCAGCGGCACACGCGTTCACAAAGCTGTGCACGCCGCTCCGGCTTGTCCTGCAGCCCATTCCCCGTACCTGTGCTGCGGGGGCTGGGAGGAGCAGTGCAGGGTGCCGTGGGCATTTTGCTTCTCGTCAGCAGTGGCAGTCTGCTATCTTAAACCGGCCATGAGACTGTGGGCTGAGTAAGAGTAACAGGAAAATGTAGCTGCCTGCCTTAGGACGTGGCTGCTTGCAATTTTTCTCTGTTACAGTAATTTCTGGTAGCTGGCTTTGATATTTATCTTCTCTAGGCAAGTGTCTATGACCAGTCATCCGAACTTTAATTTTTAACCGAGCTGTACTGCTGTGTTGGTGTGGCCGGCTTCCGAGCATCATCAGAATCCCTGAGAAATCAGTGGGCTTTCCAGTACTTCACAATGGAAAAGTCATGCTTGCCTATAATCTCATGCTGGGAGTAAGAGCACAAATTTAAGTGCATATGAGAAATAGCAAGGGGCATTTTTACCTCAGAAGCCAGGGAAAGAAAGGGAGTTTAACTGACAGGAGACTTTGGGGCTTCTGTTTTGTCGTAGTGTGACTGGAGCCAGGGGGCAAATGCTTCCCTCCTGCTCAGGCTCATTATTCTGCCCTCTGTGTATCCCACCAGCCCACTGACGTCCAGAGCAGGGAAGGGAAAAACACACTTCTGGGACCTAGCAGGAGAGCTGACTCTGTCTCCCTATTCTCCTGTATGTGTGAAGCTGGTATGAGCCAAATCAAAGCGCAAAATTAAAATATTTTCTCCTTTATAAGTTTTCCATAATACCATTTCTTTGAGGATTCAAAATGCCAGAAAGGATTGCCAGTGTTTCATCTGGTTAGCTTACATGCTGATTGATGACTTTGATAATGTGTGTAGTTTAATGATATTTACACTGTTTGTCCGTCTAGGTATATTAAAAGAATGTTGAGAAAATAGTAGAAGTGCTAAAATCCTATGGTAACAGCTCATACATTAGTGGTGTTTTGTTGCGAACAAAGTCATTTTTCAGCCAAGTCATAAAGTAGCCTAAAAACAAGTGTGGCACTGTTTGCTTCAAATGGGACTTGTTGCCATGTGACCACCATTCATCTGACATCATTACTGACATAGCTTTCGTTAGTATGATATCTGATTAAGGCTCCCAGCCGTGGTGGAGCCAGACTAAGTAGTCTGAGTGAGGTGGCTGAGGAAAGTTAATGTGTCAATGTTACTATTGGGCAAGAGCGTCTGCTCAAAGTTTCCTTTGGAGAATGAGGATAGAAATGGCTGACGATCTTTCTAATGGGAATCTTCTGAAAATACTTGAAGATCTGGTAGTAATTTAAGATGTGCTGAACTCCAAAGAGAGATGTAATCAGTTCAGCAAAACATAAAGGTACCATTTCTGTGTGAGGAAATGCAAATATGGAGAAGAATTTAAAAAAAAAAAAGAAAATAAGCTAAGAAATGCAATTAATCACACATTTGCAGAAACCAATTAATTAAATCTCTGTGTAGCATGTGAATATATTTCTGGCTTGTACATGCAAATAAACAATCAGCCTTTTTTTAGGTCTAAATTTCTCTTTTATTAATAAAAAAATAAAATTATAAGGCTTGAGGGATTCTTGTTACCGTGGGAAAAGATAATTTTCAACAGGTACAGCGAGAAATAATTTACACTGTCCATCTGAGATGGGATAAATTCCTCTACTTCTGCGCTGGCTTTTAAAATCCACAAAGATTACCACTGTATCTAGTAATCTGGAAAACATACTGACTAGCCTGTTGTTTTTTGAAAGCATACAGACTAGCCTGAAAGAATATCTTAACATAATTTTCTTTATCACTATGAATGGAATGATGAAATAATTTTTTTTGGTAATTCCGTTCCTTAAGTCTGTTATTAATCTGTGCCCCAAATTTTGGTTTTGAACAAGGGACTTCCACTACTGTTGTTCACTTTTTCCTTTTAAAATTAGAATATGGTAGGTTATTTTCCTTGCACAGATGCCTTAATGCTGTTTTGTCTATTATACTTTGAAGTGCTATGGGACTAAGACCCATCTTAGACTGATACGGGATTCAGATCCACAGCTAAGACTTCCAGAAGCATTACCTTTTCATACCTGATGCTCAAGTGATTTGGTAACATTTACATTCTCAGTGGCGACACAGAAGCATAAACTGAGTAAGTTTGAGTGGGAAATGTGGTTCCCAGTGCCCAGATCCCCTTGGGAAAAGGATTTAGGTAATGTACTGTGAAAGAGAGGAATTAAGGGTTTGACATTGGAAAGAGGTAACACTCACCAAAGAGTGGGTTACATATAGCTTTTACAAGCACTTTTAGATCATGGAAATCTTTAATTCTGATGCTAAATGATGGTCTGACCCATAGTGTCTGGGCACTAACTTTGTCTAGATGACCGAAAGTCAGCAGTTCAGGAGGTGTATTGCATTTGCATGGCACTTTTTCTTAAAAGCATCATCAACTGGTACAGGCCACGGCAAATTCAAAAAAAGGGAAAATACCAAAGGATATGGCTTCAAGTAAAATTGTTCAGATGAGTCTTACTTTTTCTTGTACAAATACACCCGAAGAAGAATAAAGACTGTTTCTAAGAAATATTGAAATATTCTTCGTATGGGTTACTCACTCACATTCAAAATCTTTAATGGTCTAAATTTTGTATCATTTGGCTTGTGGCCAGCCAATGGGAAATGCTAAGATTTCATGGGGGATTAAGTTGGTACAATTTGAACATTAATTCTCCAATAGAACCAGTGAAATGAATGAATAGACTTATACATTGTGCTGCAGTTTATTTTTTGCTAGAAAATGTAGTAGAGTCTGCCCTATCTTCATATAGTTTATAAAAATTTAATGAAAAGTGTTTGTTTCTGCTCAAAGGAACAGTGATAAAATCACTCTGAAATTGTTAGAAAAATGCTGGCTATTAATCTACGACAGCCTTTTAAATGTCTGTTCATATACATTTAATCTTCTTTTCCTTTAATTAGGAAAGGTTGTAATGTGATAGATCCATTTGACATTAGACTCAGCAACACATTACTTAGATGAAATCACACTTAAGAGTACTGCAGACTGGATCTGAGTAGCTCAGCTGATAAGGCACTGGTTTGTCATCTACAAGACAACAGTTCAAGACTTCTCTGATTTCTTAAGTCAAATTAATTTAGTTATGTCAGCTATGCTGCCATAAGATGATAATCCAAGCTGCATGGATTCCAGGCATACTATTACCTTCTTTGGCTAGATTGAAACTCTGTCAGAAACACTGGGGGTAGCTAGAATTCATTGCAGGTGTGGTGAGAAAAATGGAACATGTGAATTTCAATAATTATAAAATAACTGTCAATATATAATTGCTCCCTCTATTCAACCGGTCTCTATTTTTTTATTTCCTGTAAGACCCAGAGTAAAACTTGTCAAACCCACTAGAGCTCTGGCTGGACCTAGGATCTGTCTATTAGGTTTACTTAAAATAACCCCTTAACAATCACAGTGGAACCCCCACCTCACTGCCTTCTCTGTGCAGGGCTCTAGCACACACTGTTATCATGACTCAGCAGAGGAATTGGTCACTTTGTGTGTTTCTAGGCTCAACCAGCATGTTGCAGTCCATTCCTCTGAAGACACACAGTCTGCACTGAAAAACTCTCTCTTCTAGGGTGCCTGTTTCCTCTATGAATTTCCACTGTGACAGTAAATCTTTACAGGAGAGATATGAGGATAACAGAGCCTAAATGCTTACAGAGAAAACACAAACATTCTTGGGCAAAAGTGACTCACTCAGTGAGAGATAAAGGGGCTGGAATTTTCCTAAGGAAATGTCTTATTAACTTATGTTTTATGCCTATATCTCTGTCAGAAAAAAGTGTCATTCCCTCTAGTTCTTCAATAACTTCCATTTCAGCCAAAATTTTGCAGAAGGAGAAAAGATGAAAATACCTCCCAGTTTTGTCAAAATATGTGGCTAAGTAGGGAAACAAAGTCTTTTATCAGTCCCACTGCTGAAAAAATTTTTGGCATGAGCCTGAAGAATATCCACTTACGAAAGTATTGCTATGAAGATTCTGCAACACATATATTCGCTGTACTGCTAGCACTGTGCATAGATTTCCATCCCAAAGTAAGTCTGCTGTTTTGTAAATGTCTATGAGAGCATGTTGACAGAAATCAGCATAAAAGAAGAATGAAATAATTCTGATACTGGCATGAACTGCCCAAATTTGTGTAACATTGCAGAGATCTGGAAACACTGATACAATTCAGTAATCTTAAATCTGAAACTAGTGATGCTAAAATAACTTCCCTCCCTATTTTAATGCCAAGAGAAGGTATTTAAGCTTGTTACAAAAGATTAGGATATCAGAGGCAGAAAGAGAGGTGCAAATAAAAGTTTGGAAGTAGTGTTGACTGTAGAGATTCTATCAATTTAGTGTACTGCAAACAAGGCAACTGATAGCTCAGCTTGAAGATAATTGATCTCCTGGAAATGTGCCACTGTCATGCTGTTTCCCAGAGACCTTGTTTGCTGCGGAGGTATGTAATTGCATTTCTTATTAACTATTAATAAATATGCTTAACATTAGTCTTCTCATGCAGCTTCTACATCCATATCTCAGTTATAGGATTTACTGAGCTGGTAGCATCTCTTCATTTTTTTTCAACAGCCTCACTGATGATCAAATTTCTCAGGAATGATTGTCCACAATCCTTCAGAGCTTGTAAAACTTTTACATTTATCATACAGCAAATAGTCTGGTAAGCAGCCAAGCCTTCTTTTTCCGTCAAAGAATACTAAAAAGAATCCAATTCCTGGAATCTGATGCAAATGTGTTTTCCGTGAACTGTTGTGTATCCATGCACAGTTTAGAAGACGACATCAGAGAAGTTATTTAATGAGTAAAATATTGCTGTTTCTCCCCCTCCCTCCACTAGAATTCTACATATCAAGTTTTCCAACACACATACGCTCTTTTTAATGACTTGAAATACTTTCCTAATGATTAAATTCTGCTTAGCTGTAGTAGAACAGAACTCTTCCAGAACTTTTATAAGCCAGTATAATGTATGCATCTGATGATAGGCTATAAACATTCATTTTTAGGTCACTGAAAGCAATGCTTGGAAAACTGGGCTGTCCACAACCAACTCTGTTTAACAGCTTGTGTGGTAATCATTCCTAAAATTATATCTTGTGACTCAATAAAGACATTTGGCAGTGCATAAGCGCTGTCCAGCTGTCCAAGATGTCCAGCTACTTGGAACTGTGATGTCAAATTTTTCAGTTGCATTTCCACGATACTTATGAGTCATGAAGAGTATTTTTTGCTTTGAAGTTCAGTAGGCTGCTTAACCTCAAGAAGGAACTTCTCGAAGATTTGAGAAGTGAAAACCAATTATATAATGAGAAAGTAGTGTTTTCATGCCGGTAGTGATTTCTGGTTCCTATAGTTTTCAATAACTCCCAGACACAAAAAAATAGGGTAATTTTTTTAGTCTGAAGCAGAAGGCAACTGTCTGGCACTTTGCATCTCAGAAGCTTCAGGAGATAGCTGGTATCCTCACATGCAGGTGACTGCATAAAGACCAGCTTGGCCGAAGACAAATAATGGTGTGAACAGGGTACCATCCCCAGTGCAGCTTCTGCGGTGGGGCAATCAGACTCATTTTCTCAATCACACAATTGTTCATTAGTATGTGAAGTTATCAGCTCTGCTGCATGTGGAACACGGAATGTGGTGCTGTCCCTGCCAGCATCTTCTGTGCTCTTTGGTGTCTCACTTCACAGTAAGTACTGAGAAGTTGGGAAAATTAGACATCTACACTTCATACATAGACTGGCAGAGGTTCGACCTTCCTAAGTCATCTTCCCACAGCTGCTGACAAGGAATACAGATTTATATGTTGTGTGGGGCTTTTTTTTCTGCTCACCCACAACCTTATTTAACAAGCTGAAGCATTTACTATAAAACCACCTTATTAATTGTGTAGTTTTTAGTTGTTGCTAATGTCAAGAAGACATGACACAAAGTGGTGAAGAAGACCTTAGCATGGAGATCGTTGGGCTCTGTGTCACCTTCCATCCCTCCCGAAACAATTTACATATTTGTCTCTGTCGGGATTAGGAGAACCTTTCAGGGCTTCATCAGACAGTGATGTCACAGGAACTGTACGTTTATTCTGTGGCCTGAGAAGCCAACCTTGCCCAGGTTCCTGGCCATTCATCAGAATTCACATCTCTGTGCCTAGTGCGTGCCCCTCACCAGCTTTTCCTTTCAGTAACTCCTGTATGTATGCCAAGAATCTCATACGTCAATGACATCCCAGCTTCCATCTGTTACAGAAGTAGGATGTTCATCTTCAGTATCTCCCTCCTTTTTTATTCTGGTGGCCAAGTTGCTAGTTCTTCTGACATCTTGACTCTGGATCCCCTTACTTATAAAATTTTTCCTGTTTTCCATTGAGTCTTCCTGCTCTGTTCTCTGGGTCCTTGCCTTTTTTTCATGTTTCCAAATCCACTTTCATTGCTTCCTCTTTACCCCACATCCGCCGTTGCTTTGTTGCCTGCTGTTTCTGTCTTCCTGCATTGAAGCTTTTGTTTCTTCCCACAGGCTGCTCTGGAAAGCTTTTTTTACTTTTTCAGTAGACTCTCAGCCATTATCTGCTCACACATAAGATTGATTTGCTGTCTTTGAGGTATTGAGGCAGTAGAAAGTAGCAATAGTAGAATTAAACAGTCTGGAGAGCCAGGCTTTTCCCTAAGCAAGGTTTTTCTTGTGTTTTAAATTGCATGAAAATGAAAGCATCTGTGTCTATGGGTTTCTGGAACACTTTGGCACTTATCAGCTGAAGCATTCCCTGATTGTCATCTTATAAAAAGAGCAGCTGGGGCTTGTGTTGGATTTTGCTTTAACCATGCCACTCAGAAGCTAATGGCATGACCAGGGAGAGAGAGAAAAAAATTAAGCGCTATGGATGTTTTGTGGAAGTTTTTAAAATGTTGTAGAATTTTCTTATATGAGCAGTGGGGTTTTTTTTCCAGACTTTTACTGATATGTACAGATTCCATTAAAGTATGTGGTTTCTCAACGCCAAACCAGAATGGTTCATAGTCACTTACTAATATTTCAAAGTTCTTTGCTAAAATTTGGTACTTTGAACCTCCAAAGAAAAGAACCATGCAAATAAAGGTTTAAAAAAAAACAGCAACAAAGCCCAAAGAGAAAACCTGGACTTAGCATTTTGTTTTCAACATTACTACCTGTAGTTCTTTGGAATATGTCGGCATTGTAGTACGGTTTTCCCTTATTTCGGATGACACCATGAATAAAGAGTTCTGCACAGATCATCTCAACCTCTATCTCATTATATAACCGTGTAGATCCAGCTGACACCTTGAATCTCAAAAACAAATAAAGTAGATCTGGAAAATATTCAGAGACGGGGACCAGGATTGTATCAAAGCAAAGAAAGACTTGCTTGGGAAAAAAAAAAGCATTTTGGGAGAGAAATAGAATGGGGGAGGCAGAACATGAAAGAGGCCAATGAACTTCAGACTAGCATGGAGAAGTTAAAAATATGTCAATTGCTTGTTATTTCTCTGAATATTGCAACTAAGGATCATCAAAGCAAACAAAAAAGTTCTTAGTGCAGATGGATAGATCAGCTGAGAACTCTTTTCTAAAGGATGCAGCAAATGCTAAAAATGTCTGTGGTTTGTGGAGAAGTTTGACATATTCATGAAGCAACTATATGGTGTGACTATACACACAGAAATGATTTCTTAGCTAATCCTTAACTAAAAAAATAAGCATATTCTAAAGTTATCTTCATTTTCAGAAGCTTTTTAAGGCGCTGCACTCTTGGAAACCAGGTGTCCTATATGGACTATAAGTAGCGTATGTAGTACTATATTTTTGTAATTTCTCACTTTATAGCATTGTCTGACAAGTGATTTTTGCTTGTTCTAACAGCCATATATCTACTCACCAATTTAAAAAATGTATTGTATTGCAAATATTGTAATGTGAAAGCTGAAGGCAAGAAAAAAGTGGGGAACAAGAGCACTACAGTTTGTACGGATTTATTATTATGCATTAATTGATACTTTGAAAGATCTTGTTTTCTACTGACTGTCCTTTCTTCGCTGTCATATTTTAACAGCTTGGTTGAAATTCTCCATTTTATTGGCTCTTTTTGGATGACAGATATTTAACATCCATTGCGAAAGTCATGTATTTGAGAACTTTTTGAATAGAAGCAAAAATGTGACTATGTCCCAGATATGCAGAATACTGTTTGTGAGTAAAAGCCCAAGTTGAGAAATCTACAGATACAACTGCTGGGAGGGTATTTCCTGTTCTAGTTCTCAAAACAGATTTGGCAAGACACAACAGTGGGACTCTGGTAAGGAAAATAGATTGCATGCTTTTAATCTCTGTGAGCTCTCGAAGAACTCAATCACTCAGAAAAATTGGCCCTAGAACTTAGTGTGTACTTATTATCTATTTTACTGCTCTGTTCAATTTTGTTTTAATGAGTCCTGTTAGATAACATAAAGTCTGGTAGCAATGTTGGATTTCTTTTGAAGCAAGTTTAATTTTCATCTTGATCTTTTACATTTTGCCTGCTCTTGGCTTTAGAATATATAGCCAAAATCTTTTTTTCTGTATCCACTTTCTGAACTTTTTTTTTAAGATATGGAGAAAATTGAGAAGAAAGCTACTGCAAAAATAATTAACAGAACATAATACAGAAAAGTATACTGGGATCAAGGGAGGTGCCTTTCTTAACCTAATGAATTTAATACTCATGTAGGTAAAAAACCCACTGTACTATTTTTTTCTTTACTAAAAGATATATATCTATAGGCTTTTAACTGATTAGCCATTCTTAATTTAGGTTTTCAATGGCAAGCTAACATAGAACAAAAAACCAAAGGTGCTCAAGACAGCTTTATTTCTTGCAATACTTATTCTTACACCTGGGGAAGACCAAGAGAAAAAAAATGTAAAGGCTACATGTGTCCTTTCCTTTCTTCCAACCTATTTTGAATTTGGGCCAATATGGGTGTGGAATTTGGGTGCCAGCTCAAAGTTTTAGCTAACTGTAGACTCCATTACTAATCTACACTGTGTAATTTGTCACAGTCCTAAACTAGGTCTGTGTGTAGATTAGGAAAGTGAAGCTGGCAGAAATATAGGTCAAGGGATGGCAAAAAGCACGTGTAATTGTCTCCAGCGCTCACGATTAATCCTCAGAACAACACAGAAGAAAGGTGCAATGACAAGGCCAGCAGGCCCTCACGGGGTGAACAAAGTCTCAATATGCCTGTAAGTTTTGGGAGGCAAAGGTCGTAGGAGCAATATTGGGCCACTCCAAGCCTATGTCATAAACTGTCAATAAAGAGCTCTTGTGCAGGGTAGGCTTCATGTTTTCTCTGCCTGTGTTTGTTTTTCCCCAGCACCCCATCAATTCACAGTGCAGGGTTAATAAAAATCCACACAAGTCTCGAGGTGTTTCCTTTAAACTTCTTCGGAGGTTGTGTGGATAGACAATAACACACATCTGACTGCATGCTCAGACCTCTAGTGGTCCATGCTCTTTTTGCAGTGCTTTTTGACGCATATTACACGTATCTGGCATGATTAAACTGTAGAGCTGCATTTTTTAATGAAGTTTATCTGGACCGAAATTTTGCATGTAACATAAATCGTAGGAATCTGTCACAAGAAGAAGACCTGAATCATCTTGGCCACATTGCCAGCATATCTAATCAAATTTATCACTGCATGACACAGACTAAACCCCAGGTCTGGTAAAAGAGAAGATGCAGCTCTTCTATCTGATCTTCCTGGACCTCAATTCATTTTTACTCAACTTTTAAAAAGGATATCTATGACCTATAATCTCATTTTGTCTTCTTAAACATCTTCTGGCTGTCTTCAGATTCCACAACATTTTACAAAATTGCGTTTGGGTTGAAAATTCATATTAATAGCGAGGTTGAAAGAAGAAAAGACTAATACCTTGGAATCCCAGCAGCTATTCATCAAGTTTAATTGCCATCAGGTCTACTTAAAAGATAGCTGGTTTACCTACACTGCATTGCACAGTAAAGGAGTATTATATGGAAAATACCAGAGAGACAATTATTTCAGCAGGTGCACACTGACTTGTGGTTGAGCTAATTTCTAACGTAATAAGATAAGTTCCCATGTTTTGTTTAGGTTTTTTTCATAGCAATCCGAAAAAAGATACTCTTTTACAGGTCAGTTTTACCAAGGATTTCTGTGACCATAAAAAAACCCCGTACATAAATGACAGAAAGCCAGATTAATGCTCTTTAAATGTGGCTGTATTTTGCAACCCACTGCATTAAGATACAGATAGAACAACTGAAAATTATTTGATCAGTTGTCTGTCAGCTCCAAAGGCTCTGTGATGTTTTATCTCCAGTTCTAGTAATTTAAAAGGTCAAATGATTATTTTAAAGAAAAAGCAGCTAAAGCAGAGTGTCAGGAAGTGAGATAAAGAAAATCCTTTTATGTTTGAAAATATAGCCTTATCTTAAAGTTCACTTTTCATGTAAAAATAAGGCCAACTCTGAAAAGAACAAACAATATTTTATTTTGTAAAGGAAGCAAATACAATTGGTGCATTTTTTCAGTAGAATCCAATCATGTCAGTCCTGCACCTGTCATAACAACTGTGGGTTTATATATATTGATATACTTTTAAAAAAAATTTAGTTATTTTCCCCCATGAATAGACTTACCTTTGTGTGATGGAAATGTTGTTAATGAAAGAGAACTAGACCTGAAGTTCCAGGATAGACTTCACTACGGACAAGCCATTTCATCACTGGATTCAGAAATTATCCTGGTGAAGGGGAAGTTTTAATAAATCAGAACTAACAAGATCACGAATGAGAAAATGATCTAGACTTTATGAAAAAGAGTATCCATTTCTCAGGATTGATCATAACATATTTATTCTACAGGAAAGTATTATCCTTTTCTAGGTTTTAACATTATTACAACCTGACCTTAAGAAGCTAACACTATGCCACACCAACCTATGCATTGCAGTTTATTACCGATGTTTCTGGAAATAGCAGAAAAATTATGACATAACATTAACAGTGTGGGTAGTGAAATATCAGAACCAAATGCAGGCTATTGAACACAATCTCAAACCTCACATCCTGACTGATCAGGAACTACCACAGCTGCACAAACTGTTGGCTAAAAAAGCCAATGAAACAATTTGATACTTTCATGGTTTGGAATTTATCATAAATTCGAAATAAAGACCTGGTCAAATGAAAAGTTAAATACATTTTTACAAATTTTTTATAGTAGGTTTATTGTAATTAAGCTATCTTAAAGCAATTTAGTTGTCTTTTTTTTATTTATTCAGGATATTTATTGGCTGCAGAGTTGTTCGTAGATGTTTCTGTTTACTAATTGCTGAAACCTCCTCTTCACCTCCTTATGCTCTTCATTTCAGAGAACTTTTGCAAGAGAGGAATTAGAGTCCTGGCAGCGTTACAAGAAGTGTGACATTCTGGAGGGGAAAAGGTATTTCTGTTAACCTTCTGCAGGAGGCATTAATAGTAATCTCCTTTAAAAATCTTGAGATCTACCTAGGCTGCTAACAGAAGTCTGACTTTAGAATAAACAATACATGAATAAATGTAAGCCAATTCACACGCAATCAGAACCCCTAAAAACACCTTGCTAGATGAAGACTGACCAATAGGACTCATCTCTGATGTATCATGCTCTCAAGCCAACCTGGTACCTTAGTTGCTTTTTGACACATATCCTCATCTGAAAGCAAAGTTTTTCCTGGGATTTAAATGTTTATTTTTACAGCCCTTCAGTCTTTTCTGGTTTAGCCTCGTATATTCAGTTGCAACAACCCTATGCAGCACTGCAGGCTGGTGGAAGAGTACCTGGGAAGATGCCCAGGCCACACCTTGAATCCTGTGTTCAGTTGTGGGTCTCTCACTGCAAGAAAGACATTGAGGGACTGGAGTGTGTCCAGAGAACGGCAATGAAGCTGGTGAAGGGTCTCATGAGGAGCAGCTGAGGAAGCTGGAGTTGTTTAGCCTGGAGAAAAGGAGGCTCAGTGGAGCCTTATCACTCTCTACAGTCACCTGGAAGGAGGCTGTAGCCAGGTGGAGGTTGGATCCTTCTCCCGGGCAACAAGTCACAGAACGAGAGGATATAGCCTCAAGCTGCACCAGAGGAGGTTCGGGTTGGACATCAAGTAGAATTTCTTCACGGAAAAGGGTGTTAAACGTTGGAACAGATTTTACAGGGAGGTGGTGAAATCACCATCCCTGGAAGTGTTCAAGGAGTGACTGAACATGGCACTTTAGTGCCATGGTCTGGTTAACAGGGTGGTGATCAGTCAAAGGTTAGACTTGATGATCTTGGAGGTCTGTTCCAACCTAAATAATTCTGTGATTCCATCATATTTCATATTTTTTTCAACATTAATGTACTGAATAATGAAATATATAATATAGTATATATGTAAAATGAGAAGAGTCTACAGAGTTCTCGGTCATCTGTACACAGTCTGAAAGGCGGTAGCATTGAGATCTTTGAGAACTTGTGAAGTAAAATAAAAGTTGTCCTACAATGTCTGTTTATGCCCCACCGTAAATGTAAGAATGTAGTCAAAAGTACAGAGAACTGTGCGATTCCTATTTGAACATTTATATTGTTTCCAGATGGTTTTCTTCTAATGACTCTTTATATCATTAGAAATCATTGTATTTTTACATATTCCAATCAAGCCAATTGATTCATTGGCAATGGTTCCAGTTTAATTGCTTCCATTCTACAAAAATATTCTGGAAATATTTGCTAGCATATCACAATAAGTAATTCTGTGAATTAGAATATTTTCTGTGAAATTCTCACATACTTTTAACAAATATATCTTCCATCAGACAAACTTTTCTTTATTTACATGAAAAATAAGTCAGAAAAAAGTTGGACTTTTAAAACAAGTTACTGGAAGACTAATGGTGAAGCAATATTATCAGACATTACAACCACAATTATAAATAACCAAAAAGTGGAGAGAATTATTTTGAGTCATTTCATTGACTTGAAAAGAATTTTCTATTAACCTTGATAGTAAATTCCATCACCAATTTTTGCTTCCTCTGGAGGAATATTTTTAGATGAAGAAATAAGCCCTACCTATTTAATGAATTATCCATTACTAATTATTCCCTCAAATCCACTCATCAGGTCAAACTTTTATTATTGCCTGTCAAGAGCTTTAAAATATTTAACATGTGAAGGGGAAGAATAATGTTTGTTTTGATGGGGGAAAAAACCAACCCCAAAATATTCCTGTAGCAAACACTATCCAATCTTCCAAATTGTCCAAGTCTATCAAATACTTAGTTACTTCTCTTTTTAGGTTAGTTACTTTTCTACAGGCATTTTATTGAACTTGCCCAATTACAAATATAATTCTCTCTCACAAAAAAACGAAAAAGTGACTTTTGAACCACTGGTATTGATAACAATGTCCTATTTCTCCCATTGAAACATATACAAAAGTTGAAGACTTATTTCTATACAGAGTTTCTGCTTTTTGCATTAGATATACTTTGTGAGATGCGTAGCTCAATGCTTCCTTTTTTATTCAAAATAATGGGAAATTTTCCACCTAGGTTAAATGGGAATGAAATATGGTCCACAAGGTTTTAAACTAAGGACTAGGAAAATGATTTGGCTAAAATAAAACTGACCTTATGTGAGACTTAAACAAAACTTTGTAGTTTGCAAAAATTAGACTTAAAATAACCTGCAAATTTAATAAGTCATCGTGGAAGAGAAGTATAATTTTTGTCTATTCTGTAAGGCTTATACCCTTATTTTGGGGATCTTGAGTTGGTTCAAATAATCATCCAGATTTTTAGATGCTTATATAATTGAACCTCTAAACCTTTTGACTTTGCCCATCTCCAATTTAAAAATCCTCTCTGGGAAAGTTATCCAGATGTAAGTTCTACAAAAGCACACCTGGCAAAACAACATCTGCCTGACAATGACTTAGTGAGTCTCAGTAAAGGCTGACATATGTGCACATGCAATTGGACCTTATACCAACAAAGTGTTTTACATATTAGTGTACACTAGGGAGTCCTGAATCCTGACAGAAAAATATGATGGCTTTTACACCTTAAATTACAGTGAAGCTGTATCCACAGATGGTGCAGGTATAACACGTGCTCTTATACAGCTGGCAGGTAAGGGGAGGTCATTTCCATAACAGCCTCTTCCTGATTTCATGTGTTTGCTTCCATGCAGTTGCAATTTGAGATCAGCATTCTGAGCGGAGTTAGTTCCAGCTGCTGATACAATGCTGTCTGAAAGGTCCACTACCAATGAAGAGGCTTCTGATGACGCTTACAGATGACAAAATATCATTCTCTCTCCTTTACTACAGCATTTCTTTCATAAGGTATATGGGGCACAGTTTTCTGTGGTTTGTTCAGAGACAGGCACTGAGTAAGCTAACAGAGTTTCTTTGAGATTAGTCAGCTGGAGAACTCGCAGAGCCATTCCTATGTGCCAAATGGACATGCTTTGAAGATAGGGAAAGTAAATCTTACATGGTCAGGTTCTCGCAAACTAACAAAGGAGCTTTAATTCCAAAGGAAAAAGGACGGATACATAGCCTGTTCTCTTATGCTGACCTTTGTCTTGAAACTATAACAAAAATTCCAGGAAATATTTATACTTGGCCAAATTCTGAGAACAGGACATGGCCCAGCTGACCACCAGCATCTGAGTGTGGAACAGAAGCACATTTATGTTCATGACACAGAGCAGCAGTGCTGCACTTCTTGCTTCAGAGCTGCAAAAGACCTCTGACTAAGGCAGGATTTGTAAATTTTTTTCCAGTGAGCAATGCAGTGCATTCCTCTGGATACTGAGCCTCACTTATAGCCCTTCTCTTTCTCAACCTGCCCAAGAACTTTATACTTTTGTGAGAGTTGCACATTGTAGACTTCAGTCTTAGAGGACCAAACCAGTACTGCTTTTAGAAGGGCAGGTCTGAACTTTTATCAAAGTGGCTTCAGACTATAAAAGGCCAGGGATAAAAGTTGTCTGTGAGAGTTAGGAAAATACTCTGTCTACTTCTAAAAGGCCTAATCGAAGCCCAGAGTGTGCTCATCTATTTTTAAATTAACCTTTTCCTGCCTCTTATTTTTGGCATCTGAAGCTCATGGAAATGTTCTTTAATTTCCAGACAGAAAGGGGTGGTTGTGCCATAGCATAGGATTTACAGAGAATAATTAACCACCAGCAAAGTTGTATAGCTTAGTGACTAGGGAAAAATGAGCCAGAAATGTAAGTTTGCAGTGTCTGAAGTAGAGGGACACTAGGTTCTGCTGGAAAAACATAATAAAAATCATTCCCCTGTTTTCAAGCTGTTTATGTTGTCTTTATCTTGTCTTTAACCTGTTTTACTTGGGTATGAATCTGTTCATGTCCAAAGCCTACACTGCACATCTGCCTCTTCCAAACCATTTCCAATGAAACCTTGTGTCTCGGCACCTTGCTACTTCTCAGCCCACTTCTGTACTATAGACTTTTCCAAAAGCTTGGGTCAGCCAGGCGTATGTGAGATGTGACTCAAGTTTCGGACAATGGTGTCAGCAGAGATAAGGGTTGTCAAGGTGTACGGTTGTTTCCTTAACAAAGGCACTGCTCCTAATACTGTGCATCACACTTATTCCCCTCTTCACTGCATTCACTGATGCGTTCTTTTTAGATGTTGAAAATTCTGAAATAAGAATTCTTTTCCTGGAAAGGGGTATAAGTACCGAGTAGATGCAGGTTAGACTACATCTGCATCTGGAATCAAATAGCCTCTTGGGATCTGACCTTAGAGACCAAGGCCAAATCTTTTAATGAGAACCTAGGCAGTGTCTTATAGCAACACAATTGACTTGTTGGGAGGTTCGTATAACACCTACCAAAGTAAATTTCCATCAAGTTGTGGCATTTACACACTTCAGCAGCACACCTTTTAGTTTTTTCTCTTTGAATGGGTAATTAGGTTTCTTTTCAATTTAACTAGTAGAACAAAAGTTCTGTAAATCATTAGATTCTTATAGTTATTAGAATCTGAATAATAATAATAATAATAATAATAATAATAATAATAATAATAACTGAATAACTTCAGAATAATATCCCAGTATCAAAGATCGAATATGATTTTGACATAAGCCTAGAGGAAGGACACAGATAAAAGTAAATCTTCTCCATTTCAGCAGAAAGCTCCAAATCTGCATGAATAGTCAGAATAGACTGAAATATTGGTCCATTCTTTCATGAGCAATGAAGATTTCAATGATTGTCAACACAGCTTCTGAGGAAATCTAGTAATTGTTAAATCATCAGATAAAGTGAGATAATGAAAAAACAGTGAAAATTGAGGAGAAAGTAGGGCTAATGAACTGAGATTGATCATGTAATTCACAGGTTTTATCTGGAGTTTGTTCAACGCAGAGAAAAGAAAAACAGAGAATGAGAATTTTGGATGTAGACTAGAAATTCCAAATTTCTGTCCTGTGGCAGTGCAGGACAGTGTAACTTAAGCTGGCTGAAAAGTACACAGAAGTTGGATAGAACGATTGCTGAACATAGTTTAAAAGATTATTCAAGACCTCAGCAAAGGACATTTGCCCAGCAGGAAATACCTCATTATTTTGGGCACGTGAGTTAATTATAGTAAGGACAGCACGCTCACAAATATAGGCGGACAGAGCTATCAGCTTGCCTTTCTCACCAATCATTGTACCAGGAGCCTCAGCCAAACCAGGCTTGAAGAAGTATCTTGTAGCACTGATGGCACTGATACTGCTGGGACTAGGAAGGTTTGGCCTCACTAGTCCCTGACACAGCTATGAGCTCACAGCCTGAAATACTGCTGGCTTTGGGGGTCTCAGTACTTTGTCCAATGGGATCAAAAGAATTTGTAAAGGACTGAGAAGCTGCTGGGTTTTTTTTCAGGCTTGGAGGAAACCAGATGATGCATGCTGTGATTGCCCATGAGACTGGAGAATGAGAAACCTGAATTGATTGGACAGGACAATGTCAAGTAAGCATAGGAGGATGTATTCTTTGTGCTCAACTATGCATTTACATTTAAATAATTGAACATCAGTACAACGTTTTAAAGAATGCATACTAGTAAATCTAGTCTCCAGAATGTTCTAATTAAAGTTATTTTAAATAGGACTTGCAAGGTTTATATTTTAAAATGTTTCCTGTGTTGACTGCAAGATCTTTTTTCAGAGATTTCTTTATGGTAAACTTGAGATTTAATCCTGTATTTTATTTTTTGAAATACTGTAAAACAATGGATCCCCAGGCTCTGTTTTGTCAAGAAGTAAAGGTGAGGTGCAGAAAAAAAGAGCTGTAATAATGATGCACAATATAATCTCATTATTCCTCCACTGTTTCTGTCATACCACAGATATTTCTCAATACTGTCACAGCATCTGTGGAACCATATTCCAGCTCTTCTCAGACTTTCCCATTTCTGGAAGCCTGCCCCTCCTTCAGCTCAAACCATGAATGTCCACACAACAGAAATCCAGTCGTTCTCCAAGTGGTCAGTCAAAGGCTAACCAGACATTACTGCAGAATATCTTTGTTATTTTTTCACTCCCATCTAAGAACCTTTAGAATCACAAAGTCAGACATGAATTCATAACCTCAAAACAAGACAGCAACATTTTTGTGAACTAGCCCCAATAGAATTGTGTGTGAAGGTCTTTCCCAAGGTTACTAAGGTCTTTAGCACAGGTATGTCCAAGCTGCAAATCAGGACATCAAAATATGCAAAGCCCCACATTTTAATAAGTCACAAAACCCCCCAAAATAAAGGAATGAGCAGGTTTTCTGTTTTCTTTAAAATTTAAGCAACTTGCTTGATGACAATCAGCAGTCCTGTCACTTTCAGATGTCACCAGCTGTCTCTTGCTGCTGCTTTACTTCAGGTTTGAAGTTCCATCTGCTCTTTGTTCTTTTTTGGGTTGAAAAAACCTTCCTACCATGGTGTCTAAATACTTGGGAAAGCATTTTCAAAAGACTCAAAAACAAATGCAGGATACTTCAGATTTTGTTTAAAAAGAAGGAAAAAAGAATAAAGCTTCGGAGTCCTGCCGAAATTTTGTATATCTGTATATGTTTGATTCCTCATGTCTTTAAACTCAACTCTAGCATGCAGAACTCCACCCGATTCTTATTTCCAATAACTTTTAGTAAGTTTATATCCTAGTTCATTTTTACATATTACATACTAAGCTTACCTTTATGTTGATCACTAGAACACGTGCTATGTTGCTTAAATATGTACATGTAGAATGCCTGTGTGTGTACCCACAAATTTTTAAAAAAATGGACAAAAAATTAAACTGTTAAACCCAAACTGTGTTCAAGTAAATAACTTACCCTACTCCCTAGTCTACCCTAGCCTAGTTTTTTTTAGTTGTTTTTATATGGTAAGAAATCTGATTTTGTTGCAGGATTTTTTGAAAGTTTGCTACGAGAGAACAGGATTTAACTATGAATGCAAAATAGCAAAAAACCGTAACTCAACCCAAACCAAAACCCAAAAACCCCAGACTGGTTCCTGGAAACATTAATGTGCACTAGCTACACCCTAGATTCTAGGCTTGTCTGCAGCAGGGTACATTTCAGCTTGTACATCTCAATTCTAGACTGTCTTTCAAGAAAATGTCTAAATTTTCTTGTTTGCTAAACTTTTCTTATGGTTCAAGTTGTTTTGATTCTTATTCATGTAAGTTCCTTTTCTGATTCTGTTCAAAAGGATGACTGTTATCCATCTAAAAAAAAAATTTCAAAATCTGTTAAACTCATCATTATATGCTGTTGGATAAAGTATAGGGATTGTCACAAAGGTGTAAAGCAAATGATTATCATTACCATTGTTACATAAAGATAAAAACTAGGTAGACTTCATTATACAAGTCACAGAAAATCAATCAATTTCTCCAGTATCATGCTACTGAGAATCATACTAAATGCAGCTTATTAAGAAGAGTCATTCTCATCCCTAAAGTAAAAAGACAAGAATAGAACCAAAAGGGGATACTGATAAGGGGAATTATTTTCCTGTGCAGTTGGCAGTGTTATTCCTTTTGCAAGATGACTTTGTAGCCAGGAGTTCACGAAGAGGTTTTTTTCATTAAGAGATTTTTTGGCTATATAAAACATCCTGTGAAGTCAGGGCTAAAATAACAAGAGATTCGCAACTCTTTGACTGCTGGTCTTTAGCTTACTTCTGAAAAATAACATAGACTTAAAAATCCCTTTTCTTCTAGATGTCTTATTCTACAGCAGGCTTTCTACATCAAATTTATTTCCTCTTTCTTCCAGAACATCAATACTGACCTTTAAAAGGAAAGTATTTCCAAACTAGCTAATCTAGGGGAGAGAGATTCAGCATAACAAGGTCCTTACAATATAATCAGTAGCTTTGTGTAGAAAAAGGGAAGACTACACAAGTAAAGTCTGGGATAAGGAGTAATATTACTGGGAGAATTACTAAAACTATCAAGATATTTAGAGGTTTCATTTTGCTGCTTTTTGGGCCAAAAATTAATCTTTGTGCAAAGACCTTGACAAATGATACTGGGGCGACGAACAGACAAGCAGATTCATGAGCAATTACGGTTGCTTGCGGAAGGTGCTTTGATTTTTTATTTGCTGTGGCTGTGTTTTTCTTTATTTCCATGACAGTAGAAAAGAAGATAGTATCTAAAAACTTGCTTTAAAATTTTTTCATTATTTTTTCTTAACTTGTACTAAATAGACAATGAAAGAGAGTAATAGTTATTTTCCAAGCGGATAATCCAGGATTAGAAAAGGTGTAGGAATACCAACCTATTGTTCATTCATTTCAAATAAATTAACTTTTCTGTATAATTCCTTATTTATTTTCATGTCTCACCTGTTTGTGTTTAACTGTTAAAATGAAATCGGTACAAGGTGTTTGTGACAAAATGCATTTGGCAGGGTCTCAATAATACATATCTACAGAGGGATGAACACAGCTCCAGTCTGAATAGGTGTGGGGGAGTCTGTATATGCATGACTGAGTTACACAAAGGATGAGCTGAATCATAGAGCACTAATAGGGAAAGAACTCTCTTAATAATAAGTCCAGGAAAGCAGTGCGTAATTTATACAGAAATAAAAGGAAGTGGGATATGTGACTACTGAAAGGTGATAGTGAGCTGCGTTGAGGTCTCTCTTCACATATCTTTCTCATCTTGGTAGCACGTAAGCCAGAGCATTTGTTCCAGTACAGACCGAAGGCTTTGGAGTATGAGAGTTTCTTAATTTGTCTCCCAGGCTGGTCCTTATAAAAGGCAGCTCCAGTGAGGTCATAAAATCCTCGGGATGTAGGGCTTTAACAAGATTGTCAGAGTTACATTCGGGTCAGTCAAAATAAAGAAACTACTCTAAAGCCACTCTTGTGGACTGGGAAATCTACCACACTGCTCATGGTGTTAGGTGGACTGTCTTTAAAGAAGAAGACATAGAATGCAGAATCATGTGGTGCTTTCATCAGCAAGCAACCTTTGATGCATATTTCTCCTAAATCCAGCCCTTGGCTAACAGATAATTGTAGAATGCATTTAATTTTGGACACATTCCATATTTACTTGCAATAACTGCCCTGTGAGACTCATTAATGCTTTAAAGCTTCCTATTAAATGGAAACCTCACAGTACTTTCTTTCTAATAAAATAAACTGAAAGGTGAAAATATTTTCTGTTTGTTTTTTAATAATGAATGTGTGTCTCAAAAAATTGCTCTTAATTTGTTGGATTATTTTAGTTTTATGTCTTTTCAGGGCCATGTAGATGAATAATGAAAAAAAGTGCAATAAAAGCAAACAATAATTATTCATGCTGACCTGAGGCATTTAAAGAAGTAGAAGAAAGTCTAAAGAAACCGATTTCCTATAGTGCTACTTTCTTAAGTATACTAAGGTAATTAGCTTTAAGAGGAGATAATTTCAGTTCACTGAAGGTGCTCTTTTAAGTCTTTCTGGGAAATTTAGATTTTCCATTGATAGTAGTTTTAACATGTCACACTGGAGCCAGAGTGAATTAAAGTGAAGAGCTACACAGTCTAAACAAATAGTCCTTCCCATGATCAGAAGCCTGACAACATAACAGCATAAATTATGTCACATGCCCACAAGTAATGCAGGAACAATTAAAAAAATAATAGCAAAACCTCGCTGCAGTCCATAAACAATATGTGATGCCTTTTATTGAGCTAACATTTTAAGCTGTCTAATTTTCCAATTTATCATGTTGCATTCTTACCGGTCTTAAGAAAATAAACAACAAACCTTCCCTGTTCTGGGATCTATTATTTCTTCTTATTAAATAGTGACATAGCAATTCTCCATGAAAATAACTGGCTAAATCCTCAAAATCATCAATGAAAAGCAGAACAAGTTCAGTTTTTATCTCATTTTGAAGGATAGTTAGGATAGATACAATATATTTGTTTGTGGGTATGGATATTTTAGTAACTTATTTTACATATTGAAAATTTCTATTTTAATCTCATTTGTGCTTCCTCTGCATCTCTCCTCTAAAACCATTTTTAAATTTCCTTTCACGCTACATTCTAACTGAATAAGAAAATAAAATCTTTTATTACTGCTTGCTGCAAGGATCTCTCCCTCTTTGGCATGGTTATTATTTTCATGATTGAATGTCCTCAATATGGGCAATCATAGATGGACAATTCAAGCACAAACTGGTTGAGGGCTCTGACTCAGCAAACAAATAATCTGGCACTGTTTTGGACATTGCTACCTCCCTCACTCTACACAGGTGTGTGCTGCTATCCTTGTGTGAGACCCTTGTGCTCCACTAGAGCTCCACTAGGTTATATTTGACCTCTTTTAGTCTTTAGTGGCACCTTCAGATAATATCTGGAAGGTGAAGCTTAGGTGCAGGCAATATGTGGCAGCACACCCCAACCGACATCCCTGCAAGCAGATGCCATTCCTCCCATTCTGCTTTTGTTAGCCCTCCAGCAGTGACTTCTACACATCGGCTACAGCAAGAATGGAAAAAAGACTTTTCACCTTTTTCTTTCTTTCAAGTCTATGTTGCTACAGACTTTTCCTGTTTAAGATGTGTTCTTTTGTTTCACTTTTGACCAAGTGTAACTTAAATGGTGAAGTTGGTGGCAATGCCTCTCATGTTCTGTCCTGTTTTTCGTACATACAGACAAGATGCACTCGATAATGACAGCACCTTGATGACTGCCCTACATGGATGGTAAGAAGAAGGATAGGTTTTCCCACACCTGAGTAGAATTCAAAGACTACTGTGTGGCACACATGCTTCTCAACATGAAATCGTCCAGCCGGACGCTGCAGATAAGAGAGGGAATTAGATCTTTTCCCATATTACCTTGTCCTTTCCCAGCCTCAAATTTTGAGATATACTCTTTTCATAGTTATTGTTTGCTGATCGCATATGCATGGTCAGCTACAGTTCTGGAAAGTGCTTTGAGAATTTAGACCAATGGCGGCAGAAGCATCACTGAAAACTACTTAGAGAAAGAGAAAGTTCTCTCTTAACTAGAGAACTTCTCTTTCTAGTTAAGGGTGTAGGTACTGTTCTCAAAATTGCCTGGCCTGGTACACAGCCAAAAAGCTTTGGTACTCAGGTTTCCCAAAGCACCAGCACTACAGAGGCAAAGTTTAGAGTCTTCTATTAATCTATTTTTTATCATTATTTTTCATATATAAATGTGAAGGATGTATTTCACCGTTTTCCTGACTCAGACTTCTTTTATTTTTCTTATTACACCTGCAAGAAATTATTATTTATGTCTTCTAATAAAAACGGCATTTGGAAAGGATAAATGAGAGGTGAAGATTCTTACAATACCTAAAGAAACAGTAAGCTCTTCAGTAGGTCCATGTTGTTTTCCCTCTCCATAAAAATCATTGTAAGCAACATTAGGCAGTGTTAGTTGTATGTTGGTATGGCTCCATATGAATCATGGCAGGCATTTTTCAAAGAGGGAACTAAAACATTGAAAGTCTAAGTGAATTAGGCGCCCATCCCATTCTAGATTAACCTGAGCATTAGGAGCAAACATTTTACCCTGACTCCTAAAATCAAGACCAGATGCCTTTCTAAATACTATGCTGTAATTCAACCATATTTTTATTGGACACAGTACAGGAATTACAGGGTGAAATTCCATGGTTTCTGTTATGTAAGAAGTCAGACTACATGATGGCACGATCTCTTATGTCACTAAAATCTCTGAATAACTGAAGACAAAATCACATCTGATTTGCTCAAATTTCACTTCCTGGGTTCTTGCAGTGTCATAATTTCACTCAATCTCCAGCCACTGAAGTAGGTTCTGGGGAAAACTTTGCAGGGAAGATTTGTATTTTCAATGTAAGAAACAGGGAAAATCCTCAAAACTTTGGGAAAACCTTCTCGTGAAATTTCCACCACGTTTTATGTGCTTATTCCACTTCAGGATTGAGCTGGAGGGAATGCACATCTATGTTTTTGCATTCACTCTAATGCTGTTATCACCAGGCAATAAATCCGGGAATTTATGCTGAGTTGATATCTTAAGCATCAGCTTTATCAGCAAAATCAAAATACTGATAAAAAGAAATAGAATCTATTTCTGAAATAGGACTTCTACAAATCTACAAATGATAATGCCTACTGAAAAACAGAGGCCTGTCTCATATTCTCAGATTCACTTATGATGGAATTCACAAATTTTCTTTTGAGTGTGGAAAACATCTTCTCATTTTCAGCACTCTAGAAGCCAAGTATTTAAGAGTCCAAACGTGTTGAAACTTTTGAAGAACTCTAATGTCAATAAAACCTCTTCATGTTAAACCACGCTCAACTATAAAATGCGTTTTAAATGTCTTTTCTGTTAGGCAGGATCACTTGAATGAAAGGAAATTGGAGATCAGTCCTGTCTAACGTAAGACTCAAGAACCAAAAACCCCCAGAACCTTACCAAAAACCAGCCCAGAGCAATCAGCTTCGGTGGGAAATGGAAGGAACAAAAGGTATGCTTTGACCTCAGAATTGTTTTTCCTTTGGGTCTGTGAAGTCATTAGAAAACTCTGGTACCCTCTACTGGCCAAGCAATAAATCTGTAGCCCCGGAGCCAAGACGACATTCCCACAGATGCTGACATGTAGCAAGTGAGCAGCCTGGAAGCAAGAGCCATGTTGACTTGCATCCTCCTAAAAAGCAAAACAAAAAACCCATGAAACAACATATGAGAAAGTGTTAGTCAGGAAAAAGTTTCAAGCTACCGAGAGAGTGCTAAAAAAAAAAGGATCTAACTAAGATATTTAGCACTAGCTTTTTATTAAAGCGTTTTTAAAATATTAAGCCTCTACCTAAGGATGTTTGTTATATTTTCAGAGTCTATTGTAGCAGTGCTATATAATGACTGCAAATGTGTTTGTGTTCCTCTTATCTTTCAAATCAGTACTCACTGCTGCTAAACAGAGGGAGTATGGCACATCTAGTGCATTGCTTTAACATCTAAAAAGTGCATATGCATATTTCTTTGAAATGGAGTGATACCCTCTGTTACACGAGCTCACCTCTAAGCAGATATCAGTGAAGTTAGAACTTTGTTTTATCCATTTAAAATAATGTGTATTTGGTGCCTTACAGTTCAGGAGGTTAAAAAGGTAAATGGTTTCATGTATACCATAGGCCTCTGCTAAAAAGAGGACAATAATGATGAGCCAGACACTTTTTCAGAGGTGGAAAGTAACTAGTTAGAATAGTTAATCTTCTGAGATGCATCCCTGGCATTAAGTGGATTCTTCTCATTCAGCTGAAGGCGCAACAGCTGGATTCTGTCATCCCTGACTGGGGCGGTCTTGTTAGTGTAGGATGACCTCTGGAGCACTAACACAGATAATACTGGCACCTCTCTCCACTCTAATCAACTACCAGTCTGAGCAATTCTACAGGAGATGGGGGCATTAAGGCCATATTATTCTAAACAAAATTCATTGATGGTAGCAGAGTATTGTGACAGCAAAAGACAGATTTTACCTTTCCCACCAAAGGTTTTTAGGGCTAAATTTGTGGAATGGTCTGTAAAAACAACACAGCTCCATATTTTCTCCCTTTTCTTAAAGTCGTATTTTGAAAAAACTAGACGATTTGTGTCAAGCATGTCTAAGCTAAGACTCTCACAGTTTTACTGCCGTATATGAAACTGTTTGTTGCAACCACACATAGCTAATGTGCTCTCTCTTCCTCTCTTTCCACACAGATTAGAGCTGGCAGGAAATTTTTGGGCATTTAGCTGGAATGTGAAAGGATCAGGTTCAAATTACTGTTCTGTCCTGCCCTGTTTCAGAGCAAGGCACTGAAAAAGGATCTCCTAGATCTGAACTGACTACTCTTGTGGCTGGACCAGTGCTGTTTTGGTGATGGAGCCCTTGTATTTTGACTATTTTAAAGAAGCTTGATTAAAAACTGATCTCTTCTCATGATGTACATCAACTTTCACTGAAAATATTTCCTTTTGTAAAGTTTTCAGTCATAGCTAATATAGCTAGCTACAAATGAAAAAAAAAAAAGACAACAAAGCTATCAGTAGTTATGAAAAAGCAAAACGAAGGTAGCTAAATTTGTTGAAAGGGATTCATATGCCACACAGGCATTTGGTGTCCTGCATCTCACTACTTGCAGAGCACAGGCATGCTGTTGATAAAAATGCACCAGTGCACCACATGCAAAATACGATATGTTGATTTTATAGGCAGTAACACTTCTGTTTATCCTTAGCATTTATATATAATTTATTAGAAAATTACCAATACCCACACTGTCAACTAAGTTGAGCCTTCTGCTGTGCTTGTCCTTTTACAGTTATAACAAATGCCCTCTGAACCCTTGGGATAATGGAATGCTGCTGCCTTGTGCCTGGGCGATATAGAGGCACAGGGTTTGGTTGTGTTTGAGAATGGCTTCAGTTGTGTTTGGGAGTGTTCACCTCTGAAATTCAGATCCTACTGCTAAAAACATAACAGAAACGAATGTCTGCATCTGAATTAAGAGTGTTTACATTTAATTTACAGTCAGTGGAGAGAAATAGGGTGTCATTTACCCCCAAAATAAATATTAATTACTTGACAAATCCTGCCTTTGATTTTTCCTGTCAAATGAGAAAAGAGCAGTTGTCAGCTGTAAACAATTTGGGGTGCTTACTTACCCACAGTCCTTCATGCCAAGATGGCAATAAGACCCAAATCTCCAGGGTAGATTTGCTTAATTGGAGTAAACATTGTGTTGCACTCTCTGTTGACAACTTTAATACAACAACATCAGGCTTTATCTGTCATACAGATGCAGCTCTCTGTTGTGAGGCAAATGAATTACTCTGTTTGAGGCAGGAATACAAAGCGTCCATGCAATCGAGGACTATGACATGACAAGTACAGCCAAGGAGGTCAGATGCTGTGTTTCTTTGTTGTGGGTGGAATGTCGTAGGAGAAGTGGTAATGTTGTATATTTTCTTAAGCTTTCAAAAGATCATGGAAAATGAAAGCCTGATCCTTTAGAAATTCATCAATACTACTGGACTTCTTTAGTAATATACCATACTCCTTCATCCTTTGGACTAATGATAGCAGATGAAGGGGAGTGTCATCTTGTTTGTGAATCACTAAAGACAGCTTCCTAAAGTTTTAATTTTCACAGGTTTTGGTAGAAAGTAAAAGAATTTTAAGGTTCAAGGACTCATCTGGTCTTAGAGTGAAACTTTGCTGGGAGGTGAGAGGAGATGAAGAAAGGCAGACTGTGATTTTGACACACCTTTCAGCAGAGAGTACAAAGGTTAACAGAATCGGCGAGGTTTTTATTTCAATTTAAAAATTAAAAAAAAATTTAAAAAAGGAAAAAATTGTCATCATCATGGAAATGATCACTAACGTGGTCCTTAGGACTTACCGGGCTCTCAGTTTCAGTCCCTTATCTGCCTGTTATATACCTGGCCTGTAATCCTGATGTCCCATAACCCATATGAGTTTTTCTGCTGCAAAGAAATTCTTGTTCTTCCTGTAAATTCTTTCAAACCCATCATAACTTCTGCAGCCTTCCCACTCTGCTGCTTAGAAAGATCATGTTTTGATTGCAGATTGCTTAGGGCACATAGGTGATTTGGTGATTTTGGATCTTTTGCCCCTTTCCTTTGTCTCTGATTTTGCCCATCTCCTTCACTCTGTGATTTTTTTCTGCTGTTTCTATTTCTTGTATTAACCCCATACAGGTGGTTTGTTCTTCCCACTGTTCCCTGAAACTCTTGCAATGCATTTTCCTGATTGAAGGCTGTCAGCAGGGGGAGCATCAACAGCACAGGAGAATCCCACCAGGGCTACTGGATCTTCACGAAGGAATGGAGTCAGACTTGCAGAATCCTAAAGACAGAAATTTGGCCATTATGTGTATATCAAAGACGGTTCCATGACCAGAAATGTTGACTAATATGTAAAAGATAGTGAACTCTTTATATTTAAATCGAAAGAAAATGCCAACCTACATACATGTCAGAGTTGCCATAAAGAAAAAAAAGAGCAACATGGGAAAAGTAGGATTATGCTTGAGGTCTTTCTCCAACTTATTTTAAATTATTTATTTTAGATATTCACTTTTTTTTTGCTGCATTCCTTGTCCAGTGTCTCTCTAGAGAGTGAGTTAGCTCTTTGCTGGTGAATTTCAATGTTAATAAATTATGTTGATATTGACCAAATGAAAAATAAACCAATTTTGATTATGCTGGCATTGAAAGAAAAAAATTTGGGCAGTCTTTACTGTCTGGACATGCTGTATCGTTGGCTGATTCTTTCCTTTAGTGAGTCATTGTTTTCTGGTAAATGCTGATTACCGCTCCATGTGCATTTGTGAAAATTTCATCAGGCTAGGCTGCAATTAGTGAAAACATCAATATGCTATCAACACATGCCAAAATAAAGATGATGCATCCTGGATTCTATGCTAAGAATCCAGAGTTAACATATATAACACAATATATGAATACTTCTATAAAATTATCATAAAATGTTTTAACACAAAAAATTATGGTAGCTAGACAATTAGAGTCTATATACACATATATAGGAAAAAAAAAAGCAGGTGAAATTCACTGTAAGGATCCTAGAAGGAAAAATATGTTTGGCGGTGTTGGTGCACATTTTTATTATTGCCTAGTGGGTAGAATGTTCTTCTACATTTAATTTCTCCCTAAACTTGTGGGGCTTTCAGTTTATCACCCTCAGAAGAGGGCCTGTCCTGGCTAAGGAAACTCAGTGATGCTCTTGTCTCAGACCAGCAGTGAATGTTCAGGACCAAGACCAGGGACAGATCAGAAGAGAACTGGCCTTAGGGCTTACAGTTTTTTCCAGCCTCATCGTTTCTCAGAAGAGATGGGAAGATCCCTTTTTCCTTACCACAATTGTTTTCTGATGCCCTGAAGCTAGACCCACACAAGGCTTCCAGAGCTCTGGCATTGGCAAAGCAGACTGTGGGACTGTGACTGTTTTTGTACCAGAAGCTGATGTAGGTAGATGCCACCTGACTGATGTGGGTAGAGACCTTCTTTGTCTATGTTTACATCCAACCCTAAGTGCTTCTTGTAGCACAACATTAGAACATACCACAGTTTTTAAAAATGCTTATCCATTTGGTTTTATAAACACAGAAGTACTTTTCTGTCCTACAGAAGAACAGAAGCAGATAAAGTAGTATATGATCACATAGGAAAACTCTGGTAATGCAAAGTCTTGAATTTTTCTCTTCTAAGTCCTGAGGCAGACCCTTAACAAACTGATCTTCTTTCTTCTCTGCATGTCCTTGATGTTTTTCTAGCAAGCTGTGATTAAAGTTGTGATTTTCTTTTCTCCTGGGCTGTTCTTCTACAACATATGTATGTCTTCAGTTCTGCAAGTAAAGTAGGTACAGTATTTCATGCAGTAAACCAATTGGTATATATAGTATTCCTATCTTTAAAATGCCTTTGAAGACTCTTCCAAAGCTCACTGAAGCCAGTGACATCTTTGTTTAATTTCAATGGAATATGAATCAGGATGTGGATTGAAAGTGAAAATGTGGTCCTGCTTCTGCACTGAGAATTAATTCAGGCATCCTTGAAAGTATAGGACATTATTTGGTTGTAGAAATAATGAGAGCATATGGGATCACGGACTTAATGGAAATGGTTGTTTCACACTTTCCAAAGTGTGCACTACAGTCTGAAGCAATACCTGTCTGAACAAAACTTCAGCATACAAATATCTTCTCTGAGAAAAGAGTTTATCCACCAAATTGCCTTCTATTTTGAATTCAGCGAAACTAGAGAGAAAACATTTCTCTATTTAAAATAGATTTAGAAGAATATAGTAATCTACAAAAACATTGTAAATCAAATTAAAATAACAGCCTGAGTTTTGTTTAATATAGCAATGTTTTCATTTGGCCAAGAGCTGTTATTCATGGAATCATAGGATAATTTGGGTGGAAATTGGGTGGAAGCCAAGGTCTTCAAGGTCTTGTATTCCAACCCCCTGCAATGAGCAGGGACATCTTCAACCAGATCAGGCTGCTCAGAGCCCCATCCAACCTGACCTTGAATGTTTGCAGGGATGGGGCATCCACCACCTCTCAGGACAACATGTCCCAGTGTTTAAACACTCTCACTGTCAAAAATTAGCTCCATTTTTCTTGTCTGAATCTACCCTCTTTTAGTTTAAAACCATTATCCCCTGTCCTATTTCAAGAGCCCTTGCTAAAAGGTTGGTTCATCTCTTTCTTACCTTTAATTACTGAAAAGCCATAATAAGATCTCCCTGGAGCCTTCTCTCCTCCAGGCTAGGCAGTCCCAATTCTCTCACCCTGCCTTCAGAAGAGAGGTACTCCTTTGATCATTTTTGTGACCCTCTGGATTTACTCCAATAGGTCCACATTCTTCTAATGTTTGGGTCTCAGAGAGCTTTTAGACAAGTTAGAAAGATTTCATGGGTCAATTTTTGGGCTGTTTTTAGAATAAAAATGGAGGAAAATCCCATGTGCTTTGAAGTAATAGAGGCGTGAAAAAAACTCACAATTCATCAATGCGCTGTTATTATTAACAGGATTGTTTATTTTTTAGAAAAACCTCGCCTTTCAGAGATGGTTATTTCCTTAATTCTTTTTTAATCTGTTAAAATGTGTTGTTTTTGAAAAATGTATTTAAGTAAAAAGAAAAATTATAGCTTCCATTTCAACTTCATCACAATCTTTGGGGATTTAAATTTAAAATATCTGTTTTTCAAAATTTATTTACTGTAAATTGTAATACAGGAAATCAGATTTGACACAAATTGTTTTGTTTTGACCTTAAACAATTTTTCTAGAGAAGGGAAGAAAGCGTTCACCACTCTGGAGAGTGAATACATGATGGGCTACATTGAAGTGCGCTCACTAAAACCACAAACCTTTCAGCTGCTGGTAGCAGTTCACTCCTGATAAATACAAGATGACCCCATTACACTGCGAGTGCAATAGTGCAGTGAGACTGAAGAACCAGCTTTGAATTGAAAAACACTTGAATGTGAGTGAGACATTTGCTGATGAGATGGGATCAGACAGATCTTTTTTATTTTCCTTGTAAGCCTTCAGTATCATCTGAAGTCAGTACTGTTGTAGGCTTAACTCTGGTGGAACGGCACTCTGCTTTCATTGTACATTTGTGTATGGAGACAACAAAAATTGCAACAAAGAGAAAGAAAATGTATTTCTGGTAAATGATAGACTTCTCTCAAACACTTCCCACTGTCTTCAGAATAAACCCAAAATGTCATCATTTTTCTCGACCATTAAGTCTTTTGAACACTTACCCATCTATCTCAGCATTCAGCCTATTGTTACTGAGGAAATACCCTTCAAGAAGCATATTGGGGACATAATTTCAGTGATTATTTTGTATGGAATAATGACCGTTTTGTTTCGTTAGTGGCTTTCTGATTCTAATCAGACATTTATTTTTCACATTCCCTAAAAAAGGTTGC
Organism: Rhagologus leucostigma; assembly: GCA_013397725.1. Taxonomy (NCBI): domain Eukaryota; kingdom Metazoa; phylum Chordata; class Aves; order Passeriformes; genus Rhagologus; species Rhagologus leucostigma. The sequence goes on from VZTD01004799.1 coordinate 5,521,240, forward strand.
ACAGCATATGTTAAGGAAACTGTGTGTGTACCATATGGCTAAGAATAATAAATGCCATATAAAATGGGGAGAGTGAAAGAGGAAGAGTAATGTAATATAATAGATAATGAATTCAGCTACATTATATGATTTATCATTATGAGGCTGCAAAGATGCAGGAGCACACATGGACTTTAAACCCTAGCAATTTTCACTTTCAGTATTCTAAACTGAAATTGCTTTTCCCTCGTCCTGATCAGATATCTCTGTAGTCATGAAATGGCAAAGAAGGAAGGCTTAATTCTTCTATAGAATAGTACTGTTTAACTCCAGTTTCAAGAGAGGTAAAGCACATAAAGGCCAAGTATGTGGAACCGGAATCACCATGGAGACAAGCCTGTGATGTGTGGGCATTGGGGTAGATTTTCTGTGTTGCAAAACAGCATTCTGGTAATTTCTAAGTAGCAAGACCACATACTCTGGCTTCCGCTAAAAACATGTAGGCTTCAAAATAAACTTAAACAGTCCTTTTAGAACTTTCTGGGCTTCAGGAAGTGAATTTTCACATTGCTCTAATCTTATGCTATTAAGATTTGAAATCAGTAAGAATCTTCAGCTCAAATTGCTAGAACGAAGGGCTGAAATAAAAATATTTTGATTTCCTAACCACTATCCATAATTTTTAAAATATGTTCTGGAAAATAAAATGCTTGGTGGATGATAGCGTGAGATATAAAAGGGACAATTCAAGCCATAATTTAGCACAAATTGTTACCTGATATTAGACCTGTTATTTGGAGTTTGGCTGATTCTGTGATCAAAATCCCAAGTAGTAGTGAAGTTTTCAGATTTTGTCTTAATAGTGAAATGTGCATCTGTCTGGGCTGCTCTCTGAACCAACAGAAATCTGAGCAAATTATCTGAATGTAAGATGAATCAGAGCTAACTACCTTGATCCACACACAGCCTTATCCTAATAGTGCCACATTTCATAGGCGTGTTAATGTTGAAAGTTAAACACACTGCATGCTCGCACTTCTAGCATGTGCATTATAGAGTCAGGGCTGTACATCATACACTGTCTGTAACCTTGCTTACCAGGATTATAACTTACAATTGTTACAGCTGCAAGTTATTTAATACCAATACCTAAAGACTACGCTCATTAGGCTCCTAACCCGTGTCTTTCCCTGAAAAACATATTATCATGGTTGGCAATATCAATAATTTTACTTAAAGTAAGTAATACAAACCTGCCTTGATTTTATGATTTAAAGGTAGTTACTGAGAACCCTTGAGTTCTTAACATATAATTTAGGATCAGCTAAATGTACACAAGACCTCCCTTATTGGAGAATTAAAGGTGTATAAATCCATATTAGTTTTTCTTTCCAACTTTTGTTTCAAGTGTACCTGGTAGATTTATTGCTTGACTCTGCTTCAGTAGTCTGACTCCCTGTGGTGATTTCCAAAAGTCTGCAGGCAGGAATATACCCTTACTGTTGCAAAAGATTATGACATCATGGATGTTAAAAAGAGAATGAATGATGTGGTTAGTCATGCATTCAATATATTACTAGAGAGGGGGTTATATGGAAACATGGCCTTTCTGTCAGGTAGAATAAATGACATATATAATTTGTTTTGTCCTTCTCTTAAAAGAACAAGGAAAAGGAGATAATCTGTCTTAATAAGGGCATGCTTAGAGTATCAACCAACAAGAAAGTAATATATTCTTAAACATCCATATGTGATCCCCTTATTAAATTAGGATGTTGAGCTAAATTTAAAGTATCAATATATAAATCAGTCAGTCAGTTAAATTAGCCAGTTTTATACTGATAAATGGGAGTTAATAAAGCAATTACTTCTTTCTGAACCATAAGGCTCTGGTTTCCAAATCAGTTGTATGAGTTATGGATTACTGACATAATTTACAAGTTTTCATTTACATGACTTATATCCTTGATTTCTGAGGAATTAGTCCTTTATATTATTAAAGGCACAACAAAACAGCATTTGCGTAACATTATGGTTGGAGGAAAGCAACAAAACTCTCTGACTTCTCAATTTATGGTGACAGTGTTCCTTACTCTAGCTGCTGTTGTTCATAACATACGGAGAGTTAAGGACAGAATTGTTGCCTTAATATTGAAGGTCATGACTTTTCAATGTGTGTGTCATGACCTGTGTTCTATACTCGTTGAGTTTTGCCTTTTCTTTCTCTCAATTCCATAAGTACACACCACTAGCAGGCAGCTCTGCACCTATGTTGGCCATTTGCTATGAAAGAGGTGGTATTAAAACTTGTCAGTGTATTGCCACATAACCTTCATGTTTTCTATTTTTATGAGGCTCAGCTTTGTACAGGTTGACATCACTGAAGAATTGGAAATGATTACAATGTGAACAAGGTCAAGCTTATATAGAGTGTGCCGTAAATAAATTTTCATTTTAATTTTTCACACGCTTTTCTCCTTTTAAATCTTACTGCCTGGTATTTATCTTATTATTCTATAAGTACAGATAGAATATATAAGATAGAAATAACTTGTCTCTTGGGCCACACAAATCTCAGAAAGTTTCACAAACTAACCAGAGTCAGGGAGAATTTTGCTAGAGTCCAATCAGTTCTTTACGAAGCAGTTCTAAAATTCAAGAAAAGTAATGGTTTGCAGATTAAACCATTTACTATCCTCTACCATATTACTCATTAAAAGCACAGTAACAGCAATGGCAATAGCTGTTATGAGAGAGAGCAATAAGAACATTTAAGGAAGACTTCATGATGCATGCTGATGGTGTCTGTGTAGCTCAGTTCATTCAGTGTTTCAAAAAAGAGCCCCCAAAAACCAGCCAACCAACCAACTGAAAAAAACTGCAAACCCGAAAAACCCCAAACCCAAAAAACCCAAACCAAGCCCCAAATCAATAAAATCATATTCAGATCAAAAATACAATTTTTCTCATGAAAAAAATTGGTTGTGATGCAAGAAGCTGAGAAATCAAACCTGGCTATGTAGTGCCTGAGACATCCCAGATAAAAGTAAGGAATGAATAAGAAGGTAGGCAAAAAACTCAGGTGGAAACAAGGGAACCAATAACCAGTTGTAACAGAATTTTCAGAAGAAAAAACCCCCCCAAACAATAAAAGATTTACGTGGCCAAGAGTATGATTGCCCTGAGATCTGGCCTAAATGGCAGACTACATTTTACAGACTATCAGAATTAACAAGAGTCTGGTGAAAGAGTAACTCTAGTCTTCTTATTTACTTTGTTACGCTTACGTTGCAGGCAATCCAGAAACTGGATTAGCGCTAAGTGTGGGATGAACAATTTAAGAGATTGTCTTTCATCTCCCCAGCGTATCTCCATTCGAATATCAACAGCTAATAGATAGGCAAGGCTCACAAATCTGTCTTAATGGTATGATCAGTGCTGCTTTGTGATGTGGAACCAGTAAACTTAGTCACTCACCATAAACAAATTATTTTAATTAATAAAAAGAATCTTCCTATGACAAGAATTTTATTTTTTTCTCACTGAAATATATTGAAACACATAAATATTTACTCCCATAATTATTATACACCAGTATCTGCCCAGTGCACCATATTTTTTAAAGCTCAGAGTCCAAGCTCCAAACATTAAGGATCCAAACAATAACTCATGACAGAGACAGTCAGATGGTCATCTCCCTGGTATGTGTTGGAGACTAAGTATTGTTTTCAGATGTCAGACTGTATATAAATGCTTCTAAGGAAATATCATAATGGATTTCTTTAATTTTACCAACAATTACCCTCAAGCCGTATGTAATTGGATAATATCTATTATGTTAAACAGCTTTGACCAGAGCAATTTGGCCTGCATTACTGGCATTAATATTATTGCAAGACATCAATAAGTCTTCTAGTTATAGGCAGATAGGTGTTACCTATCACATGCCTGGCTAACAGAAACATAAATGGATTTACTGTCGAATAGAATATATTCACAATAAAATATCAAAGCATCTTAATAAACTTAATTAAAAGGCCAATTTTTGATAGACCCAACAGGAACTTGAACTAAGCTATTCCAGTGTTGACTCAGGAGCAGCCAAACTGCTTCCCTTTATACACCTTTCTTTTCGGCCTCAACGAAAATGCAAGTTATTTAATTATTTAAAAGAAGTAGCATTTTGGCAGAACTTCACATTTCCCTGCAGTCACCCATAAATTTATGAGATTTTAGATAACAGAACTTCCCTTAATATACCTTCCAGGATGCTAAAGAAAAGCTATTTGTTTATGGTATACGGAGTGATGCCAGATCTGGCTAGTCTGGAGGCAAGATTTTTCAAGCTTTTGATCTGCAGGCTCTGGTTTCCAGAACGTTGAGATCCATGTTAAAAAGAAATCTGGTGTACAGAGTCTGCTCACTGCATTGCCACAATCATAAAACAGAACCAGATAAAAAGACTGATAAGGGTGGATTAAAACTATGGAACAATGACTGCAAGAATGGTGACCAAAAGGACAATGGTCTATGTAGAGGAGGTATTACAAAATCAAGAAATATGTGGAAGGGGTAAATATAAGATCTTTATTTACTTTTTCTTCACAGAAGGGCTCAGCACATGAAAGCAGTGTCACGAGAAGGCTTTTTTTCTCTCCCCACATAACTAAATGGTGGTCACGAAGTATTGTGGTACACAGTTGTTAGCCACACAGTGCTATGGGAAGTAAAACACAAAAGTATTTGGAATCAAACAGTACTAAACTAATTCCTGGGAGATGGATTCATCAGTGGCTTTTAAACATGTAGGAAACTGCTCAGTGACTGCTAAAAGCTGAGAGATTGTATCAGATTGTTCTGTAATTGTTTTTTATATCCCTACATGACCACTGTTGCGGGTGGGATACTGGGCTATACAAACCATTGTGTCAACGACCCTTTCGACATGTTTAATTAAAGGACTTAAGGAAAGGAAAAATTCTCATCAGTTATTATTGATTTTTACCTCATCTCCTTAAACTGTCCTCCAGACCAGCTCTCCTTACTCTTTCGTGCGTCCTTCCTTTTCTCCATCTTCTCCTTTTCATAGACACTCCTTTTAGCTTCTTATTAGGATGTATTGCAGATGGAAAGAATCTAATTCCTGTGTATTGAATATTGATATTCTGTATGGCCACTCCTGGACTCTAGAGACAGTAACTTTTCCCTCAGCATAACTATTTAGCATGATTATATTGCTGCCATGTCCATTTTGTTGACCAGATAAGAACTAGATTTTTCATACCTGATTGTTCTGAGCTAGATTAATTGTTTGTATGTAACTTTCTGTTCTATTTAGCACAGAGAACAACGGCTCTAAATGACCACATGACCATGACAGTTAATGTAAGCAAAAACCAAAATGCTTTTGGTTTTGAAAAACAAAGAAAGGTAGATAAAATTCAGTCTACATGTACTTAATATTGTCCAAAATGTTACAGGTTGAAAAAAAGGCTGATTTTAATAAATGATTCCAGCTCTGAAACCATGGGGTAATACTTGTAAATTCCTTTAAGATTATTAGACTGGCAGTTTAGCATCTATCATTCAAAATAGACTAGCATAATAATGATCACAAATAGCTCATCACACATCCCTGCTATAGCTCGTTGTCCGGTATGGTTCATATCACTGATAATCAGCTCCTCCGGCTGAATTTGATGGAGTAAATCTCAGGGAATAAGAATATAGTTCTCTTATACGTGTTAAAGAACACAGTCTGATGGGTTTTGTTTTTGATGGGTGTTTTTAGTTTGTATTTTTGCCTCTGAGCACAAAACTGGAGAAACTGCAGAAAAACTTCCTTGCCTGCAAAGATGTAACGGAAAATAATCTTATACACTCATCCTTTGTTTGGATTACCATGAGACATTTTGTAATGGCACAACCAGTGTAAACCATTTTGGATGATTTCAGCCACCTGGACTAGTGCAAGCCATCCCTGCCCATGGCAGAAGCGATGGACCTCGATGATCTTTAAGGTCTGTTCCAACCCAGGACATACTAATATTCTATGATTCACTTCCGTCCCCCTGGAGAGGCTTGGGTGCCTCTCTTTTTGGCTGTGCCGCATTGCTCCCTACACGGAACTCATTGGCCAGTGCAGGCAGACACCTTTCCCTCTGGAGGCAGCACTTTGTGGCATGGCTGGTGCCATGCAGTTGCCAGGAAGGTGCAAGATCCCAGAGGGATTGTCTTTCTGCATGCTTCCTTCCTTCTATAGTGGACCTTCAGGTCCTGTTCTTGTCACCTTTGCTGAATCTCCACTCTTCAGGGAAGATTTATATTCTTCGACATCGAAGAGTTAAACAAGGCTAAAAAAGACTTTTACGCTGCCCTGTAAAAGTCATGTTTTGCTGGCAAACAGCAGCAAACTTGCTAGGCTTTCTTCATTAGAGCCTTGCCATTTAAGCCATCAGCGTCATTTTGTGAGGACATCAAACATGTGTACACCAGATGCCTGCAACGCAGAGCAGCTCTAAGGACCTGACTCAACTTAACAATAATCTGTGGACAGCGGGTGTGAACCTGAGCTGGGCCAACACCTCATCAGACTGCATGGCTAATTGATTTCAAAATTAGAGTTGGTATTTCTGAACAATAATCTTAAAAGGCAGCAATAAAATACATCAGAATCCTTTGAGCTAGCCAAGCTTTCATCCAAATGGCTTATTACAAAGAGCTGGCACACCTGAACTTTGGCATAGACAAATAAATCCCAAAACAGTAAATGGAAACCACATTTGGCACTGGAGGTTTGTCAAGAGAAGTTTGTAGTCATCAGGAAACAAGATTTTGGATTTTTTTTCCTTAGTGGCAGGAAGTCATTCACTGGATGTTTTTTATTCCAACTGCTGTGATTTATGCAATGAAAATATAGGTAGCGTTGAGGAGAATGCTCTTTTTAAAAAATTTTTTTTTAAATGTTTCACAATCTTCAGGATCCCAGAAGCGCTAAAAGCACAGGAAGGGTTACAGTTATCCCAACAGTGATAACTTAATTGCATCTGTCGGCCTCCCTCTTTGAACTTTGAACTGCTGTTTTGTGGCATCATGATCCAAAAGGATTTAGATCTGACTTTTGTGTGGCTACAATAAATTATACCCAAGTATCTGAGCAATGCCTGGAATCTTATCTTCAAGGCAGGATGAGGCATCTCACTTAAGGGATGGTATAAATTTGGAATACAAATTTCTTTGGGTACTAGTATTTCAGATCAGGTAGAAAAGATTGCTTTTTCCTTTGCAATAGTTTGAATTATAAGAAAATTAAGAATATATAAATAAAATCATTAATTTCCTTAAACATTTCCTGAAAAAATGGCTCCTCAGAACTGCTTCAAAATGGGACCAAACCAATCTTTGCAGTCAGAGGCTGATCTGTGCAGTACCTGAAATCCATTTACATTCAACATCTCCATTGTTTATAAACAATTTTATACATACGAGTTTGATGACTAAAGATGTAGCAGTCTAGAGGCAATTGCAGCTTTCATCATTAATTGGTCTAGGTGAAATGTTACTCACTCCTTGATTACTAGCTTTGTGTTTAAATATTAGTGGTTAATTTTACTGTTCTGACAGTCTTGGGTTGAGTTTGTGATAACTGAGACTGTTCTCTTTGTGGTTTTGAGTAATTCTGATCTATACCATTAATACTATGTTAGTATGGTCTCAAACTTAGCTCAGAATGTGAGTCTTGATGGCATGCATTACATCTTTGTTAACAGTCTTAAGAAAAGTATGACTACAGAGTTATTATACATTACTATGCCAAGGGATTTAAGGAGTCTTTTTGCTAAGCATCTGACAGATGTAGCAAGCTCAGCTTTAGTCAGGTCAAAATATTGTCTTTTCTTTTGGTTTATGTCTAATTACAACTTTCAGGCATGGCCTGATTCTCATCTCGCTTACAATGTGAGTTTCCAGATGTATCCCTGGATTTTCACAGGGTTATTCATAACAAAAAAATTGGTCTGTGATATGCCAACTTTCTGATTATCCAGGGCCCAATTCAGTTATACATGTTTAAAACAAGCCTAATTCTATTAGCTGCCAATCTGTAGTGCTGTGGGAGGATAATCAGACCTTGTAGATTCATCTTACCCTTATGAAAAATTTTGCTATGGACATTATTTTCAATCTTGCCCATATGTAATTGTGTCTCCTGTGGGCCAGTCATGTGAGAACACCTTTTTAGTCATGTACTATATTTTAGCCATGATTAATTTTAGAAATGTTTTCAGTTGCACAGGTTTGGCGTATGTGGGGCAATTCACATTTTTACTCATTAATTAACTGCAAAAGTTACTCTTCTCACTATTTCAATCTAGTAAAGTGTGCTGAAATAATGGAAGTTTTTTTATAAAATACCTCATATTATGAGCAGCTTTTGGTACAATGACTTGGACTTCTCACCTCCATACACATATTGACTTAGCATCCAATTACTTAGCTCATTTAATTGTTTGGTTTTAAAATAAAGTATAAATTAAACTAAATGTGTTACATGCAAATAAATACTAATGGGACAGATTCAGACCTCTTTTACTTCTACTCAAATAGCCTCACTTCAGCAAGGGTTGCAGAGGTGCAAATGAGGACAGATTTACCTCTAAATTTTAGCATTGCTTATAATGACACTTCCTTTTGCATGTGCAGCATAAAATCAAGGACTCGTTTTTGTAAAATTGAGAAAGGGATTGACATTTGTAACTTAATTCCAGCACATGGCTCTTCATATTTTCCCCCTACTTCTACAAGTATTTGTATGTAAAGCAAAAGAATACATCAAAGTGACACAAACAGCATAACAAGAGTCTGTCTACAAAGTCCTGCGCCAGCTGGTTCTCTTACATGGTTTAGATTAGAGTCCAGAGAGTACTAAGGCTGGACCACCGCAGGAGAAAGAGCTAAGGGACACTGCAAGTGTTCCCATGCGCAGTAATAGACAAACACCTGGGTCAAATTAATCTAGGCTTATCCACTGTGAAAATTCACAGGGTTTAATGGCTTTCCTTACCTGTGAAGGGGTGGTCTACTTGTAGGACTTCTGTACAGAGTCAGATGCAGAGGGGAAGATTGTAGATTTTTGTGTGTTAAAGGTCAAAATCTGTAGTAAGAGGCAAACAGGTGGGAGTTAACACAACAAACAGAAAAATACAGCAAAGATAGGAATTCCTCATTTTCCATTAATTTTTTTGTTTTGAAAAGCAACTGAGATGTTATTATATCAAGTTCCAAGAGAAAACTATATTTATTGGTTATGAGGAAAAATAGTAAACTACATTCCTGCTGTGTGCTACAGGATTATTTTACTCTAGAGAAAGATGGTACACTTATGATGTTTGTATTTCTGTGGAATTACTTTAAGAGCCTTTCCCCTGTTTATCTCTTAGGCTACTCTATGCACACTCTTCATTGTAAGAAAGTTTTCTATTTTCTCAAAATTTGATCACTCTCTCTCTTCCTTTCATGTCAAAATACGGAGCAGGATTTGCTATACTTAAATCTTCTTCAACTAGGACACAGCAGAACCAATGAGAGGGGATATGGACCCACTCATTTGCAAAAAAAAGCTTGGCTGTACCACGTAGTTTTAAGAATATGCTTCAAATACATCATTAGTCCCATTAGCTGTCATGCATAACAAGAGGTAATCAGCAGGTTTCCTAGCTCTAATGCTGCAGTTAAAATAGCTTTGGATTAGGGTTTGTTTGTTTGCTTTATCCATGCATTAGTCTTTGATAACAATACTACAAACACGACTGTGCTTGTCTTCTATATGGAGATGGATGAACTGGCTTTCTCCAAAACAAGGCCAGGAATTCAGCAAGATAACGTGAGGGAAATCAGAAAATAACTGGAATTTTTACAGGGCTTCTTCTATACTGTTAATACCTCCCAAGGTTTTTGTACTGCTAGCTGGAGCAGCTTCCTGGCTTGGTGCTTACATTGCTGAAGGACCAGGGGGTATCCCAATGTTCTCAGCTGGCTCCCCCAGCAATATAAAATGTTTTAATGTGGTCCACCATGGCTAACAGAAAGCTGTTGTGTAGTGTTATTGCCTAGTGTTATTGCCCCATCTGTAGTGATAAAGCCATGGTCTTGCTGCTGTAGGAAGCCAGTTGCCTTATCATTAAATGTAAGGCAAAAGTCTTTCCAGTAAGTTTTAATGCTTATTAAATATTATACTTTGACACTGGAATACCTATTTCTCTGTCAGTAACTAAGACATAAGATTCGCTTTTTGTTTCCAGTTTTAAATAAGCCCATCAACCTATCAATACAAAAGGTAGAAATGAGGCAAAGGGACAGAGCAGTTCTAAAAAAGAGTGATCTCCACTGTTAATTTGGAGGATAGGCAGAAATGGCTAAACAAATGTGTTAGGCTTTGGAAGAATAAAGATTTGCGGATTGTAAAATATAACTAAATAAAACTCAACCCCCAGCTTGAATATTTAAATCTGTAATTGTATGTAGAGACATGTAATGTCCATAAGGATTAATGAATGTATATTTGTCCAGAAACTGACCCCTAAGGAGAGCACTAAAGGACCCTTGTTGGAGTATAGGAAATTTGTGAGGACGGAGAATTTTATGATTCTTAGTCAGAGGAGAAGAGAACCCTCAGAAAGTCCTACAACCTGACAAGCGCCGCAGACCAGTATTAACTATTTGCACCATGGCAGTCAGTTGAGGTGATGTGATGGCCCTCTGGGAAGAGAATGGAAGAGCTCTGCAAATGTATAGCTAAAAACATCAGTATGTTGGTTTTTTTCTTGATTTCTAGGCCTTGACCCTTACAAAGTTACGAATAGGAAACCCAAAGGAAGAGGATGAAGAAGACATGACAATGGTTGCGGAGAACAAAATTTGTAAAACTCTAAATAACATTAAGGGATATGACATATGGGTACACCACATGAATAAAACATTACATTGGCCTGAAGTTCTTTCCTTTTTTTTACCAGATGTTGCTTTGCTAGATCATACGGGTAGTTTCAGAATACATAGTGCACAAGGCACAGACTGTTAAAGGCAATGATGATATAATATTAATCCTTCTGGTACTTCTCCCATGTGTTTGTTTGGCTCTACTCACCTTGAGTTCATGCTGATGGGAGTCTAAGAGACATTAAGGAAAGTGAAAGCTGCATCTCTCCCCATCAGCACCTACCTGTGACACAGTGCGGCCTGACCTCTCAAAATAATGTCAGCAAGCTGTTGGTCCAAATGAAAGCATACATCTCACAGAAAGACAGTGGGGTAACAAGTGTGCTAATGACTTTTTACTTGTATCAGAAGGGCAAAATTGTAATTTAGATACCTGCAAATTAATCGTTTGTGTTCTACCAAATATTTCTAGCTAGAGTAAAATATCTGTGCTAATTTAAGACATCTGAAGATGCTGATGGCAGTAATGAAACAGGACAAAGAAAGATATTATAGTTTGAAAGTGGAGAAATGTAAAAAGAGACAATAATATGGACACCAAGTTATCTGATGCAGTATAAGGAAAATAACATCAAGAATACACATGCTGATTAATGTGCCTAATTCTAAGCATATTATTTTAGGAATTGATTTAAATTTTCTGGTTACTACTTTATCTCTCTTGCTGTGGAGATCAATCTATGCCATTTTTCTCCTTTTATAGCTTTATTTTTCCTTCTTTGTCCAGCATTATCAAACCATGACACAAATTCAGTTATGATGTTGTGATGCCAAACCTGTGGTCCTGGAAAAATGTATCATGCAGTATATCTAGGTAAGTGAATTAAAAAAGCATCTGAGCAGGTATCTGGTGTGTGTCACAGTTCATTCTTCCATAATAAACTATGTTCTTCTTCTCATTCATTTGCCAATCACAGTAACTAAAGATTATTATACGCTGTATGTACGTGACACCAGCAATTTGCAAAGTCTGTTGGAAAGAAAATCAGGTTAGAATGACAGAGTGAGAAATTAAGCAGAAGTCTGATGTAATTAGCTATAACAATCAGTGCTCTAATTTCTGATTTATTGTTTCCTGTTTTCCTGCTGCTTTCAGTCCATGCATACTGTATGTGCTTCATATAGGTCAAACAATTGTCTTATCAGTCCTGGCAAACCAAGAGGTCAGAGTTAACAATATTTATTTAAACATGCAGGATGCTTCCCACTGCAATTAGGAAATAACTATTACTAATAGATCTTTGGTGCTATTTCCTCATTTATAAGACTTCATAAAGACATAAAGGTAATTCAGATTCAGGCTTCTTCATAAATATTTCTTGCAGATAGATTTACTTGACTAGTAGCATTTTGGTTTGTTAAACTGACCACACTGAATCCCACCAAATGACAACCTGACAACAAAATATCATTAGGAAATATTGTATATACATCTATCCATTTAATAACAGTGGGCATGTGGCATTATGTAGTGCCAGATCCTAAAAAATAAAAGGCTATCCAAGTCTTGGTCCGTCTGAAATCAGTGAGAGCTTTGCTGCTGACTGTGATAGGATTACGACTCGGCCCTATAAATTTGTTCTGGCTGCCTTTTTCACACTGTACAGAATTCAAGGTCTTTGGATGAGAAATCCTTTTTCATAATCCAGGACTGAGCATAATTTACTCTTACACAGTTTTTGCAATTCCAGTAGGAATTCACATGACTGCTTGTTTTGATTTGAAATATGCATAGTAAATTGTGCATCTCACATATTTACTATATGCATTGAACCCTTCAGTTAACAGACACATTTTCATAAAAAGTGAGTCTAGGAGAGATGCTTAGAGGTCATGTAGTCTGGTGTCCAAAGTATTTCTAAAAATAAACTAGTACTAAAACATTCCTGACAGGCTGGCCTAGACTATTCTTTAAAAATTCCAGAAACAGAGATCCCACAAGCTCCTCATGTAATCTACTCCACTATCTACTCCAGTACTCTTACGGAGAGATAATAGCAGGAAAGTTCTAAACTAAATACTCTTGCTGCTGCAAATTAATCCAATTATTTTCCTTTCTATAGCAGACGTGGGGAGTAATTTATTCTTTGTAATAATCTTTTACATAATTATGTCACATTTCTTATTAGTCTTTTTTTTTTTCCTCTAAAGCTATTAATTTTTAGCTCTTGTTCCTTAAAATTCACATTTTTACTTGATGTCTGATCATCTCTTTTGCTCTGTGCTGAGCCTCGGCCAATTTTGACAGAACAGTTGCAAAACTTGGTGCTGTATGTACAGCTCTTGTGTTTGTACTTCCCATTGCGGTACTTTCTTCATTGAAGTGTTAAGACACCTCTGACTCATGTGATACACTATAACAACCAGAACCTTTTCTGTAGGATTGCTATCTAGGCAAGACATTTCTCAGAGAGTATTTGTGAAGCTGATTGCTCCTACTTAAATATTTTATTTGTCTTGATTGAATTGCTTTCTATTTATTATAGCTTCTTTCTCCCATTTGTCTTCCTTATTTTGAATTCTAACCTTGTCCTCAAAAATGCTTGTGCTCCTCCCAGCTTGCTATCATATAAGAATTTAATAAACTTACTGCCTATTGTACTGCCTAGAGCATTAATGAAATGACTGCACAGTACCAGACCCCAGACAGATTTCAGTAGAACTCTAGTTGATACAGCCTGTTGACATATTGTTTTCCAGTTTCTTCTGCATCCTTGTTACAGAGGTGTAAAGAAAGAAGTTATTTTCCTGTTTGGTTGGGTTTTTTTCCAATGAAGTTAATATTTATGCAAAGCAGCATTGACTGTTTAGTAAGTGAAGATGCAGTACATTATTTTTGGCTGTTACTTTTTACTCGTTCATCTTTTAAGTATTTAGAAATAGGTGCTTTGTTAGTTTTTCAACTGTCTGAAGTCAGGCTAGCTGACATGGTTCATTGGCTCTCCTTTTCCCCACTTTTAGGAATAAGCAGTATATTTGTCTCTTTTTATGCTGCACCAGAACTTTGACCTCTGCAGGTTCTCTAATTTCTAGTGATTCTAATGATTTCTAATGATTCTAAGTTTGTTTCACCTTTAGATATCTTCGTGAAGTCCTATGTAACTCGCTGCAGACTGGAGTTTAAAACCTTGTTGCTTTCAATGCTAATCACAGAATTTGTAATCTCAGATCGCTATTTTTTTTTTGTGAACCATGAATCAAAAGAGCATTAAACATTTTGTCCATCTTGGCATTATCTAGCACTGTTGACAGTACTGTTGGCCTTTTATCCCTGTTGACTACCAGGCTAATTTATTGCTTAGAAAATTTATTTTTGAGGAGAGGAGCCACCTGTTTAGAACTTCCGGGCAAAATCCATCTATGAGGGCCAGTTCTGAAGTCATCTCTCCAAGGCCCAGGGCAATGCTGGAAAAGAGTCATGAGTGCAGCACATAACAGCAGCAAGTTTACAATATGGATAATATAAAATAATTAGATTCTATGAGATTCTATAAGATTCAGTGACATCTTCTACCTATAGAGTTGTGTGACATTACCAATGAGAATGGAGGGAAAAAGAGGGATAAAGTTGAAGAACATAAATGTGAATTAGATTGCTTATATTAGTTTCAGGAAATGCTGCAAAATCCCTTCCTATTTCCCATCCTCCTGGAAGTTGGGAGAAGTGTGGAGTTTTTCTCAGGAAACTTTTGCTTTCAGGATGGATACTTGTCCATGGAGCAGTTGTGTTTGGTAGATTGCAGCACATGTTCACAAGACTTCTATAGATACCTTGAATGATGGGGTCTGGATGCCCATCCCCATCGTGGGCTGAGATGTGAGCCTGAACCACAGACTGGAGCATGATCTGAGTGTGCAGTGGGAAACCCACACCAGGGAAGAGGGAACTGTTGTGCCTTCCAGTCTATACAGTGAAGGCGGCCAGGCTTCAAAGCACGAGAGACTCACAGTGTAGACAGACATACAATAGCAAATTAAAGCAGTGCTTTAGATACTTTTTTTGCTTTTCTTGTTTAGCTTCTGTTCTAATGGGTGCTGTCTTTGAGCATTTCTGTTTGCTTCTGAAGTTTCTGCTTGATTCTGATTTATTGTTACTACTTGGAATGTTTATGATTTTTGAAACTTTACTTATTAGTATTACTATTTTTCTTGCATATCAAAGCACATTATAAACAGGAAAAGCCTAATTCATCGCTATTCACATGCCATGTTTGCATAGAAAGCAACAGCACAACTGGAACTTAGTTCTCAAATGTGTGTGTGTGAAGGTACTGTAGTAAAATATCACTCTGTTACTTTGCTGGTTATCATTCAAGGATACGGGAAAATATCTTAAATGTTCTTGGGATCACAAAATAAACCACTGTAAGAGCCAATTTACTGCTGAAGAATTTGCATTTCTTGTTTTACAAATTAACATCTTGGCCAAATGTTCAGCTAGCATCAATCATTATAGCTTCCCACAAGGCAATTTATACCACCTTACGGTAGATGAAGATAGCTGTAGGTTATCGTAAAAATAAAAACCACACTGATTAAAAGTTTGTGGCTGATAATTGTTGCCCAGATTACTAATACTAAATATTAGTTTTATTTTCTACAATTTCAGAAAAATGTGAACCCAACAACATTATAGTCTGCAACCATCCTAATGTTTATATCCACCAAACTTTTAGTGGACTAGTTTTTGTATTTTTTTCCCCTCGAAGTAGTTCATCTTACTTATTTGCTTCAAGATATTGATGCTAATTTTCTTTGTCAGTTAATTTGAGGGTAGAAAATATAACTTGGGCTCAGTCCTCCTTGTTTGATAATTTAATACCAATATTATTTACATTATTAGTTTTACTGGTAAATCAAGAAGCGAGTTGCCGGAATACAGCTGTGACCCCAGGGCAGGAACTTTCTGCCGGCTGTCACCTTCTGACAGTTTGGGCTGTTAATTACCTCCAACAGTTGGAGCACAAGCACCTCTGTGTCTGCCAGCTGGCAGCCCCTGCCTCGCACTGGCAGCCTGAGATTTAAAACCTGTAACAAAAGGCTGTTATGTAAACAGTTTATTGTATAATACACAATGGCAGCAGTAGACCCACACTGGGAATAAAAGGTACTCTCTGCATGCACGAGTAGTTAGGGCTGGAAAGGATGCAAGATCCTGCTTGCCTCTTTCCATCAGTCAGCGGACAAAACATCAAGTCCAAAGTGAAACAGCCTGAGCTGAGGCTTCTCAGACTTTGCATACTGCGATCTAAGTGTCTGAATTGTTGCTGTACTGTTGTACTATACCAATTACCGTCACGCGTGAGAATAAAAGACTTTAATTGCCTGGTGACACACCAGTCACCAGCCCAGAGAAACTGCAAAAATCATCTCTGACATTTTCTTCTCAGAAAAAAAATGCAGACTTCACAAGTGCATTCTCAGGTCTTCTCATTTAAGGACTCATTCCCTGAAGTGACACAGATGTCCCCCGGAGCTTTAGCTGGTATGTATCTGGGAAAGAGCTCATGATTACACTTCTGAGGGAGCAGTGTCACCATGCTGTATATAAAACCTGAGCTGCTCAGAAGTGTGAGAAGCAGGTTCCTTATTCCAAATCCATGAAAGGATCTCTTTATAGTCATAATGGCTCAAAGCTTGCAACTAAACCAGTGCTGGAGCCAGACAATGGGAAATCCCCAAAGAGTGGCTTGCAATTCAGGTTCTGGAAATTATTTCATGTCTTTACTTGTCAATCATTTAAGTTTAGAAAACAGAACCACCCTAAGCAAGAGGAAGGTGCCCAAACCCCTCCGTTAGCTTCAGCTGAGAGGTTAGAGCACTTACAGAGGGGCAGAACTGGATTGCCATCCATCCTGAACCTGAGAAGATTCAAGCCCCCACCTCATTTGTCTGGAGAGTAACCTGATAATTTCCAGGTGAGCTTGGGCCACCAGAGATCTAGAATTGCAGAACTGATTAAATCAAACAAGAGCAATCTCATTTGGACCAGGATGAGACAGCCTTGCCTGGCAGGGAAGTGTTCTGGATCACATCCTTATTCTCTGTAAGGTTCAAGTATTTTATGTGCTGGCTGCTTGGTGCAATAAGTACAGTGTTTCTGTAAGAGGAATTTTAAAGACCTGAGGTAACAACAAAATCATGAGTTATCTCTCAATTTCCAATTGTGTGCATTTAAATTTGAATTCAATAAATGCATGTAAGGAATATTACCTACTATTAGGTTTGCATATCCAATATAAAGGTGTTCAGACATCTGCTATCTCTCTATCATGCTTAGGTAAAGACCATTAATGCAGATGGTAAGCAAAATCCTCCTGAGGCCTTTAAATGGCATCATCAGAACAGAAGAAATAATTCTTTAACTCTGAGAATCAAGTCGAGCAGTAAGATTGGTTTTCAGGATTTGAAATAAGGGACAAAGAGACTTGTAACAAAATTATTTCAGTGTAAATATTTTTACGTGATCATTATAGAGCATCCTTTTTCTCTCTCTTACTATATTTTACTCAGTGTCAAAATAAATCAATCATATATTAATTTAAATTTCATTTCTTATATGGAAATGAAGTTTCACACCAGTGGTACACCTTCCATAGATGTCACAATGTTGTTTATTAGATTTATTCTAAGAAACACTGTAGTTTATGTCCTTTGAGATAACTCCTAGAGAGAAGTAACAGCTCTTAGAGAAAAAAGATACTATAAACCAGCAATTTGTGCAGTAGAAGTGAGCCTGAGTTCTCTTATGTAGGTACAGTTCTCAGTATTTTCAAGAATTTTGCCTACCTCATCTTTTAGATAGACTCGAGTACAGACTTTGATTTTCAATATATTTTGGATCAGGCGTCGAAACATTCTGTCTCCTCCATCCCTTGCAGACAAAGAGAAGTTGGAACCAGCATAAAGCTGTTCAGTAAAAGAGGAGGATAATTATCAGCTTATCAAAAATTACCAATAGCAGCCCAAGTACCACTTATCTGGTGTGCTGACTTCCAAGTAAATCTAAGCCTCCCAGGCCAGAGATGTCCACATAATTTTTAAAAAGGGAACATCTGGGAATGGTTTTTATATCACTACGGAGCATACAATTTCATTCCTATACTTGCAATTTGTGTCTTCTTGACAGTTATTTCTAAGCTACAAGCTTAATGAAGTTTAATCTCACAATATCCATTTACAGCAAATGCCTGAGGTAGGATGTGTCAAATTGTGGTTTTGACTACAATGGAACTTCTCAGTATTTACACCAGTACAAAGAGGAGCAAAGTTTGATCAAGTAACTTCACACAGGCGTAACAGTGGGAGGATTCCTAAAATGTGTATGCATTCTGAAATTTTAAATGTAATGTAAAAGAAAAACTAACTTTAAATCAGTGTTTTGCATGATTTATGCATATGAAATATTGCTTATAAATTCTCTTTACACTGGTATTGAAGGATGCTTTGAAAACAATACACAGAAATGAAACCAATTGCCAATGTAAAGAAAGAGCCTTCAACACTGGCAGAACTAGGGAAACGTCCATTTCTTTGCATTCTCCTCTCTAAAGCGGTGGCAAACCTTTTAACAGTTCCCATTCCTGCAGGCAATTCCTCTCTCATGGTTAACTGCTTCCCTGCTGGCCCAGCAGTCACATCTGCCCTGTGTTGCCATATCACATTGGTGCTGCCTTGAAGCTGGGGAATTGCCAGCAAAAGATACCTGGTATCTATCACCAGCAGTCAAGCTATCAGATAGCTGACTGGAGCAAAGCCATTTTAAAGTTATATTACAAAAATTTTCTATGGTTTTCACAGATCTGAAGCACCCTGACAGTACTGCATTTTTTTTTTGTTTAAATAGACTTCTATTTTATTTAGCAGTTAGAATAGAAAATATAAAAAATATGCCAGCATGGTTCTTCTTGTTATATTTGATAATACTATTAAATATTTTCTAGAAAGGATATTTTTTCAGCAAGTCTCTTGTTTTCTAGGCCTTTTATTTGTAATAATAATTTAAATATAATCTCTTTTGCTTAAAGATTTTTGTATTCTCTTATCCTTTCCAAAATATATTTAATTTGATTTCTGCTAGAATGTTTACGTGAGAAAACCTTTATTGTTACTAAGGCTGTTTCATTGGAAAAATTCAAAGTATTTTATAATTCTTTTTTTTTTCCTAAAATAACCAGATATCACAGTCTATTTCATAGATACACAGCTGAGTTTTTAAGTTGTTCTGATATTTGAGCTCTTTCAATTGCTTAAAATGTCAAGTTTCCCATTTCCAGTCACATAATTTATTTTTCTTTGCCGATTGTTTTTTTTTTACTGACGACACACCTTCGCCTCCATCCCCATTTTTTGCCCAGTGTTCCTTTCAGGTGGATCTTGGAACAGACATTATACATTTGCTATATTCCTGTTTCACACTGACAACTCCATACAGCTAATTTTGTGCGTGTGAATGATCCCACCTAACCCAACTGCTCTGCCCTGCTAATGATGCAGAATCATGAGTGCTTGTGTTCCTGGGCACTCAGTGTCCAAAGCCCAACGTTATCTGCTGAGTGACAGCCCTGCAGTGTGAATGAGCCTGATGGTCCTTTCTGACAAAGACGTAAAATTCTACGCTTGAGATTGGAGGAGACGTGGCCTGCGGGAGAGGGATACTTTATATTCCCCTTTTTTTAAAATGTGATTTCCAGTACCATAGAGCAGAGGGAAATGAAGGAGGGAGAAGTTCAGGAGGAAGAGGCATTGCTCAGGTTTTCTTTGATCTGCTCCAGTTGAAGCTTTTCTGACCCAGGCAGACAGATCAAAGAAAGAAGCCAGAATACAGAGCACTTGAGACATTTCATGACTGTAGAAAATACTGCCCCAAAAGTGCTTCTTTTTCAGTTTGGAAATATGCTTGCCTTACATATAAACTGTTGTGGCACTTATTACTAAAACCAGATGATCACAAACTATTGATTATTTTATATACCTCTGTCAGGAAGGCATTAGCTAGATAGTGCCTCAGATAAAAAACCTGTGGCTGGTACATGCAATAAAACTAACAGAAACAAATGATAACAAATTGCACATCTATTTTATTTCTAAATATGTCTTTGCTTAAAGAGATTCTAATTTCAAATCTTCAGTGATCCAGTGATTAGTAGAAGACTTCCTCCGAACATTAGTAAACCCTAACTCTCTTAATAATTCAGTGAGAGGTAGCAAACAACTGCTGTATTACCCTCTTCAATCTGCGGTACTGAGTAGCCTTTATAGAGTAGAGAGGTATCAGCGAACAAGGACTAAATCCTGGTTGCAGTATAAGATATGTGCTGCCTGTTTTATAGCCATAATGAGACCACTTTCCTCCCCAAAGATGCCTCTAACAAGGGCTGACCCTTGTGATTAACTTCCCGCACTGTGAGCAGTCACACTGATTGATCTCCACTGACTCTTCACGGGCCTTGTTGGGATTTCTCACAGTGCTTGCACATCAAGTGCAGGACGTGCCTTCGGCACCAGCCCCAGCAACAACCCCTTTTGCTGAAAAGTCATAATAGCCTTCTTTATGTGGTTTTCTGGCTTTTTTTCTTGCTGGAGCTGATGGGCAGCAGCAGAGGGGCTGAGTGCTCGTTCCTTCTCTGAGACAGAGAGAAGGGTGCCATCTACTGAGGCACTCACATCCCCTCCTGCATCCCACAGGCTTTTCACAGGAACCTCAGCCGTGTGCCAAACTGGAAAGCTCAGAAGACCGAAGTAAATCCATGAATTTGATGAAACTCATTAAAAGACATTTCAGGAAG
This sequence comes from Rhagologus leucostigma, assembly GCA_013397725.1. Taxonomy (NCBI): domain Eukaryota; kingdom Metazoa; phylum Chordata; class Aves; order Passeriformes; genus Rhagologus; species Rhagologus leucostigma. The sequence continues at coordinate 5,542,002 of VZTD01004799.1, forward strand.
AGCTGCATTTGTTCAAATTATTATGTTATTCCATTTGCTGTGTGCTAAGTGAGAGTGAGCAGCCTTATGATCAACAGGGACATGATGCAAAAGATCATTTTGGCACATGTGTTTTAAAATAACAAAATTCATCATGAAAACCTGCTATTTACACGGTTACAGGATGGGATGAATTGAACAGTGATTGTGTAGTCATTTTAGTTGTTAACTCTGAATTTAAACTGCGTATTTTTATGGAATCTGGAGATTCTACTAAATCTTTGTCAAAATCTACTTCATGCCAATAGTTATACAGCTATTATCATTTTATGGCATGCGTGGAACCCCAAATCCATTATCTGAAAGTAGATTACAGAGTTATTTCTGCTAATACTTTAATCTGATATTACAAAATCCATCACTGTGATATTTTATGTAGCAACGGTCACAAACAAACAGCATATTTTTGTCTTGCAGGACCATCTTTGAAAATTGTAATCTAGTACTTTGGTCAGTATGTTTGTTTCAAAAGCCAGATCTGTATTTTGCGGAACAGACTCGTTTCATTATCTGTTGGTATCTGTCTTCTTTAATGAGAAAAGGGCACTAAAGACACTGGAGAGACAGAGCAAATACCTTCATATGTGACTGTGAGTAAATCACCGTCTGTGGGTAAGCCCAACACATGCTTTCTGTTCATAATCCACAGGGGAGTGTACTAATCATGCATTTTTACTGCAGCTCTGTGTATCCAAACATTTGACCAGGTAAAATTATTGGAGATGTCAGGTAAAAAGATATATTTGCTGCTCTTACTTTCACCTCATCTTAAAACATAAAACCCTGTAAATAAAAGCTAATCTTGGCAAATCACGTAGAAAAAGTCAAAATCAAGTTGTCAAAGCAATAAACAGTCCAATATAGCTGACAGATCTCTTTGTTACAAAATAATATACACGTCAGCTGTAAAAAACATAGGCTGAGACCTAAATGTACTGTTTTTGAAACAAGCATGAAAAGTTCTTTTTCTTGGGAACCTATAAAACTGAGCCATGATAAAGTACAAAAGGATTTTTTTTTTGTTTTTTCCCCCTAAACATTTCTCATCAGCCTACCATGATCTAAGAATTTATTGCAGTCTGATAGCGAAAGCAGAGAGGAGCATTGGCAATTATTTGTACTGGCTTTGGGGGATTTTTAAAATTTGCTCAGTGAATGACAATTGGGATTGAAAGTGCTTCGTGCTGGTGCTGTTTGAACCTTTTTCATTCTTACCACCAGATTATAAAACAAATGTAGATTTTCAAGTGCAGATGTAAATGCCACGAGGGTTTGGTATCAAGAAGTATTTATGACATATCTAATTGTTCTCCTATTTTTTTTGGATAAATTTTACAATCAACAGGTTAAGTTTACAGAAGTTGTGAATTATATCTGAAAGGTGTTTGTGAACAACAGTCAAATTTATGCATGCAGGAAGATATTGAGAAGTTTGAATAACACTGTCTACAGGTCTACAGTCTTCCTCCTCCCACTTACTACTCACTGGTAGGATTCTATTTTCAAGATAGATAAATCTCTAGCCGGGTATATGAGTAACACTGATCTAGGGCTCCAAATGAAACAGAGCACTGTATATGTTATTCCAGAGGCCACACACTTGTAAAAGTAATTTTCCTTATAAGTTTCTGATCTTCCTAGAGTGTTGTCATTTCTTTAATGCAGCTGAACAAAGTTCAAAATATTTAAAGGCAAGTTCATGTTTCTGACAGATTCTGTAATTTAATTTAGAGCAGTATAGCTTAAGTGTTTCTTGGTGTTTGATATCATTACCTATGACTTTTCCATAGGTGATTGAATGCTGTATTTGGAAAAGGCATTGAAGAAATAAGAGTTGAGCACACCTGTTAAAAATATAGGTGGGTGCTTTTTGTTTTTCATGCTTACTTTTCTATTATTGTAATTTACAGAGTTTCTGAGCTCACAGAAGCGCTGTTGTGACAGTAACTGGACAGATACAAAACAAAAGGCAGTACCTATTCATTTGTAATTATTTATTGCCTTCTTTTTTTTATTTTTTTAATGCTATCTGCCCAAAACTGTGAAGAATCATCACAGATTTAATGGAGTCTATCTGGGCTGCTTCTAAAAAAAGATGCTAAGATACAATACTCTGACCACTACCAAATGATATTTTTAATAAGTTGCTATAAATTTGTTGATAAGCAGAAAATAATCAAGAAAATATTGCCTTCAAATTTCCTAGATAAATGTGAGCAATATGCATGTGAACTTTGAAACCTATTGCACACATGGAGTGCTATGAATCATGAGCTACAGTATTTTAACTCCAGCTTTTATATTCAGTCATTGTTTGGCTTGAACACAGAGTTGAGGCACTCCATACTTTACTTTTTGTATATTTAAGAAAAGGGAGAGATGGCAAGAGTATACTTACCCACCTCCCCTTTTAAGGGATGATCAGTTAATGCTGCTGTAACACTTTAAAGATAGGCTTTCCAGAACTTAAATATGATTAGGCATTTATACAGATAATAAAACATTCATACTTACCTAAGATAAGATGCAGGGGATTTAAAATACTCAAGCTTCCTGGCATAACTAGCTGCTTGAGATTAAAAGGGAAACTTTTTTCCTACAGGCAGGTTATTGCTTAGGGTATTACTTTTAGCGGTTGTGGGGTAGTTTGCACGTTGCTTTGAAGTATCACACACTGTTGGCTGGAACAAGATATAGTTTAAACAAATTGCTGGCCTCAACAAGAATGGCAGGTCTTAGTCTTGTTTCTAGATCCTCACTGCCTGGTGGAGATGAACCCTCTACCTTGAGTACATCCTACTGGTGCACAACATACCTGTCTAGGGCTATACCACATGGCTAAGGCGTGTCCCACCTTGCCAAGCCTTTCGGTATTTCAGTTTTTCATATTTGTTGATGAAATTTAAAACCTTGTGGTTCTGATTTGGTTCAGTGGACATAATTGCAAAAAGAAAAGCCTTACTAGCTAAAAACTCTCAAAGCAAGCCAAGCTGCTTTGACAGAATTAGAATGTAATTAAATAATTCTGGTGACGAATTTGGGGTGGGGCCATCTCCACTGACTGAACAAGAACAGCACACACAAGTATTGCACTGGTATACCTCAACTCTCCTCTAGCCATTGCCCATCCATTTTGGGGGAATAGATGAAACTCCAGCAGGTTGTCAGGGAAGACCTTAGGCTACCTTGTGTCACTGACTGCAATGCCTGTGAGTTAATCATTGCCATCGTGGTGCTGGAGTAGGTGATACAGAATCTGTCAGAAAGCAGTTTCCTAAGGTATACTAAAACAGTAAAACTGATGCCAGAATAAAGCCCTTTCTGGGCTATTTTAAGAAAGAGTAAAACCAAAGCAATACATATAGTCTTACTAAGAAATGAGAACATTCCTCCTTGAGAAAATGCTATTTGCAGCACTGCGTATTTTTAAATTTTGATTTTTTTTTTTAAATTTTGCATCTTTTTGGAAGCAGTTTACATTTTTAAATCCACACAACTATATGCAGTGTGTGTGTGGTATGTGTGCATGTGTTTGGGCAATAACTAGCTGAAATTCACACATGATTAATTTTTTTTAAACTTGCTTATCAGAGAGCATGTCGCATTTAATTTTTATTCAGTTCATAGTTTCTGTTTTACTGCCTCGTTATATTCTTCAAGTTCACTGGATATTTCTCTCTCCACCCTTTTCTTCCCTTTTGTTGTATACTTTTTATATATAAATACACACATATGTATACAGAGAAAGGAAAATAATTGTTCTGGGGAAATCCTGAAACCCTTTTCCTTCCCTAAAAAGCAACAAGGGATTTACATTTATAAATAGGGAGCCAGGGGCCAGCAGGCAGAACGCTAACACACAACATCATTGAAGTTACACAGATAAATTTTTCAGTTCTTTTATCTAGTAAACATCCTAATGATCAACATCAAAGGCTGAAGTAAGAAGCCTTTCTCTTTTGTGCCAGATTGAGAAAGAGTGGGCTCTTTTACATCTCATTTGGGAGATATGAGGAGCCTTTGAATGGATCATTGCTTTTTATGGGTAGTAATGAGGTGAGAAGTATTCTAGTGTGTGGCACAGGCCTTCATTAAAAGCGTGAAACAGAATGGCTTATGGTTAAAAGGAGTAATTTGTTCTAACATACTTGCTAAATTGTGCTGTAACCATGCCAGGTCACTGGACTACATTTTCCATAGGATTTCCGAATGCATTTGTGTGTAATTATTCTGCCTATACAGAGTTGAGGGATTTTTCCAATGACTTGTTCTAACTAGCTGACAACACTCATTCCTTTACTGGAAACTTCTCTAAAAGCTATATTTTAAGAGGTGTGGAAGAGCCCAGATTCTTTTTCTCAAGCCTATACTTCCTCAAAAAATTAAGAACCAGAACAACACAAAATAAGTGTAACTTAAGTCACAACAAAAAAAAAACAGGGAGCCATCCCCACAGTCTTCCCCTTCAGTCTGACAGGATTTTATCAGAGATGTCCATGCAAACCAAGGCAGCCAAGCTACTATATACTGCTGTCTCTTACGCATCTGAGCAGCCTGGTTTCCCAAAGAACTGCTTAGCCACTTCTCACATCGCAGTCGAGGAGTGGCGATGGTCTTCACTTTGGAAAATCAGCTACTAGTATTGAGCTGCTGCTGACAAACATGCTAGTAATTATGCAGGAGCACGGATACCACAACATGCAAATGTTTTTCCAAGTTCTCGTTCCCGTCATGTTTTAAAAGATGGGAAACTTCTACCTGGAGTACAAATTTCTGCCCAGTTAATTTTTTTCGGAGGACAGAAAGAGGTATAATCCCTGGGAACTACACACCTAAACAGTGAAGGACTGTAATGCATTACACTGGGAAAGGACAATAAGAGTCCTTTTTTCAGCAAAATGCTGGTAGCATCCAGAGCTAACCTTTACACACTAAACCCACCCAGTCTGCTGAGGACTGTGCATCCAGTTGGCGGCAGGATACGGAAGAGAATGAAGACTACAGCCTTCCCCCGCTCCAGTCACCACCTTGCACCACCTCTCTGCTCGCTCCGTCGTCCTGGCACTGACGGAGAATCCAGCTTTAATCCTTGCCATGTAAAAAATGACACTTCTGATTTTTAATGTAACATAGGAGTAACAGCTGATGAGGGGATTTCTCTACTAAGCTTCTTTGGAAGGAAGTGCTAAGTATTAAAATAAAAACCTCAGAAATGATCTGTTTCAGTTTGTGTCTTTTGTGACAAACAAACAAAAACAAACAAACAAACAAAACCTCCAGAAAAATACAGTATGTCATTTTTCTCCTTTTTTTTTTTCCTGTCCCATTTCAGGACAAATATCAGTATCTAAAAATAATAAAAATCCTACTAAAGTGTTTTCATTAACTCAAGCCAAGCTTTTGTTTTGAATGAACATTGAAGAAAATTTATGACATTTCGACTTTTTGCTCTGAGTCAGGCAAGGAAAGTGTTTGAAATCTCAAAACCATCTCATTCCTAGCTTTGAACTAAGGGAAAGGACAGGACTGTGCCTGTATGTGTGTGCGCATGTGTGTTTGGCAACAATTAAAACATGAGAGCAGTGCTTAGAGCCATATGCTTCCTCAGAAACTGATAAAAGTTACATGTGTATATAACTGATAGGGAATTTGTCCCATAAAGTTAAGACAGCTGAGTTAAGTACAGATGTTTCTTTAAATCAGCTTACTATTTCTTTCTGTACAAGTCAAGAAAGGCTAGTCCATTTTAACCTATTCACATGAACGAAAAAGTAGAGAAGTCTGTGAAGAATACGTGAATTCAAGATCTGTTACCATTTGTCTTCTGAGCAGCAGACACTTAGAAACCTGAGAAACAAATTCATTATTTTCTCTACGTATTTTCTAACCATATTGTGAAACATAGGAGGCTTCAATTTTTAATGTTCATCAGTAAGTGCTGGGGTCATTCCTCATAATCCTATTTACAATATTTTGTTTAAAAACGTTAGTGACGATGATTTAAATTGCTTATTTTAATGATGTGAGAAAAACTAGCATAAAGCAGAGAAGTACAGTCTGCTTTAGTTAAACAGCCACTCCCATGAAAGTGATGTATATATATGATTGTGTGTATGTATACATGCAAGTATAGTGTATATATATTATTACTATATATGTGTATATATTATTATACAACGTATATACCTTACACTGTTTGAACAAACAACAAGATACAGTCTTATATTTTCCTGTATGTTACATTGTTTTTCCTAGCTTTTTCAGGCAAAGAGATTAAATGTCAAGAAAAAGATCGCGTGGTATGTCAATAGACATCTGGAAATTGTAACAGTACAGGCAGTGACTATATTTTCTCCTTGATGGCAAGTGAGGAAACTCATCTGGTTTCTTACAACAATGAGGTGAGCTCAGGTTGTTGTGAAGGTTTTTAAAGGATGCCTCAGACAAACATCAGCTACTTTTTTGTTGGGAAGGTCTGAACGTCCTCACATTGAAAGATCTTTATGCCATATTGATCATAAATGCGTATATCCACATATGCTACAGTTAAGGTATCATAGGAGATTGTCAATTGTCTTGTGTTATGAATCACATGTTTTAACATATATTTTGGCACTGATGATTTCTCTATTGTTTTAAATAGTGTTAAAAATTAGATCTCCGGTTTTTACTAACATTTTGGAATTTAGGTCTGCAAAGCTAGCATTGGCCACCTTGCAAACACCCCAGAGTTTGTGCTGCACTACAAATTAAATGCATTTTAAACCAAAACTGACTTGAATATAATGTTACTTGGCTGCCAGTGTTGTCTGATCTTCCCTTTTCTCCAGCATCATCTCCAGACTGGCATTGTCACCACTTGTTTGAAGGAGTTTATTCTGCGAATAATTGTTGAAATGATAATGGCTTAAAAGGAGGAGAAAATAAAGATGAAAAAAATGAAATCACTTGAGACTATCTGGGAAACAGAAAGATGAAAAACACCATTGATACGACTACCACAAGGTAGAATCTTAACCACAGTTTGAAGCCCTGGAGTCAGGTTTACTCATAGAAGACATGAAGAGATAGAAAATGTTGGTCTCAATCCTGCCTGGATCTTTCAGATAATATCACATTTATTTTTGTTACACAGAAATGAAAGTTTTTAATTTTGTAAAGGACTCACAGATTCTGATAGCTGTAAATGCCGCTATTAATGCCTTCTTTATTAGCAATTATTAAAAAAGCAGCAATATGAGCACTGTAAAAGAGTAAGACTTGCCCTGTGCCTCAGTTTCTCTTTACAGCATGTAAATTAGCAGATTTCTGTGTCTGATCTTCACAGAGTTCAAATGGCTTGATGTTATTCAAACCCCTTATTAGCAGACAGAATCTGAAAGGGTGAAAGGTGTGTGTATTATAGTTGTTTTGTGTAATAAGGTCATAAGTTACTCCAAATCTCTCTTGATTAAACTTGAGTCAAATTATCTTCAACCATGTGTCGAGATATTTCTTGCTTCATGAAACATAGCAGTGATGATAAATAAAAACCCAAGTGCATTATCAGAAGGGAAAAAGTTTTACTGTGAGATGTGTCTCTGTGCTATTTTTAGGAATTGGTATCAAGGTCTCATTATCCCTATTTATTTATAAAGCATCACACAGGGGAGGAACATATATATATACTATATTTCTCTCAGACAGTTCTGTTACAACAAAAATCCTGCTGCTCTCCTCCTGTTACATAGTCCTGCTCACAATCCAGAATCAACCTATCATTCAGAAAGAAACTACAGAAGAGTAGTTTCTCCTTCTCGTTCCTCTGATTGTATACGGGAACAGGACTGGATTTCTAAATTATGTTACTTTTTTTGGCCAGTAGAAGTTCCTCTAGAAGACAATTGTATTTCTTTAAGGTGACTGATCACATACTTTGGTTGAAAGTTTTATTTGCCTTCTTCCCATGTCTCCTGCCTTTGGACACAGGGCAAATCTTCAGCTGTCAGATCAGGCTTTATTCAGGCTGTCCAGGGCTCCTTTTTGGTCTTTGGACGCCAATGCTGTGGCATGACTCCTGCAGGGAACTGCAGCCTTGCCTTGCGTAAACTTCTATGCGCTTCCAGAATCTTTGATTTACCCACCCATCTGAAAGGCCTGAGTATGCGCTGAAAAGCTCAGTTTGCCAGTACAGCTGTTTATAGATACAACCAATTTAGTAGGTTTTGGATTAGAAGTTGCATTTCATGCCCTTGTCCACCATTCAGGTGTGTGGAGCAGATGGCACCCAAGCTGAAAGCTGTGCAGGTGTGGAGTTACATTCACTCCATCAGGCCCTTTTGCTACATGATGTACTTTTATGAACCTCAACGACCTGCTGAGACAGTAGGGAGAAAGGATAAGGGAACCACCACCAGAATCAGCACATTAGTGGTTTCAACCATAAAAAAATCATCTCTATCCCAGTACTAAACTTCTCGGGAATTATAGAATCTTGTTTGGCATAAATAAATTCCATTCATCCCTTCTGAAAAAGATGAAAGTCTGTCCTGTAGATAGGATGTTTCTCTATTAAGCTTAGGATTAAACCTAAGCCTGTTGCTGAGCACTCAGAGGTGCCAGAGGCTAGAGCTCGGCAGACAACTGACCTGACCACTGCAGTTTCCCTCTCTAGCCTGCCCCAGGGTGAGATCTCAGCTGTTTGAATGGAAGCTGCAGGTCGGGAAGTGTCCCTCAATTGTCTGTGCTTAAAAACATCTAAAGCAAACAAACCTTGGTGACTTTGCACACAGGTAGTGCTGAAATTTCACCAGCGTGTTATTCCTCTCATTAGAATCCCCAAATAGTGGAGTGCAACGGGAAAAATAAGCCATAGCACTAACTAAAAATGCGAGATGGAAATGTGGCTACAAGAAAAGGAAATAACTCAAAAGGAATAATTTTCCGAAACAATTGTTCAGTTACCAAATACAAAAAAAAAAATCAGTTAAAGGGGAAATTACTGTTGCTTTTTTTACCTCTTTTTTAGGTCTTTCATATCATTTTATACCAGTGCACTGACCTGACATAGAGCAGAGCCATATAAACAGTTACGCTGGCACAGTTGGCCAGGCAATAAATTGGAACTGGGGTTGAGAGAGTAAGTAGACGAAACCAGGAAGAACACGAGCACCTTTTTCACATTTTGCTGTGGAATTAATTACTTGATACCAAATCTGTGCTTTACAGGGGTTTTACTTCCTGTTCTAGGTTTATGCAGATTTCAAAGCACCAATGCAAAGGAAGACTTCCTGATAATGGCACTCTGGCTGACTGTACCCTATAGCAGTGGGGGACAGTGGGTGTACAGTGCAGAATACTGTGAAGAAAATCTATGACGTGCCATACAATATTTTGACCTACTGAAAGTGAAACACACAGGCTGCTGCTTAAATTGCCATTTCCCATAAAGGCAGCAGTATTCCAATGTGTTTGCTCCTATTTTTTCTTTTAAAATGCCTAGAGGAAATTAATTTTTATAAAAATGACAGCTAGGCCTGACCCTCCATCTTTAAGCTCCTACTTGAGCCTTAGAGATCCAGCACATATGGTACAGTATGTTACAACCAGCTGCTAATTGGACTCCCTGCAAACATGGCTATTAAGGTCAACTGAATGAAATAAAGACAGCTCAAGTTTTAAATCCAAGGGATATATGCCTTTCTACTGATTGCACACAGCTCTCTTTCCTACTGCTGAGAAAAAAATGGATTTATTCAGAAGCAATAGGCTCCTAGACAGCTTTGATATTATTTATAATATTTCTCATATTATTATCCACTTATAAGTGCATTTGGAGTTACACATTAGAAAGTACAAGGTCCACTCAGACACTTCAAACCAAAATTATATGTACTTGGACTGTATACCATATAATGCATACTGAATTTGTTCTTAAATTTCTGTCTCACTTCCTTTTAGCATATATAGATAAAATTGAGAGTCAAATTAGAAAACTAGAAATTGTAATACTTTAAAATGTAATAGAATATCAGAAATCCTATCCCTTCTGTATTGTGAGAACATATTTCAAGCCATACTGTGTTGATCTTGCTGATGCTATCATAAAGTGATAGAATACTACTTTTAGCAAGCTTAGGGAAAGCAAGACAAAGCTTAGGAGAATCCTACAGCACTGCCTAATAACAAAAATCTTCTAATGTGTGTGAATCTTGCCAGTGGCCAAATAGTGTGTTTGTGTTTTAGCCTGTTACTTTGTGAACATCCTGCCAACAGAGTGTGAACCTCTGGTCTATCTTAAGCTCGACTATCAAAGTCAATAGAAGACCTCCTGTTGCTCCCAAATATCTGTATTAATAAACTGTGTAAACAAACCTTTTTGGATACCTCACTGGGCCTGAAGTCTTATGGAACTGTTGCTGATTAAGGAGTCTCTTTACTTAACATTTGTCTTTCACATTTATTTTTCAAAGTATTTCCGTAACAGGCCAATGTGACTGAAGTTTCCTGACCCTCTGCCAATCACAATATAACCTTCAAAGGAAAGAGATAACCTCCCACTGAAGTAAGATACGAAGAAATGTTCTTCAGAAGAAAATCCAGTAAAATTCAAATAGAGAGTGCAAAACTGGAACTGGTTTAGAGAGCCAAATACTGAGATTAATTTAACTCTTTAGCTAGTTAGACCCATAGCAAAGGGGCTGATTTAAATTAGCGTTCCACCTAGCCAGCCATGCTGCAGGGAGCAAAAGCAGGACGAGATAAGCTCTTCTGTGGCAGACACTTTGAAAGGCAGTGAAAAGCAAGGATCTTTCTGCTAGGACTGCTTGATGTTTGTCAAATGGGAAGAGCTGAGATAAGCAGGACCTTATTTGCATTATAACTGAGTGAGCAGTGAAGCTTTGGTCCCTTGAGGTATACAGATACACTATTTACTTCCATCCCAGATAGTAAAGAAATTTGGAACATCATGTTCTGTTGTTTGTTGGGTTTTTTGTCTTTTTTTGAATGAACAATTCCTAATGAACATGATTTTAAAAGGATGGATTGTTTTGACTCCATTTGCTTATCAGTCTACATTGCCTCTTGAGCATGGTAACCTATATGCCTTGTACCCAAGTTCTTCTCATATCCAGGTTTTCTGGTGGGATGACTTTTCATTTCAGACTCCGATGTACTGTATCTAGATCAAAAGGGTGAGAGAATATTAGAAAGTGTAGCAGGAAGTGCTACTCCTGTGAGAACACCTATGACAATGATGCATCTCCATTTATAACCTTCAGACAAAGATGATAACCTAAGCTGATTCAAACAAAAAAATCAGTGTTCTTTAGGAGAAAATTCAATTAATAGGGAATAAAAATAATTTTTTTATGCTTTACACAATTTTCGCTGAAAGGCTGATTTCCACTGAATATATTTTTTTATCTCTGCTTCTCTTTCCTAGACATATACCAAACTGATGCTGTTTCGTTGGTGAGATACTCAGCTAGCTTCAAGTGCTATAGTCAGTAGTGTTACCAAAATACCATTAGGGGCTTTGTCTATTTTCAGAATTCATTTTTACCTTTTCCTTTGTTTGCTTGTTTTTGTGAATGGCATTTACATAACTCCTTAGAAACACGACCTTTTGGACTGAAAGTTGAAACTCTTTGTTGTTCTTACATGGTGGTCAATTTTTTTTTTAATTCTGAAGGGAAGCAGCTCAGAATCAGACGGTGGATGGTCCTTGCACAAAACATTGACAATGACATATTTTCTGGTTTTGAGTAACCTCCAGGAGCATGTGTGTTCATTTAGAAAATGTGTCTGCAAATACGGCTCACAACCTCACTATCTTCTTTGAGTGGAGGAAGATTAATTAGTCATCCCTGTTAAATGCCACAATAACCCACCATTACTTTAACCAGCATCAGCCTTGATTTGCAGACATGGAACCAAAGAAGAAACTGCTGTCCTTCTTGCCTAATATTTGGTCTAAGTGTCTAAACATAATGCCGTGTTCCTTTTCATGTATCAAATGACATTTTATTTATATGGGTCCAGTGCTTGCTGAAGTTTGGAGGAGGAAGAATGGAGAGAGACTGTAAAATAAATGACAGTTCAGAAGTTAACAGATTATGATCACAGAATCATTATTATCTGAATAGTTTTTTTTTCCACTGGTAGTCACATTTTATTTTTCACATTCCTCAGTGACTGAATTCACCTAAATTTACCAACTTTGCAGTAAGAAGCTTGTCTTATTCTCTAACAGAAGATAACACAAATTTAAGGGAGGCAACAAATACACTGTTATGACAAATGTTTAAAATTAATTGTTGTCCTTGAATTTTTTTCCTTGCTCAGCTTTCAAAAAGGCCACTTAATATTCTGTTTTGATATTAAACACAAGGGAATATGTAAGGAGAAAAGAGGAAGAAATTCCAGCTTGTATCTTTAAAGCTATGGAATGGTGTAAATTATTACAGTGGTTTCACATTTTCATGGGATCAAGGCAACAACAGTAAGCTCATAAAACAGATACCACTAATTATGCAGAGGAGAAGTCATAAAGTCACTGATGGAAGTATGTTTTATATTCATGAACACATCATTAAAATTTTAAGACACACTATCAAATTCTACATTTTAATACTACACTAACAGCATTAAACCCTCCCAACAAGAAAATCAGATTGTTTAATGATTGTGTTTGTCACACAGGTTTCATATGTCTGCTGTTGAAGCAGATGTAGTCTTTTCTGTTACTGGACAGCTTTTATCACTGGACAATTAAAAATATATTTTTATGCAGTTTGAAAACTAGATACAACAAAAAGGAAGCAAAATCACCAAAATGTTAGGAATGTTTAATTGCAGAAATATTTAAATTTAGCCAATCACATAAAATCTTTTTATAGTGTTGTCAATTTGTTTTTACTTCTCTTGTATTTCATTTTAATGAAAAAGACATTTTAAAGTAACAGGATAGTGATTTAGGCAGGCTTCAACCCAGCACACAAATGTTAGGTATTTCAAAGGAATTTTTAAAGTAAACATGTCTTTAATGTAGCCATTTAAGTCAAGAGCAAAATATAATAGGAAATATTCCGGGATTGCCTGCTTGGCTCAAACTCTTGGAAGACCAAGCAGTGTCCTGTATGACTTTCATTACTGTCATGAAGAGACTGAGAAAATGCATGTATGAAAGGCCCCAAATTCTCTGATATTGAAAGAGGTGCAACAGATGGCAAATAGATGTATCCTTGTCAAGACATCAATGGCACAAGTGACACTTTCAAAGATGGCTCTTGTGATCTACAAGCAAGGGTCCTGGTTTTGGCTTGGGACTAACAGATGAAATAGCTGTGCAGTTGCACATTCACACCTGATGCCGCTGCCCTAGCCCTGGTGTGGACACACAGTCTCACTGCTCTGTTCCCCCTCACTTCGCAGTGAACTGTGTTGCTTCTTACATCTGGGATCTCTAGAAATAACTATCTCTCTAGAAAGGCTGGGCACAGTCAAGGAAATTAAGAGTCTGTCTTATCTGCCAGCATTAGTAACTAAAAACTCAAATACTTAATGCTGCATTTAAAGGACATTTTTTTAACATTTAACAACAGATCAAACTAGACCCTAAACTGGTCTACCTCTAGTTAATTACTATACGACATTCAAGTGCCAGCTAATACCGCAGTTAAACATTTATCTGACAGAACTCAAGAAAGAGCTTCAATTATTAACATAAATTTCTTAAAGTGGGTTCTGATAGGACTCAGTGGAGACCTCTGCCTTAAAAAATCAATGGCTAAATGTGGTCTAATATTAGGTCTCTTCTAAACCTTTCTTCCTCCAGAGCCAATATTTGGCCTACACTATCTGCCAGCATCTTTTTAATGAGAAGCACACATCTAAAAGCTCTCACAGCTCTCAGAATTTAGGAGTAAATATTTTTAAATTAAAACCGTATGCTAAGCAGTGCAGATTTGCTCTTGCAGATGTTATTTTTGGCTCATTTTTTTTAACTGATTCGTAACCAACATACTTCAGCCTATTTTTCTAAATTTATTAGTAGTATTCTGAATAGCACAGCTATAGTGAAAGAAGTTAATAGAATAATATCTCAAAATATTTTAGGCAGTTTTCTACTTAGCAGCAAAGTCATCGCTAAAATTCTGTGAATAAGATGTATCCTCAGGACACTACAAATAGCAAAAGGGAGAAAAAGAGAAAACGGAGATAAAAGTCACTTAAACAGAGATTAGGACAAGAAGTACCATTTTGCATGAAATTCTACACTCCATCTTTCTTAGCAGACTCACATAATCCTCTGGCATTTAATTCGTGATTGCTTTATGTAGTTTCTGCAAGTCAGAGTACAGTCATGTCAGCTTTGGGTTTTTTTGTTGATGGTCTCACATTCATTCTAATTATTTAGGATTCATAACTATTTCTATTTGTGCTGTTTATATCCATGCCTGATATCCTCAGCGTTATTCTTCCCTGAAAGAAACAGAAGTCTCTGGTGAAGATCACAGTGTTTTCCACACTCTGCTAATTCTTAATTAATCAGAATTAGTGGATTCTCTGGTTATGAGAGACCCTGTTGTCAGCCTTATTATATTGACCAATGATTCATTAAAGAAGGTATCATGTATTTTTTCCATAAGTAGATCTAATTAGTCTTATTCCTTCAAATGTTGCTTATTCTTGGGATCTTGAAACCACACTACTTAGAAAAGTGAGCTTGTCTTCAGAGTGGACAGTGCGGTGACAGAAGGCTTGAAGCACAGAGCTGCTGTTCATGCCATTTATGATGATCTGTTCAGGTATTTTTCTTAGGCATCAAAATTGCCAATTCTTAGTTGAAGCATGAAAAAATCTTCTTTTTCAGCTGTATTTAAATAAGATGAATGGGCTTTTACTCTGTGTGATTGTGCTGTTCTTCCTGTTGTGAGGATCTACTCTGCAAATAAGTATTTTTTAATTTGCATACCATATAGGCTTAATATGGGACAAATTTTTAGCCCAAAACTTACTTAGAGAATTGAAATACTAAAGAATTGTGACACTGAATAAAAGAATTTTTTTAAGCAAGCCAAGAAATGTGAAATTTGAGAATGAGGAGCTCTTCAGCCACAGACATGAAAAGAAAATAGACTAAAATAAATTAATTATACATGAGATTACAAAGGGAGTCTGAACATAGGTTTAGAAAAATGTCTGGACACTAAGGATCCAATCCACTAAACATCTGAGAACTGTGTATACTACTACGATAAGTAGTCCCACAACTGCTAGAGAACTGATCAAGGCAGTAAATGGCAAAAGCAGTTTTTGCAGAGTCAGGTCTTTTGGCAGAACTGCGCGGGGTTTGCAGGTTTCCCATTTTTATGTCTTGAAACATTTTTGTTTGAGGTCTTTCTCTTACGTTTTGCCAATTATACCTTAGGCCTACATAAGATACTTTAGTATGTTTGATGCTGAAACAATAACTTCTCAAATTTTCAAAATATCTTTAATTACTAGAAAGCTGTAAAGTAGAAAAGCTAAGTTGTTATGGGGTTCTTACATATTTTTAAATTATTTTCCCAAAATTGTGGATGTTTTGCAGAGTGTCACATTTTTTTGAAAAGAAACAAACCTCAAACCTGCGGGTCATTCATTTTTATTGCCCTCTGGAACAAAACAGAAACATGCAAGCAATGGAAAATGTCAAAACCAACATTCTCATTGAATTGTTAAAAAAGTCCTGATATTTTGGTGAGAAAAGATTCAGGAAAAAACCCCACTTTTGACTGGCATGTTTACAGACTGTCATTCCATAACCAGAAGGATATGTATTTAAACCAGATAATTCCCTTTACTAAATCTAATAACAGCACCTTGCTAGAGACACTGGCTAATCAGTCAGCAACTAAATCTAGGCCTAATTTATCAGACAAACTTCATTAAATAAATTTTGTATTGTACACTGCACAAAACCAAACTCAATAATTGGGATTAATTGCCACCTTCATCAGTTTTAGCAAGGTCAAGGATTAAGCAGGCTTGGAGAATGATCTGACCTTTCACTGCAATTCTGCTTCCACTGAAATTTTTAGCTGTCAAATTCACAATTGTAGGTTTTACAGGAAATTGCCACAAAACAGATTTTGATGCTGTATGGTATTACCCATGCCTCACTTTACCCAGCCATGAAATAGTCAGACATTAAGAAAATAGCTGCTTTGAAAGACAATGTGAAAATAATGTTAAAGTGCAAGTTTTTCCATGTTTTGATGTTTTTTGCTACAGATTAGGAACTAAAATCAATCACATCAAAAAGAGAGAAGATGAAACAAGCTGAAATTTTATGTCTATAGGTAGAAAAGTTTTAAATATAATATGAATTGCTGAAAATTTCATATAAAACACTTTTCTATGGTTTATCATTTCGACTTTTCATGAAAATGCCCCTAAGCAAAATATTTTCAACCAAAAACTTGTCTGGTTTTGGTTACTTGGGAGGGAGGAGGTTGAGGAAGAATTAAGATTTTACAATATGGGTCTAGAAGTGCTCTTCTGCACTTGGTTATGTATATTTAAGACATATCTTCCTCCTGGCATGATTTTCGACACAATAATGGAGCAATGTTGAGAAACCCATGCTATTGCTCTCGACTTAAATTCCCAGAATTGTCAATCTGGCAGCTGTCACAGTAAAACATTTACATAATTTTTAAATTACAGACAATTATACAAAACTCTTCTCCATCAAAGGATTGGTTTCCTTCCCCACCCTCCCCCTGAAGTCAATAGCAAAATGTCCTTTCTCAGCAGTGGGAAAAAGTGCCTTGCTTATACTTACAGAAGAGCACTGTATGCTTGAAATCATATTTTTGCTTTTACCTAGTACTATGATATTTGAGAAAGTATGTCAGTAATGGGGATGCTATAAATAGTAGCTATGAAGTCTTTGATGGTAAGTACAGTTCATGCAGAGCATATATGATGACTATTTATGGAATACTAAGAAATAAACAGAAGATGATGGCTTTTTGGTTTTGTAAAACTGTAGACTCCTATGACTCGAGATGACGAGTTTTTTCAGGTTAATTATTAATCTTTTTTTTTTTTTGGGATGAGAAAAAATCAGCATTTTTCTAAATGAATGAAAATTGAAATTGTCAATCAAGGAAACACAGTTTCTCTCTTGTCTCCTTTTTCTTGCCGTCATCCCTTCAGCTATATGAGAATTACATTTTTTTAACACTGTTAGCATGAAACAACACAGGATTGCTCTTATCTGTCACTGGTGCTGTGAATTTTTTGGCCAAATCACAGACAGACGGATAGATGAATGCGATGCAAGTCTGAATGAGCTACCACTCACTTGATTTCAGATGGCAAGGTAAGCCTGTGTGTGTACGTGTGTATAATGTACAGTGTTTGTGTGTAGGCCCACATACGCACACGTGTTGTGACTGGTGTTCGGCCGGTAATGTGAGACAAAGAAGTGAGACAGAGAGAACCTGAATGCTTTTTCTATATTTTATGCAATTACTCACCAAAGTGTTTAGCTGTAAAAAGCTAAATCCAAGTGCTTTTCTTTTGCTAAGAAGACAGCTGTTTATATGGAAAAAAAAAAAAAAGAAAGGAAAACAGACAGACCTAGCAACTTTTCTTTGATTTTACTGCAGGATACATGCTCGGCTGCTCTTCTTGTGATGCCCACAGTGCCGTGGAGCAGTGGACCTTGCCCCTTTTTGTAGTTAACTGGTGAAAAAGACTGCATCTGCTTATTCTCAGACATTAATACAGCTAAAGGAATAAGACATCAGAGGCCTGCAAATGAGAAGGTCTTTTTAAATTTACAAAGCATTTGCTCCTGAATCCACCTCAGCCAGTTTGGGGAAAGCGCTTTTGGCACCAAGTCGCCCTTCAGGGAAAGACTGATAATGATCACTAGAGACATACTACGGGCTCCTGCCTCACTCACTTCAAAGGCCTTCTCTCTTAATCAACATTAAATCATCATTTTGCCTTGGATATAGGGACAGCTGTACACAATCTATTTGTTTTAAAACAGATTAGGAATGGGTTCTCTGCCAGAGTATAAGCTACATGATAAATGTACTTTAAAGCCATAACTAGGAAAAAACATTGCTCCCTTCATTAGTTAGATTCCAGTACTAGCTGAGAACTCACATTGTCCCAGGACTGGATCCTTCTTCGGTTGTTTGGCTGTTCCCAAGAACACTTAGGCAATATGACAAGTTCAAAAAAATCAAGTGTTTGTTGATCTTAGCTGTGTCTTCTGCTGAATTTTCCATGAAAAGCAATAGTCACAGGAAGTAGTATAAGATCGTCTAGAACTGCTTTCTTTTTCCTTGTTTTTTAATCTCAGCGTTAAAAATCCTATTTCAGCCACTGTCACAAGGTGACAACAAAGGCCTTTTATTACCCAGTTAAAAGTTGATGGCCAGATAGTTGTTAAATAATTAAGTAAAGACCCTAAATTACAGGAGAAAAAAATCCCCTCTCTTGATCCATGCTGGAGATATATTTATATGGTTGCTAAACATCTCTCTATAACCTGTTTTTCTTGCACAATACAAATGCACTAAGATGTGCAAAATTTAAAAGAAAAGTCTAGCAGCTAGCCATTTTTCCAGAATAGGACAGTATGTATTGGAAAGCAGTGGTTCCCAAAAAAGATTTGGGAGTCAGAATGAGTACACAAAAGAATATCATTCCCAGAACAACATTGTGGTGAAATGAGCTATTCAGTTTTCGTATGTGCAGAGATAATATTGATCATAGAAGACTGAAATTAGTCCTATTTTCCACTTTTTTTAAAAAGACATATTGAAAATAAAAATATAAAAATATTACAAAGAATATGTCTCACAATGAGAAACTTACAATGTTCAATCTGCATTATTTAAAAAAAACCCAACAAAATGATTGGCAAAATGATCATATGACACTAGCCCTCCACAGAGAGAAAATAGTACTTTTAATACTTCACATATTAGAGAAATGCAAAATGAATTTAAGAAAGTTTAAGCAAAAGTCAGACAAATTCAAATCAAAAATGAGGTCCAGCTTCTAAGAGGGACCAGTAGAAAAATCTGTAAAGGGAACTGGTACCTTCTGCATTGTTTCTTTCCTTGATGTCCTTAAACTGAAACCAGCCAACTTTTGGGTGGGCTGTATCCTAGCCAAGCATTAGCTGCTTTAATTCAAACTGTACTCTGCTCAGAAGAAGCTGAGTGAAACGCAGTGCCTTTCAAAATTAAGAGTGATATAACTAGGCAGGATGATCTAACAGCTCATCTTGAGCTCTAGCTTCTCTCACGTGTCCTTGGTTCAAGTACAGGTGGCACTAAATGGCATTTTCACACATCTACCTTAAACGTGAGCATGAAGCACAGGCCGGTGTATGTGAATTTCTTCGCCAGTGGATGCCACCAGTTACACAAATAGAACACATGCAAGGCATTGGGCATGTTGTGTCAACTCAGAGTGACAATAATTCCTATCTATTTGTTTGGACACTTTTCTAAAGCCAGGAAAATAAATTACCAAAACCAAAAATTCATGTTTTGTATGTTTTTACGATAAATCACAATTTTGCCTTAAGCATTATTTTCTCTTTAAATATTCAAGACAAAGAATGAATGTCTGTTCTTGACACTCTTATGATCAAATTCAGAATATTCTACTCTAAAAGAAGTCTAACTGATTGATATTTCTGTCTTTTCATATATATATATATATATGAATGAAGGTTTTATTTCATGATAAAGATAATAGAAGATGAAGAAGTTTGCCGGAAAACTGGAACCCAGTGTAGCAAGGCAGATATTACCACTGACTTCAATTTTCCCACTGTGTTTATCATATGGTGAATAGGGAGTAAATGAGAAATGCACCCTAAATTCTTTATGTAGGTGCTGCCATAAAGAATATTAGACTCCCAAAGAGCTACAGCCAGGCATGGGGATAAAGGAAGAAGGAAAGACGAATAGATTAAATTTTAGATAGCAAGCAGTAGAGGGAATCAGCTAAGCAAAGGGAGATGGGGATGTAAATGCAGTAAAAACTGGGTAAATTTTTGACAAAAAAAAAAGATTAAAGATTAAGAGGGGAAAATGCTAGTACATGGAGCAGAAGAAAACACACCACATGTGGAAAAACTGCATCCTATCTAGAAAAGGGCTTCACTCACTAGAGCAGAGAGGGAGTATCATACTGAATAAAGACAGGCCCATTCCTGTCCTGCCAGAGAACGTATTTTTCAGTGGATGAGAATGCACCAGATGATCTAGCTAGTGAGCAGGATGCAAGGAAGGAAAAGCCATATAAAATGAATCCTATGCATTTGAAAAACAACAGAATGCAAATCAAGGCAACATAAATTATAGAGAGGGAGTGAAAGTTACTCCAGAGGTTTTATCCCCCTGCCCCCACAGGATACAACTATTTCCTTTGAGTTTGCAATAGTAATTTCAAAATGCTACTCCTGGCACTTTCTGAGCCACATGTATTTTCAGAACTCGGCAAGAAGACATGTAGAAGACAAAGGTTGTCCCTTCACTTGGGAAAGGGAGTTAGACTTCTTGCACTGTGACAGTAAATAATGCATTTCTCCACTGATGTCACCACTGCACAGACAACAGTAAATTTGGCATTTCCTAATTTTTTGCTCCTTGACTTTACTACCTAAATAACTTTCTTTTTTTCACTGAGTAATTGTCCACATGGAGTCCATTTTTATTGTGCGCGTGCTCATGGCTAGCTCAGGCACAGGGAGCACGTACAGTCCAAGAATGGACTACATGTGCATAACACATTTCAAAGAAGTACAGTTCCTGAGAGGTAAATAACTCCTTACTAGTGTGCAATGTTGAGTAAATTAAGAGGAGATTGTCTGACCATTGCCAACGCAAATTACTGATCTTTGATAAAGTACAGTGGATAGACAGGGTTCTGATTTCTCAACAAATGTTCATGAGTAAGTAATTCTACAAAATAATTTGAGATAATTAATACTTTAATAGGATTGAAAAGTTATGTCTCTTTGTAAAGTACATCACACTGACTGAAGATTCCAAAATTAATTTCCAACAATGTCCACCAGTATATTATAGTTCTCAGATAACTGTATCCTACCTTATATAAAAATGCTAAATGGTGTTCATAATTAACAGTAATGACAAGGGAAAAGGCTATGGCTTTCATTCATGAAAGCAATTATAGGACATAGGAACAGCCATTTAGATCAAAGCCCCTGCCTGTGACAATGACCAGTAGCAGATGCTACAGGAATAAAAGAAAGACATGGCAACCCCTCCTTTTCTGTGCGATTAGACACTGTAAGTCTATACCACCAAGCTTTCCTGTGGAAGGGCACATATGTAAGAAGGTAGAAACTGGATGATATTTACCTGTTTATTTACAGAAATCTGTTTTCCAGAATTCTGTTTTCATGCTGTGAAAGATTGCAGTGTCTTGCCAGAAGACAATAAGAGATTTTATATATCACCGATGGTTTCTGACCAAATAATATCATCCTCTTGATGATATGGTATGCTGAATGCCAAGATCAAGCAAAAAACCCAAAATTTAAATCTGAATTTATTCCTATTATATCTAACAGAGCTGCTGAGATTGCTGTGTTCAGTGTCGGGGTATAAAACTCACAGACCCAGCTAGATAAATGATCCTTATTAAACAGGCAAATTGCAACTTGGATTTTCAGTTTTATCTAGGATTAAAGGTAAAAGTAACACTCAATTTGAGAAGGATAAACCACATCAATTTTGTGTATTTTTTATTACCGAGTGATGTCATTTCTTTCTTGTGGGAAGAGACACTGGTGTTAGCTACAGTTGGACATAAGAAATATGTTTCTAGTAGTTTATATATTTCTGGTATTGCTTTGTCAGTAGCAATAATTTTGAAAAATTGGTAAACTTAAAAGAATTCAGATTGATAGTTTCACTTTCAAGTAGTGACCAGTGGCCATCAACATGCAGTATCACATAGCTTGGAAACTCAAATCTGTCCCTGACAGATACAAATACGAAAAAGGGAGGAATCTAAATCATGGCTAAACTGTATCTGGTTTGGATCTTGTTGCTGTTTTTAAGATCTGATTAAGAGAATCTGAGCAGGCAGGTTTGCTTATAGGAAGCTATTCTGCAAATTATAATGGTGAGGTCAGAGCCTTAAACTGTCATGAAGTTGCTTGAATTCATTGTTGTATCTGGGCGTCAACTTAGAGACAATGTCAGGACTTGTGTGAAAGCGAAGTGAATTGATGTTCATGTCTTTCAGTTTATGTGCCTCCCTAGATGAGAAAGGGTTAAGCATGAGTTAGGGATGTATGTGAAAATATACGGGTGAAGTAGGAAAAAAAAAATTCTCTTCTAGCTTGAGCCACTCCATCTGTTCCCTTAATTCAGTGGCAGACCTTGATCGGACCCTGGGATCCGCTAGTCCCACACTTCATACAACTCCTCTCTGTAAATTAAGTTGTTGGCCTGTGTTACTGAGGGTTTAGGAAGGTGAGTGATGACCTTGGTTTGAGTATGTTTGTATAGAAACATGTCACTGTAGGGTGATGTCTTTCCTCCAGGGACATAGGGCCCAATACTAACCATTTGTTAAGAAAATACCAAAGCTAAACATATCCAGTGTATGAAAGGATCCAACACCCTTGCCAAGTGTAACTTACACTCATCTTTGAAACATCAATGTACACAGTATTTTAAAGGTTATTTTTAGCACTTGTCTTTTAAACTGTTTCCCATCTGATGTTAACATCTTGCAACTTTCAAACTAATATGAGTTATTTTTATTATTAAAATGGGAAATGTCTTTAATATACTGTAGTATGGCAATATGTTTAATATATATTTTTAAAAGGAGATATAAAATAGTATTTATTCTCAAGAATCAAGACACATAATTCAAGAGAAGTCCCACAATGCTTTCAAGTTCTGTGTTTCTTTATATAGCTAAGATTAAAAGTAAAATTTTAATGACAATATAGTTCTCTTTTATTCCCTCTTCCCTGCAGGATTTTCCCAGCAGTGATCTACGTTCCTAAGTCCTGATGCATGCATGTTGTTGTTTGGAGAATCAGTTGTGGTTGTTCAATTGTCTGAGAAAGTTCTGTTAAATGACATGAGTTCTCTTGCAGCATTTATTTTGAAATAACAAGGTAAGGAGTTCAGTCAGATCAGTAGTTTTCTTTAGCTTGTGAAGCTCACCAGAAAACATGAAGAGAGAAATTCAGATTAGAACCACAGTTTTCAAGTCAAGTAGTCTTAAACCTGAATTCCTAAATGTGGTTTTAGATTTGAACTTTAGGCATCTGAGCCTGAAAACGTTGGCCTTGTTTAATATTCGTATTGAGGATTGATTAATGTGTAGTCAGGATGTTTTTCCATACAGCCAGCCTGTAAACATTACCTTTCTAAAGTTCAGCCCATACTTACTTGGTATATCTTTAAACAATTTATCTTCCTTCCCTACACTTTTTAAATATTTCAGACTATTTTAGTTTGTGAAACTGTTGTGAAACTGATGATCTGGTGCTAAAGCTTCTCCCGGGTATGAGAGGTAGCTGGAGCAGGGGACAGCCTTTGTTTAAACGGAAAAGGATGAAATTTTAGCCCCGTCAGAGTCAGTGGAAGCTTTGCTGCTGGCTTCCACATGGCCTGGATTTTACCCAGGTATCCACCTTTGGTCTCAAGTGATGTAAATCAAGCATGACTGCACCGAAGACTGTGAGGATGCAAAATGCAAATCTCATATGTGAAGAGAAATCAGGCCGAAACCAGCCAGAAGAACTATGAAAAGGTGGTCAAAGGAAAGTATCTGCATTAGAGGAGGTACATTAAATGTATTTTAACATTTTCTTACCTGCAAAATCTTCTCCAAATTCGTGTTTCAGGAAGTACAGTCTACCAACACGTGAAACCATTCCTAATGGGTATATTATAAAAAGTAAATTATAAGAATGCTGTGTATGTGGGATTTTAGCTCTCCCACAACAGCTGAAGAAGTTACCTAAAACTAATGATGAACTCTTTCTAAATGTCTCTTTTCCTCCACAAGTAAACAATCTTTTTGTCATATCTGAACTTCTATAAAATCCCAAGTTTTGCTCACTCCAACATAAACAGAAAACCAACAACATATTTCAGTTGTTCTTCTATTGCAACTGTACCCTTTAATTTCATCTACTTAAAGAACTGAATTAGATAGGAATGACAATGTAAAGAATGCACTCAAGCTCTTTAACTGAAAATAATCTTTATTTACAATAGGTTTTGGATCATTTTTTTGGAAGCTGTCATTCCATTACTTTTCACATAAATCAAAGCAGAAAAAAATGCATTTGAGAATAAGTGGGAGCTAAAGGCCATATCATTCAAGAAAAGGCATATGTTTTATTTGGGCCAACCCTGAAGAAGAGAACGAAAGATTGGACAGATATCTGGAGAAATGTTCTGAATGTTTTCTGGGTGAGAAAACACTTTTAATTTAATAAATTAATAAACTTTTAAATAAACAGAATAAAACGTTAAGTGCCTTTTGTTTTATACTGAGCTCAAAGAAGAAAATAACAAACCCTTTTAAGAGCAGCCAGGATATTATTCCAAGAATAACTTCAAGAGATGCAAAAGCGTGCTTAGAGGGTATTTAAGCAAAATGCTCTGCAGGAGTTGGGAGAAAACCACCTGTACACCCTTCCTTCCAGAACACAGCTCCATTTTGTGACAACTCTCAGACTCTAATGGAAAGAAACCAAAACCTTTAAAACCCTCTTAACAGCAAAGAGGTCCCTAAATTTAAATTTTTCTGTCAGGAAGGGAAGGGTCTTATGAAATCCATAGTGCTGCCAGCCAAACTCCAGAGTTGTGTGCTGGAGCTGGTTATCAGCTTGATCTTAGTTTTAATTAACATGGTGGGCTGTGAGTTGCAGCAGTGGATAAGGTGGGCTCTGCTCTGAAGAAGGTTTGCTTCCAAGCAGAGAAGCAGGTGGATGGTGGGTGGTCACCTCTGAAACTGCCTTAGCTTGTGGCATCAAAATCTGTGGACTGGGGATCTTGCTCTACTGAGCTGGTCAGAGCTCAGATTTCCTTCTCTATCCTACGTCCTGTGGGCTCTTTCCCTTTAGCAAAAGGTGTTTTTAACTTTTCTTCTTCAGAGAGAAGACATTTGCAGAAGTCTCCTACAAATTAGAAAGTTCCTCACCATTTGGGCTAGCGGAAAATGCCATAACCTGCCTAAAAGTTGAAAACATCAGATGCTGGAAGATGTGCTGGATCTGCACACGCTTTTCCTAAGACAAAACCTCCTATTTACCAGGGACTCTTCAAGTACACAGTCACCATCCCTGCCTGCAGAAGGAAGGTACTTCCTCACCTGAGATCACTCCAATTGTCACACAGATGGAGCATCTTTACATGGTAGTTGGAGAACAGCTGCTCCTTCTCCTTCTCTGTTTCTTGCTCTGTTTCCTGCCATTGCTTTTTGCTGCCAGGTCTGAAGAAGAATGAAATCCTATTGGGACAGTGATTAAATATAAAACAATGAAGAACTACTTGAATTTA
The DNA here is from genome assembly GCA_013397725.1 of Rhagologus leucostigma. Classification (NCBI taxonomy): domain Eukaryota; kingdom Metazoa; phylum Chordata; class Aves; order Passeriformes; genus Rhagologus; species Rhagologus leucostigma. The sequence continues at coordinate 5,567,621 of VZTD01004799.1, forward strand.
TTTCCCCTTACTCCTCTTTCTCTGAGAGCTCTGGTAGAGAACAAAGTGAATGCAGCAAATGAGATAATAGGCTCTACATTTTCAAGCATTTTGGAAAGAGATCCTAATATAAAAGGTCAGCATTACCTTGCTCCTATTTTTTCTCTCTTTGAGTTGTGTGAATTTGGCATAATTATTAGATATTTTTAACAATATGTTAGCTTATCTCAGTTTAACAACCAGAAGCTTCCTTTCTTTAGGGTCAGTTACTATGTGCTCCCAGACAGAGAGGTTCATGGGCTGAACAAAGTCTGTTTACAGGTGACGCTTTAAGTGATTTTACAAGCCTGTTTGAAGACTTCAATGAGTTCTTGCCCACAAGAGCTCCTTGTGTGGCTTGTTGTCCACTTGTCAGATATGTGTATTTTCAAACTGATTGATGCAAATCTGAGAAAATATTGGTTTCATGGGGTTTTGCTACTCTTTGTCTTGATAACCTATCAGTAAAGCAACATTTTTAGCGTTCCATTTATTATTATATTCATCACTTGTACAGTAACTTTGATGAATAATTTTTTGCCTTGCTTAGTACCAGCAGCCCTGGATGTTGTATCTTTCCATAACCACAAGACCTGAGCAACCAGGGCGACTAAACAAAAAAAGCAGTGGCAGGAAGGATATGTAAAAGGTCTTCTTGCATTGTGTTTATTAATGCTAAATGTAGAGGAATACAAGAAAAACAAGTTACACCCTGAACACTTAATAAATAAAATGAATATATCATATAAAATGGTATATCTATGTTTACTGCATAAAATGGTATATCTATGTTTACTGCATCCTTTTACCTATTTTTGTTATTTAAGTAAAGTATGACTTACTCAATTATGTCACCTTCAGATCCTCCCTAGAAGTAATTGTTCTGGTAAAGAATAAAAAGCATATTACTCTGTACCGCTTGCAGACAGGAAAATAATGATTTAAAATTTTAAACCAGATTTTATTCAAATGTATTTTTAGTCATATTTTTAAGAGAGAGTCTGCAGATGTCAAGTAGTGTTCATCTGCATGTCTGTGAATATATTTCTGTTTTGCTGAGAGTTTAATTTTGCTTCTCAGTATTCCAAAGCTGTAGGCAAAAATATTAATGAAAAGGATGTATTTCTATGCAAAGTAAATGGCATTGTAAACAGAAAACAGGCAGAGCTTTCAAAATCCAGATTTGGACTCAATTTTTTTCAAAAGTTGATAATTTATTTTCCTTTATACCCTTTTAGAGATGAAATTAATGCGTGAAATTTTGGCACAATTGACACCTGAGGGTGTTTGGATTTGTGTTCTGATGAACTTGTTCTGTAAGAAATTATAAGTATGTTTCCTGGCAGGCTATTTGAGTTTTTCCACAGTGCATTTATTTTTTTGGAGATAATTTGTTGTGTCTGTTAAGACTCGTTTAAAAAAACCCTCCAGCAGTGGAGTACCTAAAGAGCAGTTACTTTTCTGCTCTTTTCCCTTAGAATTTAATTCAAGTTGAATTTTAGTTTTATTACCCTTTCCCTCCCCTGTATGGCAGTCCCCTGGAGAAATGCTGGCATCTGGGGATGCTAACAAAGTAAGGTAACCCCAAGATCCCACTGCTGCACTGCGAAGGGAGACACAGACGAGGAGAATGAGTGAGAGCTGGGGAAGAAAGTGGTTTGGAAGGGCAGAAACCGAATCAGCCTCCTCTCAATTTCTTTTTCTGTCTTCTGGCACTACATATACTGATTCCCCCCTTTCTCCTTGAAACAGGGAGGAAAAAAATGTAGGTTAAATCAAGACCACTGGTGGCCATCACCAAACTGAAAGCTCCTAGTCCTGTCCCTGCAGCCCTGGCACTTTGGGGTATCAGTTCCAATGTTCAGCAGCTGAACCACCCTGATAATGGCACAGAGGAGTTCACTGCGGGAGGTTTTGCTGTCCACACAGAAACAAGTCTTGAAAACTGTATACAAGAGCAACATTAGAGAGATGCTAAAACTGAAAAATATAGGCTTTGAAAAGGGAAACACCAAATTTATCCGCTCATATTTTTCTACAGTCAGAATGCCACAATCTTAACTGTGTTATAATGTGTCTGAGCATTAAGATACGACTTTTAGTTTTGCTAACCCACAAGTTTTGAAAACTACTAGCGTGAAATTTTTGGCATAGTAGTGAGGTCCACGTATACAAACAAGGAAATTTCCAGCACAGAAACACTTGTGCTGAATTTGAAGCAATGATCTCTTCTTTTAAGATACTTATTAAAACGTAACTTCAGAACTAATTTGAAGACTAATTTACTTCTTAATTCCCCTGTAACGGTCACCAAGATTTCAGAACTTAAGAAAACAATATGCAATACAATCAGAAGCTAAGCCAATAGTAGTTTGAATCTGTTAATGCTTTCCAAACTTAGAAGAGTAATAATTTTTAGCCACCTGACTTCTACAGTGATGGCAGAGTGAAAAATTTATTAAGAAAAACTGAAATTATCACAAACTTTTCAGTAGTGCTGACATTATAATTGAAAATATTTGTTATACTGCATGACGTTAAATAATGATCTTGGGAGAAAATACAAAAATAAGCAGGAGAAATTAACATAATACAGTGATAAATCACTTGTTTCTTATTAATCTTACAGAAAATTGTACTGAAATTGTAGGGGGTTTAATGACCAATGCAAAATTTTGTTTACTTACTTCCTTTCGATTCAACACTTTCTTCATCGAAATTAATAGCTCTAGAATAGCATAAAAAGTGTGAGGAGGCGTAGTAGTTTATTTGAGGGGTTTCTATTGCCACCTAGTGGCTCCCACGCCCTTCCCCTGTCCTGTACACTACTGTGCGCTAGCTCGGATTCCCGAAAGCTTCTCAGTTGTCAGGAGCAAATGTTTTTGTTAACTGACGAGAGAGGGAGGTGCAATTTTTCAAACTTTCTAGACATAACAAAAAGAAAAGCATGAATTTAAATTTCCTCATTATATGGACTAAAAAAAAAAAAATTCTTTGTGTAACTAATATATCCCCCAGCTGACATAAATTAAGAACCATACAGTAACTTAGTAATGAACACTACTTTGAAAAAGAGAGGTTTATACAAACGTGCTTTTTGTTGTTGCTGTTGTTTGAAACAGATGATATGGATTTGATGTGATTCTGTCTTGCCTGAGTTTTAATCTCCTAAAGGTCTCGCTGATTTCTGTTGAATTGCTACATTTTTATCACTGGAGCAAAACCTACTCATACTCTTATAAAAAGAAATAGAAGTTCATGTTGGTCATGACAAGGTATGTTAAGATAAACTGTGAGAAATATGAAGTCTTCAGCTTTCTTTACTTTCTCTTGATAATGGTATTCTCTTGATAATGGTAAATATAAAAAAATTTCTGGGGTTTCGCCCTTGCACACTGACATCTGAGAGTTAAAATAAAAATGAGTAAGAGTCTCGATACCTCGTACTTATGCCACTATAAAGTTTGAGGTTTCACTGAAGCCAGTGGAGGTACTTATGTCTACGGAGGTAAGACTTGCTGTAAATTAAATTAGGTTGAAACCCACAAACCTGAATAAAGTCCAGAAGCTTTTCATCGTACCTGGTCTCATGTGGATAGTACAGTACTGTAATGTAGATTATAATACATAACACCTGTATGTAAGAGCTCCTTGTATCAGAGTTTCACTTCTGAAACAGTTTTTTCAAAATATGCTTCCTCTTGTGTTAAAAACTTTCCTCTATAAAATTTACAATTTTTTTCTTTTTTTTTTATTTCAGTATAGGATAAAAAATGTGATTTTATTTCTTGAAAGTTCTATTTTAGTGACAAGTAAAAATTGCAGGGATTAATTTTTGCCTTCACTGCTTCAACAGAAATAGTGTGTTCTGAGTGATAACCACTCCTCCTTTTAAAATAAATCACACACTTTTGTCTTGGCAGACACCCAGCTCTAGAAGACTTATCTGCTTGTAAAGTTTTCCTTTGCCTACGTGGTCACTCAGTTTAAACACATTTTAAAAGTGTGGAGCAAACTACAGAATGGAAAAAAGTGTGAAGGCTTTGATATATATTCTGTCTTTACAGTGTGAATATGCAGCTAAATTGCTCTTTTCTGTTGAATGATTCATTCCCCTGGACTTGGTATGTCTTTCAGTCACAAGAATTGCCCATCTGAAACTTTGACTTCTTGCAAATGGAGGCTTTTCTGAATCTTTTTAACGCACAAATTGGCTGGGAACAGGACAGCTAGGAGCCTGACTTGGAACTTGGAGACACGCATTAATTTTCACGTTCAGGCACAGCCTTCCTCTGTAACCTTGACCAGTTCACTTAGGCTCAGATTTTCAACACTTTTAAAACACTTTGAGAGGTACTTTAAATATACTCTTCTGCCTCAGTTGCCCGCCTATAAAATAGCATGCTCCACAGTAGCACTTGGTTTCCCTGCCTTGCGCTTGTTTATGGAGGGTATTTAGGAAGAGCAAAGCACTTACCTGGCTTTTGTCTCTGCAAATCCCTCTGAAAGACTGAAACTTCTTGGAGGTTCAGCCTGTCCTCTCACAAGAGGATCTACCTCAGTTAAGACGAGGAGGCTCTGTACTGGGTTTAGACTTTTGAGTCGCTGCCACGTTTCAAGCAGTAAAATAGAACAGGAAACCAATGTGAGTGGTCATTCTTCAAACTGAGTATGGCTTATTCACACTGAAACTTCTAATTGCAGAATGAGCAATTGCAATGATTCTACCCTAAAAAATGAACACAGCTGATGGAAGAGACAGCACACTTCAGTGAGTCTATCAGGGCTATCTGCCAATCCTGCACCCATGCTTGCTTGGCAGCCGTAGGACAGTAGCTAAGCTGATGTCCCTAGGAGCAGTAGTATCTCCAGCAATTCCTGAGGGAAAGTAGAGCCAGTAAGAACCATCAGTGGGTTGCAATTCCAGTTTTCTTACTTAAATACAATTGATCTATCTACCTAGATATATGTGTATATACACAAACATTTGAATCAGGAAAAGGTTGACGAAATTCCCGGTTCCCAGGGAAAGTTTTCAGTGTTCTCTTGCATTATTTCTTCAAGTGTTTCAAAGTTCATCATTGCTATAGGATTTAGGATAGTAAGAAGATCAATTTAGTAAGAAGATAAATTCTTTACTAAGAAGATCAAAATTTTAAATTTTTGCACATTGCTTCTATTTTTTTTTATTCTCTCTAGAGGCATTTTTTCTGCTGAACGTCCCACTTATGCTAATGCAATAACCATCTTTGAAACACACTTAAAGTGGTTTGTTTATATAACATTTCAGTTATTTTTCTGAGTAAATTTAAACTCTGGGGGTTTTTTTGTCGGTTGATTGGTTGGTTGGTTGGTTAGTTTTTTGGGGTTTTTTCTGGGTTTGTTTGTTTGTTTGCTTTTATTTTTTGTTGTCTGTTTTTGGGGTTTGTTTGTTGCTTTTTGGTTTTTGTTCGTTTGTTTTTAATTTTTGGGTTTTTTTGGGTGTTGGGTTTTTTTGTTTGTTTTGTTTTGGGGGTTTTTTAAAAGGGAAATACAGCTTCCAAACACAACGATGTTTTTTCTCAATTAACACAAGGCTTCATGAAGTTGTATGTTTAAACTCATCTGCTGTGCTTCAGTATGGCGAAAAGTAAAAATACCTTAGTCTTAGGAGTGGTAGTAGCCACCTAAAAAATTTTCCTGCTTAAAGACAGGAATCAGTGGAAATGTGAAGTTATTGTTACAGCTCAGTCATGTGTTATGTTTCCCAAGTGCTCTGTGCTGCCAGATTAAACTGCGGATTACAGGGTTAGGCGCTTGCGCCAGGTAACCGCTATTCTGCTCCCACAGAGCAGTCATACTGCAGACAAATGTAAACTTTCCATGTGCAAGCATTGGAATGGCTCTGTTTAAGCTACAGAAGCCTAAGAAAAATTCCTGTAAGGACATAGCATAGAAAAGCTCGACAGCTCACTGGTGGGGTGAGAAGGTCACAGGGAAATGCTGGTCACTTGGATGCCTGAGACTGTAAATATCTTTCTGAAACGTTATGATGTTTTGTGCATCTGCAGCAAGTGAGCAAAAAAGAGAATGAGGCATGTGGGAAAAGATTGAAAAGTCTGAGATACAGAGAAGTAAGTGCTCCTAGTTGCTCTCCAGCAGGCTTAGTGATTGATGATGGGTTTTTCCGCGTCTCCGGGTTACAGTGGGTACAGATGCTCGGCACTGCAGCCCTCTGGGGTGAACTTAGGCAAGTTCAGGAGTTCTGCCTCTCTGCACAGCAATATGACCGGGTCCTCTGCAGGTCCTCACCACACACCGCTTGGTACTGTAACCGTACCATGTTATGTTCTGCAAATATTTTCTTAGTGTCTGAGGATATTCTGGAAAATGAGAAAGACTATTTTACTTAACAAAAATAGACATGATGATGGAATTTTGCTTTGCTGCTATCATTCTGGAAGTTAAAATTAACACTATAGAGGCTTCTAAGACGCCTGTGTTACCAAATGGCAGTGTGCAGTTTATCTCTTAGGTAGCTCTGGGGAGCACAGTGTTTTTGTAGTTCATTTGGGTTCTGCCTGGGATAGTCCCTGCTCAAAAAATGTATCAAGAGGAAGAGGAAGGTCTGCTGCCTCACCATGGTGAGATCTGCTCATTGTCCTCACCATAACCCAGAGAATGGACAAATAAGTGTCATCAGGCTTCAGGCCTCCACCACATCTTCTCTCAATACTGATGTAGAAGGACATGAAGTCTCCCATCCAGCAAAGTGCATAATCTGAGTAGGCAAATGAGTAACCCCTTTCCTCCTTAGTGAGGCAAAACATGTGTTTAAACCCTATTAAAGCCTGTTGGACTTAAACACATACTTAAAGTTTGGTGGAGTTGAAAGGCAGAGGTGGAATTGAAAGGCAGAAGTGGAAAATGAAATTGAAGAAATGCACCTCTGCCTGCTGGTTTAACAAGGGACTGACTGTACGCTGGCTGTGTGTGGATTCTCACTGCAGTGTTTTACTTACACAAATGTCCCGATACCAACAGCTAATATCTATTACAGAGGATTGCCATGCTTTGCAAGTAGATTAGGATTTAGTTAGATCCTAATTGTCTTCATTACCCGGATGATTTGCCAAAGTTACATGCCAGGCACAAGAATTTGTTTTTCCTTCCACAAATTTTGGGCCCAGTACAAGTATTTGACAGAGAGAGAGAGAAAAGTCAGTCTATTCTGATGATAGCTTGCATTTGGAATGTATATTTTCTGGAAACTCATCTCCAGGTAATTAAACTTTGCTAAAAAAAACTCTCAAGCACCAAGCTTTAGAAGGAAAGCGAAGTGCAATCCCACACTCAGTGAAGAGATGTGTTATGGATTTTTTTAAAAAATAAATATTCTTAAAAATAGGTTAAAATTCTTACGTTAAAAAAGAAAACCCACACCAAAAAACCCCTAAAACCAACACCATCACTGATTTTTCACCAGTCAATGATTCTGAAACCCGCTCTGGGAACAGCGAGTCAAGCTGCTGAGGTGGAGAGAAAAAGTGCCATTGCTATCAGGCCCCCTGGGTTCTCTACTGCTTTTCTCTCTGATGACACACAGTTCATTTCCTGACCTCTGGAGAGATGACAGGGGAAAAAAAAAGAAAGAAAGAAAGAAAGCAACTCTTAATGCTGAGGAACGAACATGGAGTTCAACTTGAAATACAGGGAAGAGAGTCTTTCAAAAGTTGTAGCTGTATTTAGCATCAGAGTTCATGAGATCCACATGTCCCATCTTCTTTTTCTACAAATCCCAGAGGGGAAAAAAACCCATTTATTCTGATAGCCTGGAAGGAAAAAAAAAATGTCTGTTCATCAATTTCCCCTTTTTTTAAGAGATAACCACTGACTCTACCCGTATGTTATCTTTATCCTGAGGCAGCAAATTTATCATAATTTATTCTGGTATATTCTAAATTTACCATGTTGATTACCACTATATAAACAATGTCTGGCATTTGCCTCAGCCAAAGAACTGAGGCTGGCGCTGATTTGGAGTAGAGATCTGTGGAAGAACTTCAATTTACTGAAGTGGCTGTAATATCAGTACAAACACCAGAGATAGATAGCTAAGGATATGGTGGTTTTAAAAGTAAAAAAATAAGGATTCTACTCCTGTGCGATGCTAATGAGCCACTTACTGAAATGTATCTGTTTGGAGAGGGAAGTCCAAATGACACAAGGTTAAAAAACATTAGAGAGTGGTCTGCAGGAACAGCTGACTGGCCTCTGTCATGGAAAAGCTGCTCTTAATTCTTCTTAGGTATCAGCGGGTAAAGTTTAGGAAAATCTTTATGTAATTACTGCATACAAATACAAGTAACATGAAAGGATTCTCATAAGGTTGGACTGAAACCAGTCCTAATCTTTGTGGACTAAAAAGAGAATTTAAAGGAGGACAAAAAAAAAAGGGAAGAGACTGTCTTAACTAGAGATAAGTTTCTATTTATGGTAAAAAAAAGAATTATTTGATCAATTGGCCAAACTGCATATTTACAGAAAAATATCTGAGACCCTCATGCAAGCAAGTAGATGGAGCAAATTTTATGTCTGTTTCCTCACAGAATTACAGTGTGTTTCCTTCATAACTCTTCATAATTCTAATTTCCATGGTAAATTCTGATATTAAATCAACTTATGAACCAAACTTTTAAATAACATGATGAGTTCTTTCATAAAACAGCATATTCAGGGTTTAATTTCTTTTTACATCCTTGAAATCATGTTTGTTGTCCTGTGCATCATACTTATTCTAGAACACCACTTTGGCATTAAGATCTTGGGTGAGCTGCACCTGATTTTAACGAGGCTGAAAAAGCCTTATTGACCTCCCTGGCCAACTCTTCCTCATGATCTTCTTTTCTTCATGTGAGAAATACTTGCCTCAATGATATGTCTTCTCTTGTTACAAAACCCCCCCAAAAACCTCATACCTCCCCCGCCCCCCAAACCTCAACCAAAAAAACCCACGCAAAACCAACCAACCAAAAAACCAACCAAAAACCCTACATGAACTTGTCATTTTGGACTTCTATCTTGTATGTTGGCTGATTAAAATGAAAAATTAGCTCCTGTTATGTGTGGAGTGTGCACTGTCATGATCTGTGTAAACATAAGAGCTTTTAGGCAAGAAGTGTGTGTACAAGCTTAGCAAATGCTTCTTTGGAAGCATCTTGGAAAGTCTGTCTCTAATATTCTGTGGTTTTGTTTGGAATTTTTATCTTTGCTTAATACTGTTTAGGAAATTCAGACTTAAACTATGTTTCTGATTTTATGAGTTATGCTAGAAAGATAATTTCAAATTGTTTTCCTCCAACTTGGCACTTTCTACTGTTTCTGCTGTACTCTGCCCTTCTTCCCTTACAGAGTTTGCTTAAATTTAGTATCAAAATAGGATTCATTGCTAAAGAACAGCAAAGAAAATGGCTGAGGTTATTTACAGCAACATTAACAAATGTACTTTTCTCTGTTTTCAAAGACACGGTGCATCTCAAGGGGGATGTGGATGATAAATGGAACTTCTACACAAGGATGTGGTGTCAGAAAATTCCATTTCCCCTTAGACCACAATTACCCTGAGCTCACGTGTAACTTCAATTGCTTCCTGAATTCATGACACTGGTTGCTTTGTGGATGAAACTGGATTGAACAAAATCTTGCACGACTAAATATTAGGATGCATTTTTCGTGTCTCAGCACTCAGTTGTGTCATTTCAGCCTCCATTCAGCATCTTTGATTCATGCTACACACACAGAAGCAACACAAGTGTATCTTCTGAATGAGAACAACAGGAAAGTATAAGGATCATACATAAATAAAACAAAATTCATCACAATTTTGAAGTCTCTTTTGTGCCAGTCACCATATGAGTAGCAAACTCAAAGGCTTGGCACAGGTAAGTGCACAAGCATGCACAGACCTTTGAGCATGTCACCTGACCAGCAATATTTCATGGTTGTAGGTATGCACTCTGTTCCAACATTTTGCTTTGTTGGGATGTATGAAGTATGGTGGCTTTCCACGTTAAATCTGAAGAAAGTTACTATTTTTGGTCTTTGCTTTTTACAGGATTGTGTTCTGATATGGAGTGTTCTGCATGACACAGCAGTAGTACAAAATCTGATTTTTAGGGGAGTTTTTCCATACCTGTCAACCAGGAAATGAGATTATTGTAAGAGCAACTGAAATTGTATTTTCTTTTTTTTTTTTTTACTCTGAACTATTTGATGGTGTGCTGAAAGAAAGCCATAAAACCCTATAACTGCAGGCCAATTCAGCCTCCCACCTCTATTCCTATGCAAGGTAGGAAAGAAAACAAGAATTTTAGGACTCCATGTCAGTAGTGGGTGACTCCTTGGCCCCCTCTAGCACAGATTGAAACATCTTCATTTGCAGCAGGACAGAAGCCATTTGGGACAACCAAAGACAGCTATGGGAGATGTTTGTTAATCAGTCTGTTTAACCTTCTAGTGCAGTTTTACCAGTCTGTGCAGGAAGGGAATGACTGTGATTTTTAGTCTGTTGGTTTGAAGCACGGATAAAAATGAGGGTGCGTCTCTGCAAAGATAGTTACTTTATCCAGTTAAATAAAAATTACATTATTTTTGCTTTAAAGCAACAATACTCTGCACCCAGCAAGTATTGCAATGTTTGATATACCACCATATACCATGATTCTTTTGCCCTTCTTTATTCCTGAATCTTCAACTTGGTTTTCTGTAAAGTCAGCAGGTGCTGTGAAGACTCCTTCTGTCAGTCCTTTTCTGTGTTCTGTTCTGAGTGGTTTCTCTACACTTATAATCCTAAGTACATGTTTATTGGAATTGATTTTAATGGAGCAGTTTGAAATGTTCATTTTCTCTTAATGGCATCACAATCTCCTGGGACTTGAAGACAGAGACATTTGTTCCTACTTGACACCTTTTGAATAATACTCTCCCTAAATACTGTATTAACCAAGGAAACATACAATACCACCTTCTAAATGGCTTGGAGGGCTTTTTGGCTGGACGACAGAGATTGAGTCTTTGTTAATGTATTCTTAAAAGCCTGGTATTGTGAAATACAGTATTTTGTTGATAGTACAGAACAAACACACTTTACCAGGAAAAGAAAGCTGTGCTAATCCATTTTGTGGTACTGGAGTTTCTTCTGTGGTTTTAGCTAAGCCATGTTATTCATAGATCGGTTTGGAAAGTGGTTTGAGACCATTCAGAACATTATGGTTTAAAAAAAATGGGTAAAATAATTGCATATATTTGCATTCCATTTCATGTACTGCCATGCTTCTAGTAATGCCATTAAGAAAAAGCTAAAGTTCTTTCCCAAAATATAATATGGCCTAAAAATAAATATAACGTTGTCCTGTAGTTTAGTAATTATGATAAAAAAGTGCTAGCCTTCTACAAAAGAATACACTCTTTCTCCTCACAAACTGCAAGCTAGGAGATAGGTTAACAAACAGAGAAGAGGAGTGCAGTATCAAATTTAAGACATAAAATAGAAATAGTCTCACTGCTTTGGATAAGGCTGCATAACCTGTTCAGGGACACAGAGACCAGGTAGGAGCCTTCGCTTGCCTCAGGCGCACACGGTGCTGGGTGAAATGCAAGTGGTGGTCATTGCTGCAGGGCAGAGCATGGCCCTTGGCAGTACTGCTGCCTCTGTGTGTATTGCTCCAGGAGCCTAGGCGAGTTCCTCTGGCCTGACTTAATGCAGACTCACCTTTGAGGGATGACAGTGCCCTCTCCCAGGAGTGCACCAGCCAACCTCTCAGCTGTGTGCCAGTGGCTCAGGAAAGAGACTAATCATTCTGCAGAGTGATCGTGGGTTTATTTTCGTATTGTGTTGGGATTTTTTTTTCTAGGGCGGATGGGAAGGGTTAGAAGCAGAAAAGAGAAGCTCTTCGAGAATAACTGAAGCCATAGCTCAATGAAAAGTATTGAGGAATGTCTGCCAGAATATATATTGAATGAAATACACTGCAGAACATTATATTACATGAAGAAGTCCTTAACATGTTGTTTAACTTGGAAGCAAAATGGATGTTCAAAGAATGGTTTGCTTTCTTCATACAGTGTACAAGCCACCATACTCTGAAGCACTGATGTGAAAAAGGTGGAAGTGGTAATATCAGCATTTTGGGGAAGAAATCATTACCAGAGTCGAGGAACATCTAGTTTGTAACTAGAATTATGAGATGAAAAGCTGAGAGAAATGTCACAGCTGTCTCCTAGGAGACTGATTTACAACATTCCAAAAAGGCATGGAGTTGATTTGGGCAACGAAACACTAATCTGGGTACTTCTAGTATGAATGGAACAGGGAGAAACCCGAAGATGCCATAAATAGAATTGGCAGTCAAGCAGCCTACATTTCCTGTGAAAATTGCTCTTTATGTGAATGTTGGTTTCCCCACACCTGTTTTACATTGCTGACATTTTTTTGGAAGTTTTTTTTTAAATTTGGTTGCTGAAGTTTAATCAGCTGAACTTCTCAACTGACTCAGCAGGGTGGACACAGGTTCTTGAAGGTAAGACTTTGGTTTCCCAGAATAATATCTCTGTGTCTGTTTAGTTTTATCCATATATGGCAAGCTGTTTCCACTATGATGAGTCTAAACAAAAAAAAAAAAAAAGAGAAAAAGACAGAGAAAAAATTATCTAAGTCTGTTTATATTTTCAGAATTTAATTTAAACAAGGTATTATGATGTCCTTGAATCGAAAGGAAACTTTTGCTGCTTTGACAGTGCAAAATGTGATGCTGTAAACTAACTGGATCTTTTCCAGCTCTGCCTTATGTGCCTGGGTTGGCCTAGAACCAGATTTTAATGTTACTATTGGGACTACATTTTCAAAGTAATAAACAATTAAACAGTAGCAATGTGGTGGTGAGTAAATTTCTTTACTCTTAAACTTCAGTTGGCTCAGGTTTCTGTTTCCAGTGATTTTACAAGCAAACACTAAATTCCTTCTTTATTCTTTCCTTGGATGACTTACAACCAAAACAGAGTAGGAAAAGTTTAGTATCATAATTTTATAAAACAAAGTAAATTTTATTAATGATTTAATTCTGTGATTCTCTGTCAATTACACAGAACCAGACTTTTTTGATCAATGGTCTCTCTACTACTATTTTTATCATACTTTCTGTTGATGGAAATATAAGACCAAGGCTACATACTATACAAGATCTCAGTGAACTGTAAGTTTTATTAGTTTGATTGCTATGGACTGCAATAGTCATGGAGCAAATAACATAACAGTGAATGAGAAGAAAGCTTTGATGGAATTTTTAAAGGACTATTCAGCACTGACTTTCACACTCTTGTCGATGTGGAATAGGAAAAAGTATAAGAAAACCTGTCCCCATCCTATAATTTTGTGCATTCTTGGAGACTTACATTCAAGTGTGTTACACATACTCAACTCAGATTTTCTCTGTCCTGAAACTCAAATGGAAAGCTCTGTACTTTCCAACATATTTAAATGTCTATAGGAGTGTTCCGTGTAGGTGCTCCGTGGTATCTGCGCTCAAAAAATAATATCTGGACTTCAGTCATGTTGTGTGCTAAATTTGATGATAACTTAATATCCAGTCAGAATAATGGATAGGATTGTTAGTGGAGAGAACCCACTCTTTAGTTAAAATTCCCAAAGGACAAACATAAGAGCAAAAAGACAGAAAAGTAAAAGAGCCAGAAAACCAAATTTTATTGAGGGGAAAAACCACACTCAACAGTCTCATCCTATACTTTGGATACACTCTTTAGTATCAGTGGATATATTAGATAGTAATGGAGAGAATGCTGGAAATCCTGAGAAGCAGTGACTTTTGTTTGCTTCTAATTTCTTTGATCTCCACCAGTTTCAGCAGCGTGGGCCTCCAGACACACGTGGTGTGTCAGTGATACTCCCAAACCTGTGGTACATGGATTGCTGCCCTGAGCTGCAGAATGGGCTGAGACCGCCTCTACCTCACTAGAGAACTCAGACGTGGTTGCTCTGAGGTGTTCTCCCCTAGTTGCAGTGCTCATGTGACTATTACCCAAGGTATTTTATTTCCTGCTGTAGCCCTATCTTACACTTGATCCAGCGCTGCAAAGTTTTAGCAAGCTTCATTCTTGCATGGATGAAGCAAAGAAATGCATGTCCTTGTAAGCTGAGATCAAGACTGTCCCACAGGTAAAAATGGTGTAAGATAATCCAGGAAGCCCTTTCCCTCCCCACTTCTAAGGAGGCTTTTTTTTGCTGCTGTTTTCCCAGACATTTTTTCAATGCATTCAGCTGTAGTGTCACATTTTAAATCCTTGTGCAGCTGATGTTCTTTCCACTGACTTTAAAGAGCTTTGGATCAGGCCCTAAGTAAATAATGAGAATTTCTTCCACCTTAATTTATGTTTAATTTCCAAACTAAGCAGTTATGTCTTTCATCTTTATTCTTTATATTTTTTCATGACTCTGCTTGTTATTTTAAGGAAGCAGTAATATATACAGCATCTATATACACAGACTGCAATATGTGTATACTGCCTGAAGTACAGTGGATTGTCTTGATGAAGGGATGAATATATAACTGTAAGAAGCCCTTTAGAGTTCATCCAGAATACATAGTTGCTTATTACATTTTAGCCTGGATTCAGTCAAAGGTGTATTTAATAGTAATTTAAGATTTTTCCTTTTTACCAGAGCAAACCATGATAAATGTTTTAGAAAAGTTGCATATTCCAGGAGGAACAAAAGTACTCTGTTGGTATCCAGCTTGCTGCTTAAGACTGCAAAAATCAGGAAATATTAATAGTTGTTCAATAGCAAGTTAAGGAATAAAGCCAATTATCTCATCTACCAGCCAATGGAAAGTTGTTCCCAACTGTACATTTTCCAGTGTTCCGTCCCCAAACTAAGTGCTTTCAATTCCATTCCTGTGCACGTGTGCATTTATGCAAGGGCTTTTCAGTACAAAATCACATCACACTAGAGATATTGGCTTCTCCCTTCCACTTTCCAAATTAACTGTTGTCTATGAATGATATCATCACTAGCAGGCTGGCTTTGAGCTGTTTTGCTATGACATGAAATGCTTTGCATCATACTGTACATTTTGTCACACACCAGCTTTCATTTTCATTTCTGAGCAGAAGGATAAATATTGCCTTTGGAAAGAGCAGCAGCAGAGGAAAAAGAGAGACGGGAGATTTCTGTGGTTGTCATGCTTCAACAAAGCATCCTGTGAGATGTCGGTCTGGATGCACCCCACCACCCCATAAAGATGGAAATTGAGTCCCTCATTTGAAGTAACCTTAGCTGAGACAACGTTACCTTCACCTTACCTCAGTTGTGTTAGCTCTGAACTTCACTACTGATAGAAAGGCATCTCCAGAGGGAAATTTGTATTCCAGGTGCCTCTCTTCACTGCAAGTGGAGAGGGCAACAAATACCTCAGTGCCTATGTTTAGTTAGTGTTTTGGCAAGGTGAGACTTATTGAAATTTTATGATAGTGTGAGGAGCAACAAAAATTTCAGGAAAAAAATCGTATCTGACCATTATCTATGTAAATATGATAGGCATATTTAGGAGACACATGAGAATTTTTGGGTGTTTTCACTACTGTAGGTGAAGGAAACAGCAATGCATACAAATGCTAGTATTATCATTCAGGTATTTATTTTATATTCATAATTTCTTATTTTAACTAGTATGAAAGACCTGTGGCCAGTTTTCCAGGGGTGTTGAGCCTTCAGTACTACTGCTGCAATTGTACAATCCTGACTTTGAGAACCTATGGACATAGCCAAACTTTTCACAGTACTATGTATGTTAAGATTGTCTTAAAAATTCATGACTTCTCCTGATGAATTTTTTGTTTCTCTATGAGGAGAAAAATACCAGTCATTTCATGGGTCTTAATAGTAAGGTAGTGTGAAAATTAATCTGCAAAGTACTCCATTAAGGTGGGTGTGAGGGAGGAAGGTGGAAGTGGGTATAAATACACGAAGTTCATAGCTTTGTGTTCAAAGCAGGGCTGGATAACATGCCTCTGTGTAATGGTTAAAGATACAATAAATGCAGAAGACATAAAAAATGCAGTATTATGATTTCATCAAATAATACAAGAATCCTGTTAAAAATCTAATGCAGGATCATTGAATTAAAGCTAGATAAAAGTGCACTTGGATGAAGAGGTAGCTGATGTGGGTTGATCACATAAATTCAGGCAATATTATCGTGGCATTTCTAAACTTAAGACACCAGTCTTTATATTTTCTAAGTGTCCTCTGGAGCATAAAGGTTTTAAAAGGTTTTCCCATTTTGCTCAAAATGTTGTGAGGAGTTAGCTTTGCTTTTACCTATAATAGTTTGAATGTTTATACTCAGGAAAGTAAGGGTGATTTCAAGTAGAAGCTGATACACATGATAAGAACCCCACCATTCCTTGGTATCCTTTGGTTGTAATTAACCATTTTCAGTTCTGTCACAGATTCTTTGCATCTAAATGCATGCAATCTTTGTCAGTGTTGAAGTGTATGATACTGTTATTAACATTCACAGAACATGTGTATAGACCTTTGAAATATTTAACTGTCCCTGTATTGTACTAGGCCAAGAATTCAGAATATGCTGTTCGAGTGTTTTAAATTCTACTTTTGCACGGACAAGGTGCTGAATCTGAGATTTGATAAAATATGGAATAAACAGCAAAGCCTGTGACAGGAAAGCAATTGAGTTTCTCTGAAAATCAACTCCAACCACATTCAATTTCCTTTTGAAGGAGGGATGCTCCCAGTCCTTCCTCCTTCTGTGACCTAGGGAGAGAAATCCTATTACAGAGTTCAGATGAGAGCTTCATCTTCCTTCCAGTCTTCCATTTTGGATGAACTGGGCAACCTTACTGTCCTCTCCCATGCACTACTCTTAACATAAAAAATTCCACTGCATCTGGTGTGGCTCTTGTGAAATCTCGTGAAGGAAACTAGGGAAATTGTTTTTTTTATTCACCAGAACAAAGGACTAGTAGTCCATGTGGACAGGGAAAGTGCCTTGTTCTTTATTTGTATTCTTGTAGTGCTTATAAGTCTAAGTATTTGCCATGAGGTAAAGGTGTTTCTTTGTCTAGAAACACTGTTAAAAAAGGATACTGTGTGAAACTACAGCACTTAAGCCAATAATATAGTACGAACTTGGAAACTATGCAGTTTCTTTAAGGCTGCGGATTTGAGTGTGATGCCTAAGTTCTTCCCTGTAGAAAATTTAGCAATTTATTTTTTTACTTCAGAAATACCATAACTGCATAAGGAAAAGGTTGAATTACTCTGAAATGTGCACGGAGTGCTTTCCTGAGTGTGGTTTTGTCACACGATACAGGAAGCAAGTATAACACTATTGTTCTCCTGATCGTGTGTCCTGGTGAAGTAAATATGAAGCTCTTATAGGTACACAGCGCCTCAGGAATTGGATCAGAGTTTATAAAATTAAGATTGAGAAAATTAAACAAATGCACTTACACATAAAGCTTAGAGAACTGTCGGTAGTAGTATCTGTGTAAATCCAGACTGTTTTTCAACTCTTTCAGTTTCATTTCCATGCACAGTGTACACAATCAAGCATAGTTGATAACTTGATAGTTACACACATAGAGGCCTGTTAAATTTGCTGGTATGATTTAACTTTCTCATAAATATGAGATTTTTTGTGAAAGTAATTAATGCAAGTGAGATTACATTTCAGAATCTTAGCTGGTGAAGAGATAAGGAAAAAGCTGCAAGATAAATATGTCAATATCATTCCTGAAGCAGAATAAAAATCTCAACTCTAGCAATGTCAACAAAAACATGTTTCTCTTCAGATTTAATTTCCATGAGAAACTATGTTAAATTAAAACCTTCCAGTGCAGCGTCCTTCCATTTTTTGCATTTTTACTACCTAGAGATCAAACAGTTTGACACAGCAAAAATTCTAGTGAGTTAAGAAGAAATGCTGATTGGTTTGTTGGCTGGTGGCCGGGGGAATGTTATGACCAAGTAATTATGTGTTCTGGACAGATGTATTAACCAGGCTTCGAGCTGGAGCCACTGCATATTATTTTAGTCATAAGACTAGAGGAACTGAATCATTTTCAAAGAGCTGGCTGGCTGACACTGCCTTAGTGATGCCTGTTCCAATGATTCTTTGGCAACAACTTCCAACGCTGCACTTATGACACAGTAAACAAAAACTACATTAAAGGTTTGTTTTTTAATCATAGAGAAGTTGAACATTTCCACTGAGCTATTTTGCTATTTATCAAGAAGTACTAAAGGTTATTGTACAGCTTCAATCCCTGTTTCTCTTACCAAAGAAGGGGAGCTGTTTAGCAAAACTGTTTTAGATCTAGTGATAGTAAAAATACTACAGAATTCAAGGTTTTTATCAATTCATTGACTTCTTATCTCTAAACCTGCTGTGTCATGTTTGTTTATTCACTCACTTTTTGAGGTAAGAATGGTTTTTTTTGATTGGACTGACAAGTAAAATGAAGGCATTGTCAGCCTCGAGTTAAGAGATGGTGAGATTTCTTCTGTTCTGGTAAGTAATAACATTGTTTTGCAAGATTCTGGAATATTATTTCGACAGGTAAAGAAAGAATTTGGAAGGGAAAAGAAATCTGTATTAAATGTAGTCTTTGCTAAAAAAATGTAATTTTGACATATAAAAAGGGCATAATGTGTGCATACATTAATATTTAGAATCTTCTAAAAGTGATACTTGAGATATTTCAGTGAGATTTGTCACCTGATAAACAAGCATTGAGGCCTCTGAGTTTTGAAGAAAAGTTGTTTTATTAATTTTTCGGCCACTTGATTTTTGCAGCTACTTTGTAAATGCACATTGCTAAAGCATAATTAATTTGCAAACACATATTGTACAAGGCTTATTTTGTGGGGGTGGTGGTGTTCTGTGTTTTTCGTAGTTCTAATCTGACTTCATCACTGGTTCTTTCCCAAGGACACAACATAGAACAAGAGCAGCCCTTCATAATGAAGCGGGAAAGAGTCTGTTGTTTTGATTTCCCTTTGCAGTGATGGATTATGAATGTAAACTGTTATGTAAGGTCATTTTGAACATTGCGCTGGAGGCAGTATGTCAAGGGAAGCATAGCAAACAAGTCAAAGATTCTCTTTCTTGGAATCGCAATGGATTTAAATGAGAAAGGCTCTTTGCTGCCCTCAGATTCTAAGGCCACGGTATGTGACTGGAAAAATATAGATCTGCACCTAGAGCCCTGGCAGCTGGTTATAGAAGGCTTGAGAAGAAGCTTTATTTTCAGGTCTCTTACTTGCTCATTTGACTGTGGTAAATGGCAGACTCTGTGCTCCAGGGTCACCTTCTGTAAAGCACAGCACCTGTGTTGAGGCTGACGACAGCTACAGTAGTGCTAAGCGTCTGAGGGTGGTGGGGTTTTTTGGTTTGGGGGATGCTGTAAATAAATGAATTGTGAAAAAGCACAAGAGAAAGAGTGTGTTATGGCAAAATGTAAAAGTGAGATCAAAAGTCTCCTTTCAGAATTGTGTAGGGGTAAATTATCCTTGTCCCTGGTGATTCACGGTGTCTTTTGATGTGCATGTTGGAGTCCCTTATAATTTGTATAACCAGGCCAATTATGAAGGACCAATTTGGCCTGCGAGTTTGTCTTCCACCCAACTCCTGTTGGCAAAAGAAGGGTTTGTCTGAAAACTTCCTTACCATATACCTC
This sequence comes from Rhagologus leucostigma, assembly GCA_013397725.1. NCBI lineage: Eukaryota > Metazoa > Chordata > Aves > Passeriformes > Rhagologus > Rhagologus leucostigma. The sequence goes on from VZTD01004799.1 coordinate 5,587,394, forward strand.
AGCTGCCAAAACTCCAGGCTCAACTTGCTAAGACAGTGAACAAGGGAAAAATGAGATCCTGTTAAGGTATTTGTTCTCTTTTTTTTCACCAGGGCAGCACAATGTTTCAGAAAAGCATGATGTTTCTCTCTGAAAGAGGAAAAGAACAGGAAAGATACAGTAATTTGGGTCCTGTACAAACACGTTTTCTTGTTTCTTTGTTTTCTTAATATTTTTAATAAACTGTAAATTGTTGCCAGTGCAACATTGAATATTGCAAATTTCTATATATTTTTTAGCTTGATAGAAACAGTGAGCAGCAGACAAAAAAATGCTTCTCCAACAGAACCACTGAAGAGAGGCTCAAGGGATACCTTCTGTTTCATTGTAAGTTCAGTAATGAACTTGGTCTCTGCTCTGATTTGGATCTTTCAAGAATTATTTTTGTCCTGGGAAGCTTTGAAAGAAAGTAGATTTTTTTTTCCTTTTCAGAATCATGAAATGGAATCAGAAAAGCATATGCTTAATTTTCTACGTAAGTCTTCATGCTCTACACATTTGTGTGTATCTGTGTACGTACATCTGCCTGGGTGTGTGCATAAATGATTCAGATGATAACCTGGAAGCCATTCAGTGGAAGAATAACAGACAAAAATTAAAGCCTCAAGTGGCATTTATAAGTTTGTTCCAAACTCCTAATGTATCTGAGCCTGTCCAAGAGGCAGTCTGAAAATGTCTTCAAGATCTGTTTTCTTCAGTAGGCCAAACCCAAAGAACCCTAAGCTGATAGGAGACTCTCCTTTTGCATTTGACTGATTTGGAATGGGCCCAATGGATCCAATAAGTTGATGTAGTGAAAAGCTAAGTGATTGCATATGCATAAATAAAACCCTGCTGTCCAAATTATGTTAATTTAAATCCTCAGAATATATATGAGTGCTCAACAGTTATTTATTAATTCCTTATCCACCACAACGAGCTTAAATTGTGACCTGAGGTCCCTGGCAGATTTATGCAAGTTTCTTCTTTTCCTTAATTGGAAGGATTTGTCGGGGTTTTTTTTGTTGTTGTTGTTACTGTTGGGATTTTTGGGGATTTTTTTTTTTTGGTGTTTGGCTCTTTTGTTTGGTTGGTTTTGTTTTGTTTTGTTTTGTTTTTAAGAGTGAAAATAAAACTGATCCTTCTGGTTTAACAATGATTTCTTTTCTTGTAGTTACATCCGAGATGCTAACACTAAACTGTACAGCCCAGACCTTGAAGTCTCATGAGGCAAATAGGTTAATGGTTTATAGATTAAAATAGCTATTATCCCATTTACTCTGGGAACAAGCTATGAGACCTAAAAAATGAACTCTACCCTAGACCAAAAGTTGTTTTATAAAGATGAAAAGTGGAAGATCACGAGACTTCAGGCTGGCACTTTTTAATAAATTGTGCTGACAATTGTGCCAGGCTGCTATAATTCTAAGACTACGCTATACATTATCCTACAAATTTCTGTAAATGGAAATAAACAGTGGTACTCAGGGGGACTGGCTTAGCTTATAAAGAGCGAAATAACCCACTGACAGTGCAAGTGAAGATCATCTTTTTTTTCCTTCAGTTAATTTCTTTGAAATGTGTGTATACTACTAGATCTATGAAAAAAATTGAAATATGGTCTCCATTGGATATATGGGTATACATAGAGAAACGGGATGGATAAATGCCCTCAAGCATTAGGACAAGAAATCCACGATTTTTGTAATTTTGATTGGTAAATGGTTGACTGGTATAATCCTAGGAGATGAGAACCAACAGCATATTTAGTGAGCTTTTACCAAGGAATGACATTTCATTGCTTTCTTCGGTATTTGGAAGTCAGTGGGAGACAGGAACTGCTACCTTGAAAAAAGCTGAATCCTGCTTATCTGCCAGGTGGTGACATCTTTCCTCCTTCAGTCACAGCAGCTCTTGAATCCTGGTTGGCATATAATTTTAGCTAAAAAAAAATTTTAATGCAACGTTCAGTAGCGCCCTTAAAAGCTGAAGCATTTTCATCTCGTTCACAGCGTGGAGCTGATGCCAAGTGCCACCTCTGCTTTCCCCACTGTGTTCCACAGCTGTAACACACAGGTTAGTCTGGTGCTGGGCTGCTACCTTGCTTCTGAGTGGGGTTTAGAGGCTGATTTGCTTGGCCCTGTTATCTTACAAACCACATCAACTTTTTTTTTGTACTTGCAAGGCTCTTGGTACAGATATGTTACGGATATAAAGGAAAGCAGAGTATGAATTTTGTTTTGGTTTCGAAACAAAGTAAAAATAAAAATTCTGGTGCTCACTGGGTTAGGGATGAGGATGTTTACAGGATAAATTGAGTGGGGACTAAAACAAAAGGAACATTTTCATCCTTTCTGATTAATAGATGTTTGTACAGCACCATGAAGATGAGAGACATGTTAAGTGTTATTAATTAATATTCTTTCAAGATATTTACAAGATATTTATAATATTTATGTATTTATGACAACAAAAATGTTTCAATATCAAAGTGAATTATCCCAGAAAAAATGCCAAGCTTTTGATCTGCTTATACATCACGTCACTGCAAACCTTTTCCTTTCAACCCAGAGTTACATTCAAAAGCAGAAAGATATACAGCTGACGTTTCGAACTGAACGACACTACGATAAACTAGGGTTTCTCTAGAAGATAAAATACATCATAAATCGGTGTAACACTTACCTCATTTTAAATATTACTGTCTCCTTTTATCAGGTAACACTATATAACCTCCCTTTACCTCCTTTCTTCCCATATTTTATTTGGTATATTAATTCTGAACAATGATCACAAGCAGAATTTTTTTTAATTAAAATCAAATATATGGCCTTAGAGGCTTAGGTTATCTGATAAAAATATTTTAATTAAAAAGATACCAATTCTTTTGGCTCCCTGATGAATTGACAATAATTGAAATGTACAGTGTTAATTTTAATCTGCAACCAGTTGTTCTAAAAAAATGATTCTTACCCTTTTTCAAAGCTGAAATAAGTAGAAAGAAATTCCTTAAGGGAAAGACAACCCTGGCCCGAAGGGCTTTTTATTGCAGATTGTCAAAAAATCACCCAATATTAGATAGAGCTTATTACATTTACTTATAAAGTGATTTTATTTTATTTTTCTAGGGATAAAGAAATGCTTGTCTGACTACAGTAACTGAGTTGTTTCTACTTTCATGGCACTCTACCTCTAGGGGAACTTTATATCTCTTACAAATGTATTTTCTTTACAAAATACTGGCTCTGTCATGCTCACTGGGAAACATATTTCACTAAAGTGAGGCTTCAGTCCTGGGCCTTGCCCCGAGGAGTGTGCATGTAACAAGGACTGATTTCAAATGGAGAAAATGATCTGTATGTTGGGAAAGCGGCTGTTGTGTAGCTGCCCTGCAATATCCCATTAGAGCAATATGGTTTAAGGAGAGGATAGGAAATAGCATTCTAAGACTTCAAGAAAAAATCAAGATCATACAAAAAAACAAGAAAGAGAAAGGAAATGTCCACTTTTTGTATTTTTATTTATTTATACTGTAAACCACTAGCAGAACAACTTCTTTTTTCAAGTATTTTTAAGAATTTCTGGATGAAACTTCTATAGGAAAATTGATTTGAGTACAAGCTTTTAAAGATGGATCAGAAGTTTAGGAGTGGCTAATTATTATTTTAAATGGATACCCAGTGTAACATGAATTTGAAAGCTGACACTGAAGCAAGAGCATAGATCATGAGTGACAGCTACTATATAAGCTTCCATATAAGAAAAGTTGAAAATGCCAGATACAGTGCATAAGTTACTGAAGAAGTTTTTTTTTTTCTTTTGAGATTGTAGGACTTAATTAGATATTAATTCCAGGTGGGATGTTGCCTGGACTTCTTTCATTTATAATGATTGATTTTTAGGATCTAATCCGTTTTTATAAATCACTGGATGAGCATGACTTCATTCAGAAGAGTGATTTAATTCTATTGTGACTGTTCTGACCTTAAATATTAAGCAAACCTGGCACAGTAAGTAAAATACTCTTCTAAATAAATAAATAAATAGCATGATTTACATTTTTTACAGAAATTTGAAGTTTATTTTCCAAGTTTGACAGTGATTATGCAAAATCAACTAACTACAACCAAAGTCCACTACATTCAAATAAACTATCATGTTTTGGTTTGTGTTTTTAATGTATCAGCTTAGGTTAATCTACACATGAAAATAAAACAAAAAAAAAATAGAAGGCTCGGAACCAGAGACAATCTCTGTGTGCCACTGAATACCCTATAAGAGTAAAAACTGTTTCTGTGTTACCCACAGAGGAAGTAGCATCGGCTATGCACGGGAGCAGACCAGCTACACTGAAAGCGTTTGTGCAAATGTCAGGGTATGGAGGGTTACCCCCTCCCTTCAGTGTGCCCTCTGCCTAACCAAACACCTTATTTAGGCAGTTTAATAAGTATTGCAGTTTTCAGACGTGCAGGATGCTTTCCACTAACACGAGTGGAAACTGTTGGCCAGACTTCATTAGCGGGCTAAATAAGATCTCAAGAGTTCAACCACAAGCGTATACCTCTAATGATTTTGTTCAGCAGCCTTGACCTTTACAATTTGTTAACCTATTCGTGGTTGATTACTGTCATTCATTCCAAATATTCCTGGTCAAGATTACTCCTGTGAGTTCTGTAAATAGTGCCTAAAAATTTTCTTGTGTATCCGTTTTCACGTTGCACATGTTTTGCTGTGATCCTGGAGTAGAGAAAAGAGGAAGATTTATTTATACATATTAGTTCTTATTTTATATGGTACTTCAGTGAAAGTTTCAGAAGTTTTAATAAGATTTGTAATTTTTTAATATTTCCTGAACATATAAATGTGTTTATGGTACGAGAGAGGAAGAAATTTGAGTTGGTATTATCAATGAAATCAGAAATCAGAATTTTAGAAACAGGTAGGTAACTGATTTTAATTCCTTGACATTTAACTCAAAAATATTGGTGTCTGAAGTGATGTCACTGTTTTATCATCATTTAATGTTATAACTTGACACTTTTGCCTTCCTTGTATCTATCTAATTACCATTAGGTAACCATAATAACAGAATTAAGGAGGCATTCAGGATAGATATTTTAAATCAACACTAACCCTTGGTGCGTAATACTCTTTCTTTAAGATAAAATGCGTTTAAAATGCGTTGTTATGAACGCCACAAAAAAGCATATTCAATTGGTGTTTTTTAGTCCTTTTTAGCTCTGTAGTAGGAAAAAATAAATTAAGATCAGCTTAGAAATCTTATCTTCACTAGGTCAGTGTCATGGTTTAGAAGCAGGTTTGTGGCAGCCAGATATACAGTGGCTTTTACTTGCCTTTCATCTCATGGCTGTGGTGTTTGCTCCATAAGACAACTTTAACAGGCTTCAAGAGGTTTGAACTTGCTTAAATGTCGTGTCAGTCAGTCTGTGCTTTTCTTGAGTATAGCTTAAAACGACATATTTCTTCTCTCCTCTCTATGGATTTTTTTTTCCTTTTTGAAAGATTAATCTTTTATTATCTCTCTTCACAGAAGGGCAACATTTGTTTCTTTATTTTTGTATATGAATTTACTACAACAGATAACAGGATATTGCAGTCTTTGTGATGATTTAGAAGCAAGGGGGGTTCCTTTCTTTTTCCTTTTTTTTACGTGCTGTTTCTTTACCTCCTTTGCTTTTGGTTTTGCTCATGTTGGATTGACATGCACATGTGCTGTAGACAGTCTTCTGGCTTGCTTGCATGCGCACACATGTGGTGCATATACCAACAGGATCCACCATGAGATCTGCGTGCATTCCTGCAATTAAAACTGCTCTCATTTAAAAATGAGGCTTATTGATATGTGTCACTACAGACAAACAAAAGGAAAAAGAAACAACCTCAAATTCAGCATTTCCTGAGAGAGGAGTGCTCAAAAACGATGCTAATATCTGGGAGAGAGGTCTGTTTTTGTGACTGCTTTTCACTTCCCGTTTCTCTACAGGAGGAATCCCAGTACTGTGTGGGGTAGCCTTTCAGCTTTGAAAAACACACACACCCTGCAGAGATCGCACCCTGAATACGTGCTTATTGCATATTTTGGTGATAATCAATACGTGTTGTTAGGACAATTTTTGGTTTTCTGATATAGAAGCAGAAATAATCATATAGATCACAGAAAAACAGAATTTCTAAAAACTGACATATTCACCAGTTAAAATGGCAGTTGAATAGTCTGCTAAAGGAGTATGTTGAACAGTTTATTCTAAATTTCTGTAAATAATTTTATTGTTCTGAAAAGAAGAGTCTTTAAAAAATTCAAGGGAAAATCATATGAATTCTTTTGAGATATCATTTATAATTTTGATTATATGTAGAGCAAAAATGAAAACTCAGTGAGTTATGCCTGAGTTCATATTTTGTTCACAAATTAGTTGTACTAATAAAAGTCTGTTTCTTAAGCAAGAATAAAGAAAAAAATTTAATTACCGCGAAATTTGACGCCAAGCTTTGCATTTTATAAACTTCTGTAATTTTTTACATAATTTTACTTCCTCATCAGAAAAAAGAAATGATCCACTTCTAACTGTGCTTTACTGCTAAAGGTATGAAAACCTGTTAAAAAGTTAAATTTACTGTTAAATGTATTACAGAAATGAAATGTTAAAACACTGCATTGGTATGTTGGAAGCATTTAATTTTGATAGGCATGATGTATAGCTAGGGAAGTAAATGTACTCAAATTATGCTGTCTTTGAAAGACTAGGTAATTTAAAAGTAGATTATCCAATGAGACCGAAGTAGTAGTTGTCAAATTTTCAGGAAGTAATTAAACAAGCAGAGGGTCTCTCTTTTTTACTGGCTGTTTCTGTGTTGCATAGAGATTATGAAGAGAGACAAGAAAAATGACAGAGCAGGCTAAACAGCACATCAAACTCTCCTTGAAGAAAGCTTTTTTTTCCCCTTAGTGGCTTTCTGAATAAGCTAGGTAGTGTTTCATGGCATTTTTGCTGCAGGTATCTGGTAAAATCTGCACTTTGGAAAAGCAAGAGACACCATGGGCAACTTCTTTCAATGAAACCTGTATTATTCCAAAAGGCTTCTTGCCTATATACAGTTTGGTCTTGTTTTGTTTTGTTGTTTTGTTTATGATTTTTGTTTAGATCTTGGCTCTTCTGGTTGACTGCCATTTGGTGCTCTGCATTTTCTTTCCAAAAGTAGGGCCACAATTGCTCGGCCAGCTGCTGTTGGTGCTGCCCGAGGTTTCACACAGCTCTACACCACTCACAGAGCACCTCAGTGCTTCTCTGGCACACTCTGTCCCACTTTTGCTCTGCTTTTTCCAGTTTGCATGCTGTGACATGAAATAGCTGCCCCTGGGTTTCTCAGCAACATAACCTCAGGCAATGAGTTTGGGTCTCAGTTTGGTAAAGAGATTTCAGTGCCTGCCCCTCAGAGAAGAAAGGAAGAATACAGAGCGAGGATACAGTTGGATGATAAAAACCCACCTTCTGGCCAGTGTAAACACGGAGGGCAGGGCTGTGTCTTTTTATTTTGCAAATTCTTATGTAATCGTTTTAGGAATCAGCCCTCCAGTATTAAGGTGGTAAGTGCTGTATCAGAGAGGTTTTCTGACTTCAGGAAGATAAAAACAATAAGTGTCCAGCCCTTAAAATGGACACTTAATTTTCTTATTCTCAAAGTTTCATCCTGCAGAGATTGAAAAAAACACAGACCCTGATGGATGCTAGCAAAGCAGCAAGCAAAACCAGTGTTACAGTAGTCACCAGCATTTATAGTTCTTTAACTTCAGGACAAATTTTTCCACTTAGACCTCCTTGTCCTTGTTCCTTTAGCAACATAATCCCTTCTCTTATCGAGTCCTTGTTAGGATCCTCTTTACACCAAAGTGGTCAGGTCGTGGCATCCTCTCCGTTCCATCTTTGCTTCTTGTTCTTGCCTTGAGCTTTATCTGTCCCACGGCTTCCACTGTACCAAGGCAGGAAAGTCTGTGCAACTACCTAACTTGCTCTCAGCTCTCTCTCGTGTCTGATCTCCCACACATCCCTCTTTCTCTGTGTATTTCAGTACTGCAGATTCAAGAAGAGAAATCACAACGGTACCAACTTAGAAGGTGAGGAAGCAGATCAGATGACTTTGAGAAATAAGCAGTAAAACCCACTCCTGATTTTGCAGGAAACCTCCTGCAGTGTCCTGTGTCCAGATTTGCCACTGCATTACATAGAGCAGAAGCAACCACCTGGGACCACTGACAGGGACTCAAGGCCAATCTGACTGGCCTCCCAGAAAAATACGAGGGAAACCTAAGTATTTTGGATAGCCAGATTGACGCTACAATTACCTACAAGCAGCCACTTCTCTCTTGACTTCTTCCTGAGGCATAAAATTTCTGCTGTAAGCATTCTGTTGACCTTGCCCTCTTCAGTTGCCCAAAGAGCTAATTCTCACCCACAGCAGCCAGGGCTTCAGCCACTCTCTTGCCTAGTGCTAGGACTAGTGTGGAAACTTTCCATATTGACAATAGAGCCTCAAAAGGCTTTCTTCACCTTCTTTTTTTTGCCCTTTCAAATGACAGACTAATGCAAGGTTTCTCTCTAAGACGTAAGGATTTATAGGTGTTTACCTTACCCATTTGCTGCTTTAAACTGTGGGATGTAGACTACTGATTGATGTTGCTAACTACTGAACAACTGCTGCTGTGCTCCCTTAGGAGGACTGCAAGTCACCAGTGGGGTATCTTGGAGTCTATATCTGTCTGTGCAGCAAATAGTCTGATGATATTTCCATAAGTGAACCTTATAAATGAACTGAAAATTAAATCCACACTTTAATTTTAAAAGTTGGAACATGAGAAATTGAGTAAGAATAATATTTTTAAAATTTTTTTAAACAGTCACCTTAAATATTTTCAGTTCCATATCTCATGAGTGGAGGTACATCTTTTTTAAAACTAAATTACCTTTTTTATTATTATTTTATCAACTTCATATTTCTACATGAAAACTGCATTTTCAAAACACTATTTCTGGTAGCTGGAAAATTGAGCTAGTAGGAAATTATGACAGTATGACAGTAGGTGAAGGTGATAATTATTTTTCTAAAGACTTTCTACAGTCACAGTTGGAACGGCCTAGAGTAAGCTGAGAGGCCATTGATTTCTGCAGTTGCACTATCTGATTAGCAGTGTATGCATGACTCTAGATAGTGTTGATGACACTAATCAGGCCCTTTTCAAACCAGATATGCACCTGAAAGAATACTGCACACCAGTTGTAGAAGACACTTCTGACTGCATCCGCAATGTACAAGAGAGGTATCAGAAAAAACACTGGTATTTGTTAGAAATATGTATATGTGCACACTGAGTTTCAGGACAGATCTGTGAACAGATTGCTTTTCTTTTCTTAACAGAAACAGCTGAATGTAACAGGTTGTGCTGTCTTTGGAGTTACCAGCCTGATGTTTTTCACGGAAATGATGCTGGAATCAGTGTCCAGGAACAGGCTGACTTGTGAAGAGGCTGAATCGTTGCAAACAAGTTTGGGACTGGTGGGGAAAGGCTCCCCTTGATACCAGGGAGAGGGGTACCTGAAAGGTCACGTTTGAGAAGAGAAATGTTTGAGAGTTGCTCTGCATGTGGTAGTAACACTGAAAGCTGCAAACTGCAGATCATCAGTATATTTTCATGTGGAGAACACTATGAGATATAAAATTGGAGCTGTTAATCACAGTTGTTATTACTGTGGGTGAATGAGAGATTAACAGAAGGAATAAGACTGATTTGTATGTGTTTACATGAAAGCATGTGTCCAGAGCATCCTTTGGTATAATGTATCCTCTGAAGTTAAATAGTTAAATTCTTCAAACAAGTGCACTGTGAAGGAAAGGGTTCAATCATATGCATTATCCTCTGCATTTGGGGATTTATTGGGCACTGGTTATAAATGCAGGGAGAAAAACTTGTGGTTGTATGTGAGACACCAAAAAGGCTTTTCTTGACATTTGTTTTCAGTCAATTATCGTATTAGGTTGGAATGAAAAAGTTTCAGCTTTGTCCACAAATAATTAAACAAAACTGATTTTGGAGGCCCTGTTTGATCCTTTGGCTTCTGTGCAAAGAAACGTATGCAAATACACTTTCCAAGGCACCTCGTTTAAAAGAAAACTCCAGACCACTGTCAATTCTTCTTTTTTTACACTGCTAAAAAGCCCTATTCTTTCTTTCATCCCGCAGCACTCCTCGAGCAGCACAGGACATTTGCAGATGGGAGGAGAAAAAAGCGCTATTTCTTTTCACCAGGTTTGTTTGCACCTTTCCAGTCTTGTTGCCCGTTTGCCACTGGTGCTGTAAGAGCGGCCCGCTCCCACTCCTTCCCAGCGCCACGGGGAAGCCTGACTCCCTCCCCGCAGCGGGACAGCTCTCCGTGCCGCTCAGCCTTTCGCCCCAGTTACTGGGCTTCTCCTAACACTTCTTTTTGTCTTTCTTTGGGTGGGGGATACGGCCCGGAGAAGGTAAATCTCCCGCCGGCAGGGCCAAGGGGAGCCCCTGAGCTCCCCCCGCTTTCCCCGTGCTCTGGCTTTCCTCTCCCTGAAGCCCTGTGTACACAAAGGGCTCTCTTCTGCCTTTCAATTAAGTAACCGAGATTTATTTACTTTTACTCTTTCTCCCATCCCTACACGTATTTAGTGTCTGTAGCTCCTGTCAGCTTTGGGATTGGGTGTTCTTTTGATTCCCCCCCCCCCCCCCCCCCC
>VZTD01004799.1:5598210-5625727 GCA_013397725.1 Rhagologus leucostigma
TCCCGATTAAGTTATTTATTTGCATTTCCCCGGAGGCAGATTTAAATCAAATGTCCGTGTAAGGGAGAACTCCATCCAGCCTGACTCCTACACCCAGCAGACAGACCCGTCCGGGCCACCCCGCCGCTCCGGCCGAGCGTCTGACCCTCGCCTCGGCAGGGCTCGGGCTCCCGCGGCTTTGGAGGTGACCGAGGAGCCCCAGTTGGCTGGGAGGCTTCCTCCCAGCACGTCGGAGGGGCTGGCTGAGCTCAACCTCAGTACATACCCTCAGGGGAAAAAACCACCAACAGAAAAACCCCAACAACAGAAAACACACCAAACCCACCAGGGCGTTGCTGGAGAAGGACGGTTTCCCCGTGTTTGAGGAGCTGATGCGGGGTTGGGTGACCCAAAGCGTCGGGGAGAGCGCTTGGCACCGGCGGGTCCTCCTGGGCTTTCCCGGAGCGCCTTATATGGCGGGGGCGGGGGGGCCCGGCCCGGCTGCGAGGCCGAGCCCCAGCCGCGGGGAGCGTGGGGGCCGCCGCGGGGTACACGCGCTTTGTGTCATTCCAGGGGACAGAGGGAGCGGACGAGACGGGGATCTCCGAGTAGACCCCATCCCGCCGGAAGGGAGAACCGTAGCAACTTTCCCGGCCACGAAAGGTAAATTAGATTTGGTCTCTGTAGGCTGGGGTTGTGTTGTTGTTGTTTTGAAATTTTTGTTCGGACTGGTGGTTTGTTTTGTTGTAGGAGTTTTTCTGTGTGTGTGTGTCTTTGCGATTTTTAAAAATACGTATATTTTTTCATTCTCTCTCTTTTTCCCTCCTCTCGTCGTTTTCTGAACTGCGCGGACCTGCCGGGGGAGGCAGCTATTGGCATTCCGGGGGAGCGCCGCCGCCCTGGCCCCGCCAAGCCGTGTGTCCCCGCGGGGGAACAGCGCGGGGACGCGGAGCGCCCGGCCCGGCCGGCGCCGTCCGCCTGCCGTCCTCCAGCCGCTCGGCTTCCGGGGTCCCTTTGCTGCCGGCCACCGCGGGCCTGTCCTCTCCGAAGCTCCATGCGTGACTTCCGTGAAGAAATAGAGGGGAGTAAAGTCGAGGAATTGTCTGTTTGGCACCGAAGCGGGGAAAAAGAAAAACCGCGAGGTTCGGTCACCTGCTCCGCGTCCTGACCGGAGGAGAGCCCGGCCGGGCCGGGGCCTGCGGGAGCTTTTATTGCCCATAAATAGTACCGGGGGAGCGGCCGGTAATGCGATCAGGAAGGGAGGCATTAGGCAGAGCAGCTCTCAGGCAGCGGGCGCCTACAAGCGCGCTCTCTAAAGACGCTTCGAGGCGAGTCGCAGTAAAGGTTTTATTGGTAACTGGGAAGCGCCTCTCAGCCGCAGGTTTGGCATTAATGACCGCTTCGGTGGGTAGGAATTACGCTGCCGGGCTGGTGGCGAGACCCAGCGGGCAAAGGGCGCTACGCGGTAGTAACAAGTATTTACTAAAGGAGTTACTGCCAAATGAATGCCGGGTTTCAGGCTTCGATTTGTCGGATAAATTTTTTAGTAACTAGGAAAGCGGGCCAATAACATTTATAGAGCAAAGAAAAATATTTGAAGTTACAAACGTCTCTAATAGCTGAAAATTAACTTTTGACAACAAGCGGGATTTCCCCTCCTCGTTGATTCAAAGAAACGTCTATACTTAAATTTCACCCTAAAAGAGCTACTATTTAAAAAATAACAGCACCCCGCAGGGCAATTTTCCAGTTGTAGAAGAACCTTTAAAACCAAACCGCAGTGGTGCCTGTGGGCAGACGTGTTTAGAGCCGGTGAGAGCAGAGCATCTACAATATTTTTGTTAGGATTTTCGGGCATGCAGGGAGCACAGGAATGTTATTCTCTCCCGCAGATCCTTAAGTCCTTCCTACGATATTTTCTTTTTGATCTGCTTGTTGTCAAGTAATTAGTAAAAGGAATTACCCGCTCTGGCGCTGTGCCTTCAGGTAGCAGAGGCATTAGAGCTGTAAACTTCGCACTTTCTGAATGTCTCCGGCTCGCCTTCCTCCTCCATCAGCAGCGGTCCTTTCAGGGGGGTTAAAATTTTAATTGAGTTAGTTGTAATTCAGATGTGAAGGGCTGTGTTTTGTCGCTGTCTCTGCCCATTTGAAGTTAACAGACTGGTTGCAGTGACTTTGCCTTTCCGGGCAAAGGCGGAGGGGGGTTTTGTGGCGAGGCAGCGCTGCCGGCAGTCTCTGTCCTACCTCCCGGCCCCCCGCGGCAGGGCTGTCACGCACCGAGGCACAGCTGGGAAAATCCGATGGCGCGACCATCAGAGCAACTTCCACTGTCCTTGGGAAGACTCCCTCCTTTTGTCTTTGAAAGTATCTCACGCAAATCTCCCCAGGTGGACAACCGTATTTTAATATGCTCTGAAATGTTAACGTCACGTCGGGGAAAAAAATAAAAAAAAAAAAGAAAGAGAAGAAAGCAAAGGCACTTGTAACTAATTAACCTTTGAGTTTTTTGCCTTTTCTGAGACATGGATTTAAGCTCTAAATTTTATCCGTGCAAACGAAAACGGTAAATATCGAGGTACGGATTCATAAAGATACTTAAATGAACACATAGCTTTAGTGTGATTGTGTGTGTATATATAAAAGCAGTTTTGTTAGAGCACTTTCATTGAAAAAGAAGAGAAGCTGACAAAACGATTATCCCTTTATCAGATTAAAAGCCGTCTGTTATTTTTAAATCCTTTCCTTTTAAATCCTAAATGTTTAAATCCTTTCATCAGGATTATGGCTGTATTCCAAATGATGAAATAGAGGAATTTTGCTTGTAACAGAAAAAAAACCAAACAAACCAACAAAGAAACAAACTACTCCACCCCCAAAAGATTTTTTCACCTTCCCACATCCAAAGCAACAACAAAACCCCAAAGGGTCCGAGAATTTTTTGGTTTTATTTTGCTTTCATTATTCAGTGCTGAGACTTAACAAATAGTGGTTGGAAAACCCATGTGAAAACAGTAGGGCCACGTTACAACAAACGTCTGGCCAGCATTAATCTAGTGTTTGGAAAACACTTGACAGTTGCGAGGGTTCCCTCTTTCCCTTTCGTTCCTTTAAAAGTTACCCCTTTCAAAAGGGAATCACAGACCCCATCTCTGTTTCTCCAGGTGGACTCCCCTTTCTCTCTCTCTTTCCCCTTGCATGAAGGGGTGAACTGAAAAATCATTTAATTATTTTCATTCTAATCGCCTTAATCCCCCTTATACTAGGAGCAAATGATGATAATGGGATCCACATGGAAAAGACCCCTGGAGGGGGGGTTTAGGGCAGGGATCCTCTCGATCCTGCGCCTTGGCAGGTGGAGACGGGCGGGACGGGGCGGGGCTGGGCTCTAACATAAATAAAGCATTGGACTAAGCCTCCTCAATCCGCAGGCAACTTCATTTTTATAATTTTATTTTTGTTCCAGGTGACGCGGCTGTAAAGCGACCCGGTTGTCACTCTGGGGGGACAGGGACCCTCCTGAAACAGGAGAAGGAAAACCAAAACCCACCTCACTCCCCTGCCCGCCATCCCCCCGCCTCCTCGGAGCCTAAGCAAGGACAAGCTGATTAATTTTCCCGGGTAGCCCTCGCAATCCCCAAGGGCCGCTCCGCTTTGCCGCCATCCGCGGCCGGCGACCGCGCAAATCCCTCCGGCTGCGGGGCTCCGCTGCAGCCCAGGGACGAGGAGGAGGAGGAGGAAGGGCAGCTCCCCGGCGGCATTACTTATAAGCAGCGCCGTAATAGTACTCCTATCTGAGGCTGCAGGAATAGAGCCAACAGGGAGATCGCCGGGCGCTGGGTTTTCTTCGGGCGTTTGCAGATCTGTACAAATACGGGGCCTGCCGGTTTTTATAAACAAGTCTCAGGACACAGTCAATCAATCACACCGGCAAGCAAGCAGACCAGGAGCCTAGGATATATACAAGGCATAAATATATACATATAAACCCTGTCAATTTTGGAGTAGCTACAATTTTTTTTTCTATAAGCCTTTCTAAGAAAAACCGTATCTAGAAAGATTCTGACAAGTCAGGAAATCACAGTGGAAAAGTAGAAGGTATTGTTAGGAAGTTATGTTACATTGTATGTTTTAATACTAGCAAGGGAAATATTAGAAAAGAGAAAGAAAAAAATGTCTAAGCAAGTTGAAGATTTAAAAAAAAATTATTATGCTTACAGTCAGAGAGACAGTTTCAAAAATATGTGGCTGAAAAACATGAAACTTGGCCACTTTAAAATACAATGCAATAGATAGATCTCTAAAAGACATGAGTTTACCAGATTTTCTAGTCAGCAAAGTATTCTTTATGTTGCAGTCATTTCTAGTTTTTAATTTGAAACATATTCGTATCTAGGGATAGGTCCTTGCAAATGCACTGTGTTGTTTTGTCTGGTTTTTTTAACGATGTTTTGATAATAATAGCTCTTCACAGCAAGGAGTTTGTGTTCTCTCTTTCTGATACTGAGCCCTTTTCTTGCAAAAGGACATGTGTGAACAAGGAATCCATACAATGAAGGGTGCAACAGGTCTGAACATCCCAGTAATGCAGAAAGAATAGTTGCATATCAAGGTAGGAGAAAGGTAATTATGTTTCAGGACGTAAAAGAGGAGGACATATTCTATGCTGGTGTAAATTAGGAGTTTCACTGAAAGAGAATACTGGTTGGTACTGCAGAAATTGCGTGTTGCTCTTAGGCTGCTGTGATCCAAAACTGTGGCTCCTTCTTCTGGAGAGTGAGCATTGAGGAAATCCTGGGCAATGATGCTCAGAGAGCAGAAGCTGTGCTGTAGGAGAAAGTATCAAGAGGAGCTTTTCCCAACTACTAAAACCTGCCAAACAAGCTTGTAAAATTGAGGACCAGAGTGTTGGTTTTGCTCAGGAAAGACATTATGACTGCACTGCCTCTATGGAGCTATTGTCAGGAATAATTTTAGTTTTTGGAATTATTGCATTTGTTGTGTAAATTTTCCTATCAAGAATAAACTTGATATTGGGTCATTTCACTCTGTGGTTGTTATCTGTTAAAACAAATCCTATAAGGAGCCTAAGCCAAATACTGCTTGTGTCAGGAGTGGGTTTTGGTGATGACCTTCCAAGCTGACTGGGTCTTAGAGATATAAACAGCAGGAAAAATTATGTCATTGCCTTCTCAGAAACTGAATGTGTTTAAAGATAAGTATGGTCAGCAGAATAGGGACTGGACTTACATCTAAGACCCCCTCCTTTTAAGGACTTGTGTGTAAAACGGATTGGATCACTTGTTTAAAGGCAGTTTCATTTTCATGTAACAATTTATGCTTATCACCATATAAGTGAATGCTTCATTAGTCACAGCTTTATTCTCCTGGACCCAATGTATTAGCTTTCATAGCAATATATTATTGAGTCCCTTCACAGAAACTTGCCTTGATTTGTGATGTGTAAGACTGACACGATGATAAATGCATGAACTGACAATTTCCAGTTAAAATAGCACATGAAATAAATAATAATTAAAATACTAGCTGAAGACTCTGTAAATACCTAATAATTTTGATGTGATTTTAATGTTATGGAAAAACTGTGAAAGCTCACACACTTTTTTTACTCTCAAAGATTGTTTGTTTTGTTGGGGTTTTTTTGTATCCCAGGCTTAATGATTGTTAAGACTTATATAAACAAGCTTTTGTGGGAACGAAGAAAGTGAAAAAGGAAGAAAGGGGATAGATGTATACAATACATATACCCGACAGTACCAACAATCCCACCTCGTCTGCCCCATATCCTGGCTTTCTTCAGCCTTTGAGTATTCCTTCTAAACTTTGTAATATGGTAAGTGACAAATGTCTTTCCAGAAGGTCTTACAATGCTACTGATTCACCAAAGACTGTTTGTGAGAAGTGCCTGTCAGAGCAGACAGGTTACCTCATCAGCCTACTAACACACAAATTCTCCTTTGCTGCATTATGTGGTACACCTCTATACTGAGAACTGGCTACAAAGGGGGTGAAGCCAAATGGGTACTTTTACACCTTTTCTTTTACACCAGTATACTGCTACACCTGTACAGGTGGAACTCTGCTATTTATTTTACAGATCTCCTTTGCATCATGGTCACTGAATTTTACTGTTTCTCTTTTCTCTGAGGTTAAATGCTTTTTGGCACTACTTGTATGAAGTAACTACTACTAGCACTGCTCGTAGTAAGCATAAAGTCTCCGAAGTCTCAGCCTGCTTTTGGCATCTTCTTTATTGAGAATAGATTATCCGAGGAGATGTGAGGATACTGCTTTGTTTCAATTGATAACACAGTGACATCTATCACCTTAAACAGTGTGTTGAGACCATGGCTCTGTTAGAAGGCAAGTCATTAAAGATACTTCTAAGTCTTTACTTCTTCCAATGCAATCACATCTTGACTCTCCTCTCTTGAGTTACCAATTTGCTTTTGATAGAGGTGGGGCGACAACTTTTCTAGGGTGTAACTTGTTAGGTGTGTGGTAAGGAAAATGCAGATAAGCTTCTCCTAGTATTATCTCATAGCCTGTGTAAAATTCTTCTTAGTTCAAATATGTGGTGAACAACTTCTAAAATAGTCTAAAGATCATTAATTAGCATTCATGAAATTAATTTGAGGATGGTTTTGGAATGGATTAAAGTTATTGACATAAAACTGTACATTTTGCAACATGGGCTTTTTTTTCTTTTGCTTTTGTACAATAGAACTGTCTGTACTTAGAAAATATTGATACTCACTGAGAGTACATCTTAACTGCTAATTTCTCGTTTCTGTTATTTAACCACTGTGAACAAATTGCAGAGAACACTTTATATTTTAAAAATAACAAGATTACACGCTATTTACTAATTTGGGAGGATGAGGTGTAGGCTGCAAAGAAAGACTGCTCAGCTTCCCTCTGGACAGCTGTGGAGAGGTGCAGATGTGTTGGGCAGGGCAGAAAAGCTGTTATGTTACTGCAGGAAAGAGGGAGGATGAGGTATGAATACGTCCGGGACCAGGTATCCTCTTACAGAGACCACTAATCTCACCTCTTCAAAACTTCTGTCTTGATCTGCATTAAAACCAAAAAAAATTTAGCTTTAATGAAGCCTTATCAAAGAAAATTTCCTTTGTTTTTTTCTGTTTTACTAATTTGAGTCTTTAGACTCAGGCTATAAATCTTGATCTAGGATTGACAACTTGATATTACTAAATATCACTAATTTAAAAGGAATTTCAGAGTCTTAATGATTTTAAATAAAATCTGTCTTATCTAGGAAACCAGAATAATGTCTATGTTGCATTTAAATCTCCAAATTAGCCCTTTAAGTGCTGTGATTTTCAGTATATGTTATGCAGCACTAGGCATATTTTGAACACAATATCAAGAAAGGGAAATCATATAGTAATACACTTACTTTTAAAAAGTTGAAAAAAAATTAACAAAAGCTGATTACTAACCATGTGACTTCTGTATTTTACTACATATCTAAACCTTACTTACAGGGAAAAAAGATTCAAGCATTTCTGACCATATTTTTGCAGTGATAGATGAATGTTGAGTATTTACTTTAATTTTTCCTGCTATTCCATGGGAAAAACCCCAAAAAGTTGGCTTTTGCTAGTACAAATCAGAAATGGTACTGTCAGACTTCAGACAGTGTGGAACAGTAACAAATACATTTATTGATATAAATTCCTAAGTGGAATATAGAAACAAGAAGTTACATTTAATGTGAAAAAATACAGCATCTTGATTGTTACTAAGAAGCACACTGAGAGATGCACTTCTTTAGCACTTGTAAAGAAGTCCTGTGATTTCCTCGTTTGTTTCGTCATGCAGGCGATTAACGCTGCAGAAGGCAAGTAAAGTCAAGAAGCTCTCCAGTTATAAAAATATATTTCAGTTCAATTGTCTTACATGTAATTATGACAATTAGTCTGAATTCTGGATATGAAGACAGGGAACCCGCAGTTGTGAAAATACTTTTTTTAACACACAAGAAACAGCTCAGATAAAAAGTAACACAAAGAATATGTGTGCTATCCTGCCCCATAAAGGGGTACATTCTGCCTGGTGCAGCAGAGCAGTATAAACTCTTTTTCACCACCTACATCTCTGTGAAGCCTGCAGGATTTTTTGCCTGCTGAGTTAATGGATAGAACCAGCGTATAAAGGGGTCCATAGGAGCGAATGCAAGGTCAGTTTTTTGATACAGCATTATGTAACTGCAGGAGGACTGGCACAGCACAGGCAGGCATACATTTTCTCGGAAGGGGAAGGCTGCTTTTGAAATTGAAATCATCTTTTCAGTCTTTGTGTATTTCATGCGTAAGAAAACACAATGCTCAAACTGTAGGCCAACAGAACAAACTTCCACAAGGAAAGCAAAGAAGACAAATTGTAAATAATTTTCAATATCAACCTTACATTTCAAAAGAAGTACTCATTTGCTTATGTTATGGTCATACATGAAAAGTATTGCAAACTTGTCAGATTTTGGCTCTTGGCATACACATACACATTGATGCATCTGCCTTGAGTCCAACAGAGCATTCCTTGCCACTCAGCAACCTATTGGTGTGCATAGTGCTCAAATGATGAGTTTCTCCTAACAGAATACAGTATACAGATTGAATAGATGGTCTTTCTCCAGAAAAACTTAGCTAAATAAGCTTTGATAGATATTTTTTCCCTTTTGAAGTATTTCTCTTCTGCATGGATTATAGGATTTTCCATAAGGTTAATAATAATGGCTATGCTTGCTCTAAAAATTTAAGTTTACACTGGTATCCACTGTCAAAAACAGACTATTGAAATAACAGATGAGGTTCACTTCCTCAGAATGTGTCAATGTTCCAGCTTAGAGTTAAACTTTCAACAGCTGAAAGACAATACCATCGACACGTACCTGGCACTAGTTACTCGGGTTTATTTTTTCCTGGAAAGCAGTTTTGGGCGACAGAGTGGCGTCCGGGTTTCCCAGGTTGTTGTGCTGACAAACTGCAGTGGTGGTAAAGGCAGGGGCGTCTGACAAAATCCCATTAATCATTTTAAATTAAATCCAACATTCCACTCCAGCAGTGCCAAGAAGAAAGCTAACTTTTACAAATGAATACTCTCTCTGAAAATAACTGGTATCCTGATCATATTGCTTTCACAAAAATATGCTTGATTTCTGTTAGGAACACACACAGTATCTTTAAGCTTAAAAAATGCATTTTTGGACTGCTAGGAATCTGAAAAGTGCTTTTTGCTTGTTTTCTCTATTAAGGTCTATGAGTGAATCACACAACTGAAAATTAAGAGCCTTTTTTTTTCAATGAATTGAAGTTTTTTTGCTTTTCTAAAACTGTAAGTGCAGAAAGTTTGTTTTTAATGCAAGTAAATTTCACATGGGAAATGGAAGTATTCAATTTAAATATTTTCTCTAAGCATATTTATATGAATAAGAAAGGAAAACTGCAAATTTACTAACATTAATACTAGCAAAAACACTGAGGTGACGAGGGAGCAATGTGATCTCTTTTAGGTTTTTTACATACATACTTCTGTTACTCCTAGCTGTTTGGTTATGATTTAATTACACTATCGTACGGCAAGTTTGAACTTTGAACATCTCATACAGTATCACGTAAAATTTTATCTTACTACAATCACTATTACATGCAGATTATAAAAGTTTGTATTTCTCTTTAAGGCAAAATGAAACCATAATGTGCCAATGTGAGACACAGGAAATATTTTGTATCTGTTCTTTGCCCATTTTAATAGTGCTTTTGAACTCAGAGTGGTAGATTTTAAAATGGCAAAGAACAAGTCATCAGCCTTAACGTTTATTAGTTTTAATACATCCATGAAATATTTGAGAAGAAAAAAAAATACTAACAACAACAGAGGGCAAGTAAATCTGACTTTCCTAAATACTTATTATAATTTTGACATTTTAACATGATCAAGTAGGTACACCTCAATTTTGTTTAAATACTTAATACTTGTTTTCTAAAAACAGAACTATAAACAATATCAGATTGCACAATGACATCCTTATACAGAGAACAAAACTATTACCACTTCAAAAGAGAGCAATTCCTGTTGATAAACTTGTTTATGTTAAGAGAATTAATAAATTGCAGAATACTGAAGAAGAAATAGTAACATTTATTTGTCCAGCTAGTCAGTTTATTTTCTTGAAGCTCTATTTTGAAACTGTTTACATTTTTTCTTTCTCCAGTGTGGGGGGTGGAAGGGAAAGGTTAAAGCAAACAAATTGAATTTTTTTTCCTGAATGCAAATTTCTCACTTGCTTCAAAATTGACCAACATGTCTCAAACTCATATTTGTTTGGGCTTCTGTATGTTGAAGCAGCTTTGATTTATTTTAAAAAGTCAAAGCTGTATAGATGTATTGTTTAGAGTTTGAATGAAAAGTATTCTAGACAGAAAGAGAGTCTCAGAAAACAGATAATATCAGACCCTGTCTATAGCAAGCCATGTGAATATCTAATATATGCCGTATTCCTTCAATAAATGCAATCAGAGCCTCAGAATTTAATAAAGGCAAACATGAGCTGCATTTGTGTGACACTTTACATGGACACAGAGACACTCACTTTCCCCGACATGAACAGAAAACCATTTTCCTTCTGTCACATCTGTGTATGCTGAAGTTACCAAACTTTCAGAAATGGCCATTCAGAACAATTCCAGTGACTTTGAGGACCAGAACAGCGAGTGCTTGCAGGGGCATGGGCTGCAGGCTCATTTGTTCCCTCAGTACTGTGTACAGTGCATACAGTTAAGCGTTAAGGCAACACCATATGGCCAAAGTTCAAATGACATGAAGTGGTGGAATCACAATATCTCGGGAATCACTTTGCAGTTATAAGCATGATCACGCCCATGTAATTAGGCTTGAGATCCTCTACCTAAGGCTTCTGAAGGGCTTGATCAAGTAGTTATTTCCACAACATATCATTTAGTGACACCCGGATCAATGAAGTACCATTATTTAAAATGTATGTGGAGACACCAAGTGCACTGAAGAAGACACTGCCCAAAACTTTTTTAAAGAGTTTTTGGAGGGCAACCAAGACAATTTTTCTCACTTTTTAAGAGTACTATTACATCTACTTAAGACTTTTTTTCTCCTTTTAAGATAGAAAACTGTGTAACTTCACGTAGTCTAGGTTGCTAAGATGTAAAAAATTACTTCTCAGCCACTTTAGAGATAGACTCAAACTGGAAAAAGGACAGAAGAAATGTCTATATTAATTAGTTGTTTCTTGGTTGCCTCTGAGGGAATTCACACTCGGCATGTTGTGTTTGCTGTTTTCTGTTCAACTCTACGTTAGCAACATAATGTACAGCATGAGCTGGGTGCTAATCCTCTAACACTGTTCAAAATCCTGTTGTGAAGACCAGATGCTGTTATCTGCATGTCATTAGGGTTTTGTTTTCTTTTCCCCTGGTCTTGTCTTATGGAAACTTGTATTGTATCATCCTGTTTCTAATTTATCTTCTTGGCTGCTACACTGGCCTTGAAGTTTTCTAAACCTTGCTAATAGATGTACTCATCTATTCCAGAAAAAAACATGTTCTGTCTGCCTGGAGGCTTTGTTCTGTATCAGGGTAACTGGAAATTAAGAGAAATGCAGATTAAAAATTCATACTCTCTTATTAGTGCAAAATCAAAACCACTATCACTAATGTCAACCTAAACACAAGACAGAAGAGAATTAAGCCTTGCTCTGCATTTGTGGTTTGAGGAGAAAATATTTTCTAATAAGAATAGTTCTAATTTCAAAGTTCACTGAATTCTTCTTTTAAAGTGTGTAACTTTTGAGGAGTGTTTCTTAGAAAACTATATTCTGCTGTCTCCACTTAAGATAACTTTAAGGAGCCCAGAGACACTTGTACTTTACTGTTGGTTTTACAAATTATGTTAAAAGTTTTCCATCTTTTTTTTTTTCCTGTAATACAGGAGCAGATACCTGTGCCTTAAACAAAGCTCCCCACTGTACTGTGTACTACTTGTGTTTGAGATTAATTGACCACTGCAGAATGCATCCTTGGACTTTCTGAAACACAGGAAACAACACAGAGTGATGAACAGTTATCCTGAGCAAGGCAAGTGATACTGTAAACCTGTCTGGAATATTGCCGCAATACTGCTGGCTCCTGGCTTTGGCTGTGTATGCTACATAAGTGCAATGGCATTTACACTGGATTAAAGGTAATGTAATAAAAAAGTACTTTTTCTGCATGCATTTCTGTTTGTGGAGCAGAGCTATAAACACTTGAAATAGCAGTAGTAGCTACATCTTTTTCTTCCTGTCATTTATGTAGATCTTGTATGAACTGTCATTGTCATGACTCTTCTCACATCTAAAACAACGTAACACCCCCTAGGTGCCAAACAGAAAGCAGCAGCACAGGCAAAGTGCATGGCTGTGAGGGGTCATTCCTGCATTCAATTCAGATTAGTTCTGTTTTACAGATTAAGAATACCTTCCCACTTCACCTTATGGTACGGTAGGGAAAAAGAAGAAACATACTTGTTACCATGATGTATCCAGATGCTACTGATAGTTGAATATTACATAAACAAACATAATCAGGAACAGCTCTTACTTCAACTACATGTTATGTCAATTTAAGAAAAGCACTGCTCTGAGTTGTCTGAACAAAAACTAGGCAAATCCTTATTCAATTCCTGCACATGCACAGCAGCTGCACTGCTAATATTCTCCACACTTCAGAAAATGTCAAGACACATCCTGACCAAGTAATTTTTGAAGTATTTCCACAAATTTAGAACTGTTTAAAATCTAGCTACATGACAGATTTAGAAAGTAATTCAGTATCTGACTCTGAAACAGCTCTCCAAACCTGCACAGTCACTGCTCTAATCTTGCACCGTCAGTTTTTAACAGCTTTAGCAACGAGTCATCTGGTATATATTTGCCAAGGCATTTCTTTCCATCACTGACAGTTCTAGACTGAGGGAACCAGTTGAAAGCAGCAACACATTGGTCACTCCTACCACTTTCTCTGTTCAGATTTTTTCTTGCTTACTGTGCTGAATAGGTGATTGTAGTTGCCCTGTTTCCCAAAACTAGTATCTGCAAAATAATAATGTAAGCCTCTCTGTACACTGCATAATTTCCCCTGGCTACCCCTGTATGGCATCAAGGTTCATCTAAAATAGAGCCTGTAATCTTTAATGAGTGAATGGCAGGTTGGCAACATGCTAACTCAAGTTAATAAATACAGTATAAAATACCAGCTTAGATATTTTACAAGTGTTCTATCATCTCCCAGAATAAACTTTATCGTAGTATTCAGACCAATGTTCCTCTAACTTAGGTATCTGAGGTAGTCAGCATTGTAAAAAAATGCAAAAGGAAGTCAAACACTAATTTAAGAGATAAAAGGAGAAATTTTAGTTAAAATACTTTACAATAAAATAATTATGATTATAAATCTCTTTAGTTAAATATATACACATTACATGGTATTCTAAAAAGAATGAACTTATTAAAGTTTCAAGCAGATCTAATGCACAAATTCACCACTTTGTCAGTTTAGACTGCAATGTCAGTTTAACATTCATAAATGGCTGTGTCAGACTAATGGCATTGTTTTGTGCAAAACTAAAAAAAAAATTATGAAAAAAAATTCTTTCTGTTCCCACAGTAAATAGATAGAAAAGGTAGTTTACACATACACACACTTACACACACAAACTTTGATTGCATACAGAGGTTAGAATGACCAGCACTAAAATAACCCCCATCTCTACAAAATAATTAATATCTTGAATCAATGTAATTTTTGAAAATTATAAATTTTAAGTGCTAGCAAATTGTGCTTTTAGGCAGCCACATGGCCAATAAGGTAGATGTTGTCATAAAGGTGCCCTACAAAATCTTCACTAATATTCTGTGCAGCTCGTCGTGTATTTCGGATGAATTCCCTCTTTGACATTTTGTTCTTCACGTGAGGGCTTGTTAGATCAATTGAAAGTAGAATCAAAGAGTAACACAGTACATAAACTGCATCTAGACAAGAGAGAATAAATAAAAAAAGTTTAAAAAAGAAACTGTGATCATTAGAAGTATTGCTCCCTGTTTATGAACCTTATATATATATATGTAGACACACACATATACAAACAACTACTCAGAAGGGTATCCCAGTGAAATAAAATTTAATACAGCAACTTTCAAAATAATAATGTCAGCACACTGCCAAATGAGAATTTACAAATCTCTTAGTATTTCCACATAATCCAAAAGCCACTAAGGGCTTTATGCATTTTCATTTAAACAAATTCTTGAAGTTTGTGTAAACTAAAGCCAACATCCCACAAAAGCTTATCTTTTAAATATGTGAGCAGTTCCACTGCTGAAAACTGCCTCCCCCAACCAATTAGAAATGCTTGTTAACTTGAATGTGGCCCAATATTCCCTATCATTTCTGTGAGACTATCCACAAGGTAAAATGTTACGACTCTGCAAGAGGAAGTTCAGAAATAGAAAAAAAAAGCTCAAGTACAGACAAAAATGAAGGAAAGATAACACAGAAATAAACCCAACTAATCAGCTAAAAAAAGAATCTGTATGTTTGGTTTTGTTTGTTTGTTTGTTTTTTTTTAAGCCAAGTAGAATGATGAATCTATACTGAACCATTCTCTACTTTCAGAAACACTTGTTTAGGTGCTGATTTTAAAGATATCAGAAACATAACATCATCCAGAAGTATAAACACTGATTCACTGCTTATTTTTGCTTACCAGGGCTAAGGCCAAGTTCTCTCATCAAATCAGGATTACAAGCACAGAATCTGTGAGAGAACTTTGTTATGAGAGTTTCAAGGTACTCCCCACGCTCCTCAGGAGCGTGAATGTGTCTGAAGAACTCTCTCAGTGCATTTGGCAAGAACTGATTTCTGAAGTTGTGCAGCGTCACAAGGTCATCCAAAACATCTCTCCTGGTAGAATGAAAACCCACATTATTAGAAAAGTTTCTTTTAACTGTTTAAATATAAAAATGTGTAGATTTTAAAAATAAAAATTAAAGCTTTAGAATAGTATGAGCTTTTGTTTTTGATGAAAGGTGAAATTGTCACTAACAGTACAAAGATAATATAAACACATGTTCCTTGGTTATTTGTAGCCAAATACTATAAAAACACACATTAATCAGAATTCAAAACTTATACGTATATTCAATCAAAGTCTACATAGAGGTTTTGCTTCCTTTAAAGTGACAAAACCATTAAAAAAGACAGTAAAGAGAATAGATTCATGTGCATCACACACTTTGATGTCTAAATTTTCACAGGAGTGTCTTGTTAAAACAAGGCTTCAGCTAGGCAAAATCTGCTCACATAAGTGATCAGGGTGTGATGTTCTCAAGTGTCTTCCACTGAACACAGAAACATCTAAAAGATTCAGACCACACCTATATTAGCAGATGTGCAAAAGTCAGTTGAAAAAAATTTGGAAGCAAATTTGAAGTGAACCAAAGAATATTTTCCTATGTTTAACCTGATTTTTAGCTTTCAGTACTAAGATGGGAGTTTCAACATTTAGAAAAGTAGTTTTTACTTTCAGTGTGTGATTATGCTCTAATTATGAAGGGCAGATAAATGGCAGTAGGAGTCGCTAATATTAACCTGCAATCTCATCCATTAAATGGTTTTGTATTTTTATTATTGTCTAAAAAATTGATAAATCTGAAGTTTTACAGCACAGGACTGTCAGTGGTGATAACACTACAGACTCTTTTTATTCCTTTAGTAGTACAGGCTGAAAAGGATGAGAAGCAGGAGAGGATTCCTGCTAGAAGTGCTGTTGGCCCTCTGTTCTTCCTATTTAAGTGCAGTTACTATTCTTCTCTTCCGTGATACTGCCCCACCCCAACATGATGGCATGAGAAAGCACTGAAGAGACAGACGAGCACACTACAGCAGGGAGAGTGTTCCCTTCTGCAGCTCCCAATGTCTCCAAGAGGATGCTCCTTTCCATCTCAGGAGGTGTGTACAACTTCCCATTAAGAAACATCAGGCAACCAAGTAATGGTTAGATGACCCAACATCAGTTAAAAGCTATCATCCCTTGGTAAAGTGCTAACTACTCTTTCTAAATAACACACATAGAAAGGGGAAAAAAAACCTTAAGTCAAAAAAAGCAGCAAAATATTTATGTAACATTTCGTGAGGATGTGAGATTTATTATTTATAAGTTGTATTTTTGAGGATTCTTATTAAGTGTTACAGTCGCATAAATACTTGAACTGAGTAACTGTTCAGATTTAGCAGAACCATTACCTACTTGAATTTTTTTGCGTTTTTACATCCTTGAAGTTGCATCTCTACATTCAAAATATTGTTAAATGGGGTTATACATTGAAAACTAATAGAAAATATATTAAGAGAAATTTGAATTACCTTTCATCAAGGTAGATTCTCAGCTTCTTCCAATTCAATGTTCTTGTGCAAAAGATAAACTTAGCTATTTCTTTCGGTGAATCATCTAGTATGCCTTTGGACATAAAGTAGTTGACCCCCTGAGATAAAATACATGTACATATAAATACGCTTAATCTTCATAATGTATTTAGGAACAAGTATTGTACTTCACAATGTAGGAATGTAATCCTACGAATTAACTGGTTTGTTTTTCAGAATAATTCCTCCTCCTCTAAATCACATTTCAACATGCAGAATACACTCTAAAATTATAAACCAAACGCAAAGAAACAATTTATTGTTATGGATGAGATTTTACATACAGTCATAGTAGAAAATTTTAAATGATGAACCCCATAATGAGCATGACGGTTCTTTAATAATTTCTTTACAGTGTGTATCACTACTTTGCTTTTCATACTTCCGTAATAGTACTCAAAATGTTGCAGGGATCATAAGTGGTAATTTCATAACTTTTGCAAATAAGAAAATCTTAGCCATAATGTGTTTAGTCTTTAACACCTTTCATTAAAACAGTAATGTTCTCACATGTATACAATGTATCACATTCAAATAGATGCATTAAATGCATTTGTTTAAATGTGTAATAATGCAAATAAACACAAGCACGCTGATTTCAAAGCATAGGTAAGTATCAACATATATAAATATGCATACACATAAATAAGAACGCTATGCCTAACAAAAAATAGTTTAAAAATACAGAATTGCATACAATTTATACTCATTTTCTGATTTCCAGAATTTTACACTTCGACCAAGCCCACATTTCTTACAGAATAAACACGACAAATTTAAAGTATTTCAGTGACATTCTGGATTCTCTCTGGTCACTGAAATATCCCAAAGCATAAAACTATTTTCTTCACAATCTCAGAAATCAAAACCCAACTAATGCATTTAAAAAATGTTCACACTTTTCAACGTCAAAAACCTAAACCTGAGAATAACTAACCAAGTTCTTCTGATTCAATTTAGCAGGGGCTGGCGGCAGTTCTCAGCATTTGTTACAAAGAAGTGTTACAATACTAAAGTACAATATATCTTGACGATAGCATAAGGTTGAAATGTAAAATGAGTAGGAGGGTGCATTTCTGCATAGAATAATGTACCAAGGCCACAACCTAAATCACCTTTAAAATACTCCTGAAATATTTTTTCATAAATCTTCTGATATCAAACTTCACAGTATTTTCTAAGTCTGACCTTTTAGTTTACATTACAGCTATAAAGATGTAGGGGCAACCTGTCATTCAGTGTATAAACTAAACTTCCCAGTGCTCTGCAATTTTATGTGAAAAAGAAATAAAGCAGTGAGTGCAGGTTTGGAACATTTTGTGAAGTGGCTTAGTAAAGCAAAGTATTAGTTGCATCAAGGAGGAAAATAGAATGTATGTTTAAGAACGTAAGTTAAAAGCCAAGAAACACTTGTAGTATTAACTAGCTATTTTTACCAGTCCATAGTTTTTGCTTATATATTTATAGAAAACAGCAGTTATCAACATATGTTTATTTTGTTAAAATAATGGTTTATAAAAACAAATAAGAATATAAAGGTTTTTAATAGGTAAACCAAAAAATCTAGCAATGTTATGCCCCAGTTTCAAGAAAAATCTTTATTCAGGATGACAATGAAACATGTATTGCTCTATAAGCTTGCATTTCAGCCCAAATTAGATCATATTTAAGTTTGTCCGTAATATGGATGGACATCATAACGTTAAGTACTTTCTTGAACCAGAGGTCAGTAAAAAATTAAAAATGAGAGATTAAAATGAACAACAAGGATTTTGGCAATTCATGTAAGATGAGCAGCAGAATGTCTCCTTTACATATATCCTGATTTAAGGTGATTTATGTGTTTGTTTCAGTAATAAGAGTTTGCTTAAGGTAATACAAACTGAAGCCTGGCAAGGAAGTCTTGAGTAGCATTCTTGCTGCAATTAAGCACTTCTGCAACATATCCAGAAAATACCTGGCATGGGATAGAGGAGGCAGGATGAAAATTACAGCTTCTTTAAGACAGACAATGGGTTGGTTTCTCTGTGACTGTAAATGCTGCAGTTTCTTTCTCATGCACTAGCTTGCAACTCAGTGTAGGATCTCCATATGATAGGCTACAAAGTCTTTGCATCATTATTCTCTATCTCTAATTCCCTCTTTTCCCCCACCACACATAATGCTTGACAGTATCTTTTTCTGTGAATGCATTTTCCTCAACTCCTTCACAAGTAAACAGGGTATAAATAAAATATACTTCACCACATGCCATTGTTTTTAGTTGCTTTTTATTTCATCCTAAGCTATCAAAAATACTTTGCAACACTAGAAGCCTGATTTCTCTTTTAAGTTCTTAAATTTTGTCTCACAGCAAATGAAATTTATTTACAAGATTTACAGCATGCCATTGAATCTGCTTTTCATAACACTGTAAATACTGCCTTGAAAACCTCTCAGAACCCCTGCTTCAAATAAATCACTTTTGATAGCTACAATGGTCACTTGTGGCATATGTACTAGCTGAAATAAGTAGCTCTAAGCACTATTAAAACCTATGCTAAGATTATTTATCAGTCACCTGGTGATTCTCTTAGGAAACATTTGACTGCAGTCATGTAGGCTGTTCTGTGCCATGATCTACCAGGTCTGAAGAGGCCTTTTTAACACTTGGGAAACATTGCAGAATGAGCACATACAGTAGTTTTTTAATTCTGATTCAGAGCACTATAATGTTCTTAGTATTAGAGAATTAGGAAAGATGCCTTAAGGATACTTGCCTACCTTGCCTCTGTGGCAAGCGTGTTACCTCTGAATTCCAGACAGCTCTAGATAAAATATTAATGTATGGAAGTGTTGATTTAAATTATATATGCAAATAACAATTTTAAGTATAGACTAATAGTAACAACAAAAGCCATTTGTTATATTTTGGTACGCTGTTTTACACAATTGCTTCTTTTTTTTCCAGGCACACAATGCTTGTTTTACCAGCCTATTCTATTACAGCAATGACAATCCTTGCTTGCTTTCTACCTGTTTCCAATGGCCTTTCCATTTGTTTATATCCATACGGGATACCTAAAATGGAAAACTTTTCTTTTTCAGTGTTGGTTTAATTTCTGCATTGACTTTCTTCTTTGCTAAGAGTACTCTCAGAGAATTTCACTACAGCAGTCAACATTAAAACTTTAGTAGTTGCCTTTGACCCCTCTGTCTAGATATGCAAACAAAACAAACCAGACATATTCTAAGTTAATGGCACAGAAATTTTGGAATCAGTATCTAGTATAGTAGGGTCTCAATTTCTGTTGGTGATTCTACGTAACACTAACATTATTAGTAAATAATAATTAGACATGTATGGTATTATTGTTCCCATTTTTCTAGGGAAGTATACTATCTTAATATATTTAATGGTGCATCTTCTGGAATAAAATACGTATTTTTATGATTGTTTTACTAAGTTACGAATCAAGGCATTTGTTGACAAATGTGGACACAATATGTAACGTACATTTCAAACAGTGTCTCTTTCACTGTCTTTACGATGTATGTCTTTAAAATACAGTCTCAGTGATACAAACTTATGATGGCAGAAATTGCAAGTGGAACGCAGAAATATTTTTCATGTTACACAGAATCCATAACTAATATTAAACCACTCTGATTTTAATGTAGATTCATCAAAAGGTTTCAGTTCAATGTTCCTTTCCAACTTTTTTGATAAATCACACAAAAGAACTTCTTTCCTCTACAACATACACTTAATATTCTTCAGACAGATAAATCAGTGCATCTCAAAATTGGCTTGCTTAGTAGACCACTATGAAATTGGATAAGTTTCAAAAAAATTTGCTGAGAAACACAGCACAGTAAACATTCCATCATCTACAGACTACTCATAATTAAAAGTCAGGTAAGGTAGCTTTATACAAGTGGCTAACAATTTACAACCAGGAAAAGGTCAAAAAACCTGACCTCCCTGACAAAAACTAGGGGCAGTTTATAGTGAATGAGACAATCAGAAGAGTGGAAAGCCAGGCTTACTGTAAGCACTCTCTTACTGTACTTTATTATTATGCTACGTAATGGAAATCCTGACCTCACTGAGGACACACAGTTTTGGTACAGTACAAACTCCAGAAGGTCCATAAAAATAAATGCTATTAAATAGATCAGTTAGAACCATTAAGAATGAAACAAAAAAATAGATCTTCTTTCCTGACCAAAAGATTTTTGTTTGTACCTTCAGTTTCAATTTTAGCTACATAGCATTGATCCATGTAATAAACTTGACAAAATATTTTATAGGGAGTTAGAAACTGGATACAAAAGAATGGGAAATAACTTCTGGTTGCTTACAAATTCTGAGTCATAAGCACACAAGATGAAATGAGCACTGCATGAGAAACATTTCACACACACCATACACTCTTTAAAATAAAATACAGTAGAAACCATGTAGGCAGATTAAACAACATAACATTTATATTCAAGTGTTAATACTAACACTAAACCACCCCCTCTCTCCAAAGAAACAACAAAAACCAGGTTCCAAAATCTTGGCTACAGTGGTGGTGCCATATGAAAAAAACCCAACAAAACCAACCAACCAAAAAAAACCAACCCAACCCAAACATGCACTGGAGGTTTTTTTTTCAGATTACGTGTCACGTGTTTAGGCACATCCTTTCAACAGAATGTGAGCACCTGCTATGAATTATGCAAGCTCATGCACACAATCAACACATTAAATTACAGCAGATATCACAACACCATGCACACAACAATGGCTAACCAGAGAATCCTACCACAAAGTGTGTAGATGCTCTTCCCTACCCCGTGAGCCACCGCTAGCTCTGGAGCTGTTGCTGTGGAGCCTGGTTACCCATTTTCATGACATGGGCGGTGTCCTTTGGAGAATCTTGCTCCTGTGGCTGTAAGTATTCCTATTTTTATAGTAATTTGATCAGGTCTGTTATCAAATGTAAAGCAGAGTTTGGCAGGAAATTCGGAGACACAATTTGTAATAGTGGAATGTCGTATCATATATTCCCAGTCACAGTGTCCTTATAATAATAATTCTGCCAATATCACAGTTGTAAACAGTAAAAGCAATAGTATTTGTGAATTCTCCTGAAACTCAGGCCCTGAATGATTCCTACCAGGCTACGGTGCTCCACAGGGAGAGAGGAACAGAGCCCTTAGGAGATACCCTGAGGTTCTCATCTCTCATTGAAGCAGACTGTTTGCACTACTACTCTAAAATATAACTATAAAGAAGAAGAAAGAGTAGCATAATAAAGTTAATACGTATTTAGGTATGCTGCAAGTTAGCTCTAATTTCCAGATCTTAATTTCCTTTAAAAATAATGAATCTTCTATTAAGTGCCTTTTCTGAAGGCTCCAAATACTTTAAACATACCAAGATTACTTTAAATAAGGTTGAAATATAATGGCACATTATAAACTAAGATAGTTATGTGAAAAATTATGTTAAAACAAATTGAAATACAAAGAAAAATTTGGATGGACAATGCTGCGACCAATATACTTGATACATTACTGAAAACATGTAAGTTACCTAAATACTGCATTTTGTTTGAAAACCTTTACATTTATTACTAAATTTGTGCAAATTCTGCAGAAAATCAATACTAATCACTCAAGTGTCCAGGTGCTGATGTCTCGATGCTGCTGTATCAGAGTTCAAGGCAGAGTTCTACCAGAGAAATTACAAAATACTCTATTTGTGACTGATAAAAGTAATGGTCTCTTAATCAAGCAGAATATGAGATAAAGCAAGAACTTAACTGAAATCACGTTATTGCAATGATTCATAGAACTGCTTTATTTATTTCACCCCATGGTCACAAGTTCACATTCTCTGTATCATATCAGCAGAGTGAAATTTGCTTCTAGAAGTGTATCTTTTCATATCTCAACCCTTTTTCTAGTTCAGATTTATTCAATTACCACTTCCACATATATGTGTAACTATATGCAGGAAGTTAACACTATTTTTGCTCAGTACTGGGTACTCTCCTAGGAAACACGAAGCAGGAGTCTGGTTTTATACACAAAGACTCTCTCTGTCACTTGGGCATTAACTGTCTATCTCCCAGGCAAAAGCTGTCTACTCTCAAACTGTTTTCTTCTTTGAAAGGTGACAGACTGAAAGCAGAAACTGACTTTTCCAGTTAGTTACATGAACTTGTAAATGGAAACCTTTCAGTTTGACAAGAGAATTTTTTTTTAAGATAAATTTATGCTTTTGTATAAGGAAAGATTATGCACAACAAACACCCACAGAAATTAAATCAAACTGATCTTCAGGATAGTACAGCAGTAGATCTTTTTCATATTTCAAGATTTGCTCCTTGATAGTGGAAATAGGTAAAAATCCCCTTCAAGAAAATGTAATTGTCATAGAAGTAAACAGACTTTATACCTCATCCTGCTTTGCCTGAAGTGGAACCAAACTCATACTCTGCATTTTAGCATTTTTATTTATGTAAGGTATTGTTATGCTCTTACAATTCACCACTGTCTCTTCAGTTAGGATATCTGCCTTGTTCCTAAGTCAATACATGGTTATGAATTTACGGCATCCACAGAAGTGTACAGAGCACTTAAGAGGCAAGTCATGTAAATGATGTGCACAGGTACAATATTCAAAAAAAGACCAGAATACAGCTGTAGCACAGTATTCACCATCCCTACAGAAAAACAGTAAAACTTTGTTTTTATATGGCTATCATTATAAAACAACAATCACAATTATTGTAACAGTTTATTACTGTCAGCAACAGTTCACTTACCTCATCAGGGTTGGCATTAAAGGTGAGACTGCCCTCATCTAGCTGCATATACAATTTTCTAAAAGAAAATCCTAGAGGTGGATTCTTATTGTATATAGAACAGTGACCCCAAGTGGATTTGCACAACCTATGAAAATAGAATTAATCTATTATAAAAATTCCTTTCTGAATTTCATGGATTTTACAGAAGCAAAATGTAATCAACACTGCAAAGCTAAATACTCAATCTATAGGAAAACTTAGAAGTAGGTTGCTTGTAACAGTTATTAAGCCTTTTGCATGTGTTTTTCTAAAATCTTCAATTATATGATTAATGTTTTCTTCTCACAGAGGTTTTGGTGTATTTGAGTGCAACCTCAAAACATATCCCAGCAGGTGGCATCATAATGACAACCACATAGCAGAGACCACTGGCACTCCTAGAATCTGAACTGTGGAGAACAGTGAGAAGTTGTTCTCCTGCAGTACCATGACAGATTAAAACACTTTTGTTTCTTTGCTTGTGCCCCAGTTGTGCAGTGAATTGGACACCACACCTGCACAAAATTAGGCCGTTAATTCAGCACTTTCCCCATCTGTCCTTTTTTACCCAACTCTTCTTCCTCTTGTCTTGGCCAGTCCTAATGACTAGATCCAGCCCCATCCCTCTCTATATTCTGTAACTTTTCAGCTTCTTTCCCTTTTATTCTACCCTGACTCCGTATCTCAGTTTCATCAGTTTCTGTCCCTCATCTCAGTTTCTCTGATGATACCATCCGAAACTACCTTTCACTTTCTACACACTTTAGATTCTGCCCTGTAACTAATCAGGAAAAATGTTTAGGACCCAGCAGGTAAGTCACTGGAGACACGGCGAAGATTCTGCTTTCAATTCAGGAACCCGGGTCTTATTTGGACTGAGTTTGGGACTGAAACCACAGCACTTGCCAAAAGTTAAACACACCCTTATATGTGTGGAATAGTGAAGATTTTTATGGAGATTATGCAAATTGAGATTTTTATTTATTGCTAATCAGGACACATTTTCATTACCAAATGAAAAGTGGTATGAATGTGAGTATTATTTGGAAAGATTTCATGAAAAATGATTGAACTGTTTCCCAGAATAAACTTCAAGGAAAATACATATTTCTCCCCCATATGCTAAGAATATATACTGCATGCAATTAAGAAGCTCTTGTTTCTTCAAGCTTTGGTCTGGGGAATTTATTTATATTTAGGGTGGGTTTGATACCAAGAACTAAGCACACAATATAATGTATATTGATAAACTTAGACGCTTACTGGTATCCTTCACTAGAATTCCTGTTTCCTGTCAATGTAACAGTCCCCAACAGCAGAAGAACTGTGACTAAGAAGTTATACTGCATTATCCTTTTGCTAGGTTCAAAAGCTTCATAGGAAGGGGGGCTGCTTAATTAAAAATGTAGCAGGGCAAGGAAATAGATGAGGGAAGGAAGAGATGTAGAGCATAATGAAAGGAAAATAAACAATCTGAACAGCAATGCAACTGCTACAGTAGTAGTACTGTCCTTTAGGGGAGAAGAAAATGTTGTGAAAGAAGTTACAAGTTCTGCTGACCATCTACTCTAAAGATAAGTATGACTTCATGAGTCTTTCCTAGATGTGTAAAACATAAAATACCAGAGAATATAATGTTAATTACATTTTGATATTACACTATTTTATCTGAAAAAATGTTCCTTTATTTATTTCCCAGAGATACAAATTCTGCATATGTTATACAGAAAAGTGTTTCAAGTGTTAGGCTGAAGAAACTTCACTTGTGAAAAAAAGACCTTTTCTTTCCTCCCTCTATAACCATCTTCCACAAAAGATACACCTAAGTTGCTACAAGTATAGTAGATGAGTTCTCACTCCATGCCATTTGGAAGCTTGGCTGAATAAGTCTGCTTGCTTAAGCTAGACATCTTTTTGAAGGTCAGAGAAGTAATGATATAAACACTTCAGATGTGCTTTTAGCTAACACAAGTGAAGACAAGCCCCTGGTTTTTTTCCCCACGCTATCTAAAAAAACACATGTATAATTATACACATGTATACTTGTGCCAAGCACATTCGTGTACATAGTAATCTCCAGTAATACCCCATTCTAATTAGAAATCCAGAATAACACATTTTTAAACGATGTATGTTTACTCTATGTTAATCTCATTTAACTTAGGAAACCTTTGCTAACATTAGTATGACAAAAAGCACTTACAAAGACAAATTTAAAATCTAATAATTTTTACTATGTCCAGGTGATACTTCTTTTTTTCATGCTTACCCTTGCCAGAGGAGCTCATCATTTGCAAGATCCTGCCAGACACATGATGCTAGACAGAGATCAGTTGCATTCAGGTATGACAAAATGGTAAAACTAAGCTCTGGTGGCAACATTTCCAGGTTAATGAATCCTTCTTGTTCCTTAGATTTTCTTGTCTTCAACAGGTGGTAGATGTCAATGCCTCCCTGGGCTTGTTTGCGATGGCTTGTATTGGAAACATTGTTAGCAGGTATCCTCCTACCATGCTCCCTGGTAAGATAGCCTTGTCCACTGTATCCTTGCTGCTGCAATTGCTGGTTTCTAGCAATCCTCCAGAGTCCCTGACCCATCTGCGAGCCTGCTGGACAGAAAATGCAAATTAAATTTTGA
Source organism: Rhagologus leucostigma (assembly GCA_013397725.1). Taxonomy (NCBI): domain Eukaryota; kingdom Metazoa; phylum Chordata; class Aves; order Passeriformes; genus Rhagologus; species Rhagologus leucostigma. Next base: position 5,624,187 of record VZTD01004799.1, read on the forward strand.
CAGCTATTTGTAAACATTTGTAAGACAGACTCAGCACATAAGTAAAGTTTTAGGACCGATGTGCATAGATAGAAAGTGAGTTCTGTCAAAGTTATGCTGACCAGGTAATCAGTCCTCGCAAGGCAACTGAAGAAATACTGAAAACAAAAACCATAAAAAAACCTAGAAGAAGTTCTTCAAAAGTCTGCATGCTTGAAGAGCTACAAAATTAACAATAAGCTTCTGCAAAGAGTACCAAATATTATTTATATCCTATGCAAGTTAAGAAAACTTAGGCCTCAGAACATTTGGAATCTTCAGACTTCCTTTAAAATTTAATAAAAATACCTTATTTAGAGACAATGAAGTGCTATAAAACATTAGGAGAAACAAAATGTATCGGGTAGCAGACAAGGTAAGGCTGTGACTGACACTGAAAAAATTTTATGACTTCGGTGATAATGCAGTAAGGATTTTGAGTGTTCAGAAACAAGAGAATAAGTATCTTTTCAAGGTTTCTTACCTAGCAGCATAACATACAGCCTTGAGAATAAGGTACATACTTATACAGAGGATATCACAGCAGAAATAGTATAAAATGCCTTTTTGTACTGTAAAAAAGATTTAAGAAATATATTTGCTATTTTAAGGACCAACTGAAGAAATTTCACAGAAGAAACAAAATGAGACACAATTTAAACCATTCTAGAACCAGCTACTGAAAATCCACAAGCTCTGCTATTTGTGTAGCTATTCAGCAGCTTATATGCCATTTGTTAGAACACATATAATTTTGCCAATCATATAATTACTTTCAGCTTTGTAGTAATCCAGGATGAATGCTTCCAGAGCCCACTCACAATACAAGATGAGCAAACCCCTTGTTATAAAGCCTTTTAAGTAATGGTGTCAAAAACATTTAATATTTTAAAATTATTTTGAACATACATTTTTAATCTTCAGATTCAACAGGCCACTCAAATGCATGTTTTCAAACTTGCAATAATGTATCTTTATCTAGTAATTGAAATATCTTGATATCTTGGCTGTAGTAACTACCACAGTAAAAATAACATCAAGCTTATTTATAAATTGCTGATCTTCTCTAGCTCTGTCTGGTATCAATCAAAGTATGATTTAAATTCTAATTATGCCTCCTTCATGTTTCTTTGCTACCGCATAATAAATTCTTTTGCAGTGTTGACAAGCATGATAGGATGCTAAAAGTAATCTCGATTAATTCTGCATTAGTACTGGATTCTGCTTCATTAAATAAAAAGCAAAATGTACTCTAGATAGAAACACTCTCCACTTCATGGTAACTGAGCCCTAGAGCTGCTGCTTTGCAGCCACGATTATCCCAAGAGGTAACATTCCTTCCTTCGATGCAAGCCTATCGAAGATGAAGCTTCGTTCATCGCAGTTGCATTGCAGCCGAGGCCTGCTGGTCCCCCCCGTAACGTGAAAGCCCTTCAATCCTGACTCCGGGCAACCAAGCTGGTGGGTGGACGCCCAGCCCATTCCGCAGGCCCGGAGCCGAAGACCGAAGCTGCCTAAAGCCG